>VWZL01004164.1:700456-926234 GCA_013396915.1 Stercorarius parasiticus | reverse complement strand
CGGCGCCCCCCCGCCCCACACTCACCTCATCAGGTAGTCCCTGAATTCCTTGCTGCGCACATAGTCCGCGGCCTTGCGGGCCAGTGCCCCCGCCATGGCGGCCCTCGGCGGTAGCCAGCGCCCGGCCCGCCCGCCTCGCACGCTACCGGCGCCGGTGACAACTCCCCCACGCCGCCGCCCGGCGCCCGCTTTACGGCAGCGCCCGCGCCACCGCCCCCTCCGTCACCACGGCGCTCGCGGCGCCCATTGGCTGCCGCGGCCCCGCCTCCCTCCGCCCGGGCCCCGACACCGGGGCGGTGGTCACGGGGAGGGGGGAAGGCAGCGTGCCGTAAAGCAAGGCGGNGGGAAATTGTCGCAAAACGCGAGGAAGAGGGTCGCCATCGGCGGAGCTGCCGGCATTCCCTCGCAGCCCGCAGGGGACAGCTGTGCGGCGGCTCTCCGAGCCGCTATTGGCTGCAGGGCGGCGGCTGGTGGCTTTCCATTGGCCGCCGAGGGGCGCGTCCCGCCTCGCGCGGTGTCTGGCTCCGCCCCCCGCGAGTGGCGCCTGTCGGGGGCAGCGGTGGGACTGGGCGGTTAACGGCCGCCGCCGGGCCGCGGGCGGGTGAGAGGCGTCTGAGGCGTGTGCGAGAGGGGTGTAGCGGTGTAGGGCTGTGCGGCCGCAGCCCTCCGAGACGTGTTGCCCGTGTGCATCCCCTCAGGCGGAGGCTGCCCCCGCCGTGGGTCGGGCCGGAGCCCGCTGAGGGCCGGTGCCGAGCGGCGCCGACCCCGGCCGTTGCATCCCTGAGGGCAGGGCGACAGAGGGTCCGGCGGGAGGGGGAAGCGGCCGTAGTGGCTGTTGTCAGTCCGGCGGCGGGGTAGCCCTATCTGCCTTGCTGTTTGCTTTCACGCGGAGCCCGCGGGAGGCGAATGGGCGAGTCTCTGCTTCCTCGCCAACAAACCACGTTTTCCCCATCACCACGGCGGTTAAGATGACTGAAAACACAAAACTGATGTATCGCAGTGGCACATAAAGCAGGATAGAAGTAAGAGGGCCCATAATTGCTTCAGTGTTTTTTAAAAATTGGGGATTTTAAGACCCCAGTTTATGGGCTTTGAATTTTTGGAGCTGGGAGTACAGGGTTGTGACAGAGGAATACACAGTTCAGCCTTTCCCTCTGTACCTGGTCTGGTCGAAGATCCTCTTCCTCACCAGCACTTTCTATTTCATACCAGAGCAGAGGTTACTTACTTATAAGCGAAGATAAACTCTAACCCTGCTAATACCATCTCCATAAAATTCAGGCATACAAACAAATACCTGTATGTGAATGACTTCTTTTATCTTTGCTCAGTGCACTAGAGATAGTGAAAATGGATGTTTATCTCTGCTTTCCAAAGACTTGCAGCCTCAGTTTTTACAGCCTGGAACTGGGCTGAGAGTGCAGCTTGGGGCATACGTATGCTCTGCAAGAAGTCCTGGAGGTCACAGCTGCTTTGTTTCCTTCTGCTTCCCTCCTCTTCCCTGCAGGATCTCAGGGGGAAAAAAAAAAAGAAGAAAAAAAAAAAGACTAAGACGCCTGTAACCTGTCCTCCTGATTGCTTGCTTGAAGAGCAGCAGGTTTGAGGAGAAGCACCATGTATACACATGCTCTCCTTTTTCTATATCTGCAGCATATGATTTGACACCCCACAATGACTCCTGGCTTTGCTGTGTGGGAGAGTTTTAATCCCCTTGGTATATACTGCGTTACGAAAAGCCAAAATGTAGCCCGACATACTTCTGTGGACGAATTAGACTCCTTGTTTAAAAGCAGCAACGTGAATCTGAATGAGGTCTCAAAGAATCATTTATTCCAGCTGTTTCAACTTGCACTGACAGAAGAAAGGTCTATGGAAATCAGTGCTGTATGTAGTGGGATTCCACATATCCTGTATGACCAGGCTCAGTCATTAACATTACAGCATCATTACAGCAGTGTCATTTTTTTTCTTAACTTAATGGAGAAAGCAAGTAGTCTTCTGTCTGCATTCAAAGGTGTTCTTTAGTCTTTCTTCCTGGAGTAAACAAGTTCTTTCAGCCTTTTCTCACAGGCTGTGCCTTTTAAATCTTTTGCTTACTCCATTTTTGCTTACAGCTTTCTTAAGGCATAGCCCCAACAAGGGTCATCATGTCTCAGTCAAAGCCTTACCAGCAGTGCAGTGCCCTTCTCTAGTTTTGAGAGTATACAGCTTTGTTTTCAAAGTAGTTAATCAAAAAATCATTAACTAGAAATATGCCCAGAAGAAACCAGTCCCACATGACAGGTTCTACCAGTTACACAACAAAAGCAGCTAGCAAGGGTTTGAAGTTTGCTTTTGCTGCAGTTCAGTATGTATTTATGGTGGTTTTATTTGCATATTATTTTTTTGGCTTCTTACAAGGATATCGAAAGCCATACAAAAGACCCCCTTAATTTATCACATTCACGGCTTCCCTTTTACCCCCTTAGCCTGTTCAATAGAGAATTTAGATTGGATTTGACATGAGTTGCTCTTAACAAATCCATGTTAGGTGTGCGTTTAAGCATGTTGTTTCCTTAGTGAACATTAACTGATTGTTTAATAACTTATACTAGCAATTTTTTTGGATAGGCCATTGGACTTATAATTTGCTGGGTTGTTAACCCCTTCCGTTCAGACATGTGCTCTTGTCCAGGGCTGGACTGCCCTGTCCTCTCCATGAGCTGCAGGATAATCACTGATGGTCTCAAATTGCTTCTGCTAGGACCTCTGAGCAAGTTTTATGTCCTGCCACACATTTTTTCTAAAATATATTTCACCCGTTCTTTTCGTGGTCTGAACTATGTTTCTATCCATTTTTCACACTGAATTTAGAGCCATTTTGAGGTTTTATTACCATACGTCTGCATTTACCTGTTAAGGGCTCCTTCTGCACTATTTAATGACTGCAATTTCCTTTGCCTTATTTTAATTTCTAATGCGTTTATCAAACTTTTCTAGTTATCTTTTATGTCCCATGATAGTTGAAACTGATTTCATGCCTTAACCTTTCTGATTCTGTTATCTGCAGGTGGAGAATGTTTCTTTTATTTTCATCTATTCATATGTCCTTTTGTCTATTTAATATATGTTCTGTTTTGATTTTTAGGTCATTAGGACATAAGCCAAGCCACGTATGTCTGAGGATGGCTCCTGTGTTTCTTCTAATCAGAACAGGTAATTGTAGCTGGTTTGGTTTTCAGACAGACAGATCCCCTGTGCTCTTTTATCCCTTAAATTATCTTCACAAAAACCCTAACTGCCATTTCCTGGAATGTCTTCCTAGCATTCCTGTTGCTTTCATTTGTTTCTCGTTAGCCTTGTACTTCTGACCTCTTTAGAGGAGGTGCCTCCGAAGTTTATTAGGCTGACCAGTTATTCTCCTTGTTTTCCCTCAGCCTTTGGCCAGGTCACTACTTTTTTAACTCACTTACTGACTTTTGTTACTGACTGTCTTTACTTTAAACTCTTCCTCAGTAGATCAACAAAGTGGTGCGCTTGGATTCCCTTCCTTGTTTTTAGCAGATAGACTCTGGGGTTGTCCAGCAGTTACTCTACATGGGACACTCCGTAATAACAGGGGCTTCCTGTAGATACCAGGTCTGCAGCTCATCATCCCTTGCTGCCAGCACACATCTGCGCTCTCCTGAACTGCTGCCTGCAGCTGAGAGGATGGAGGAGAGCATTCCTGGCTCCTTCTTCATTGGTTCCACAAATCTACAGTGCTAGCACACCTAGTGCTGGCGTTTTTTCCCACAAGGACACATACATAAGGTGGCCAGGGATGGGTGAGCCTTAGTAATTTTTTGCAGTATCTTGGGTGTTGTCTCAGTGAGGAGGTGAGCTGTTGTATGATGGGTGTGTTTAGCAAATGAATAATGTATCTCCCCAAGAAGAGAGTCTCTATATCCCACATTCCCCATTTCTGTGTGGGGGGGTGTGTCATGGTTTCAGTTGGAATAGAGTTAACTTTCTTACTAGCAGCTGGTATAGTGCTACCTTTTGGATTTTAGATGAGAGTGATGTTGATAGCGCACTGATGTTTTTGGTTGTTGCTAAGCAGTTAAGGCCTTTTCTGCTCATCACACCACCCCACCAGCAAGTGGGCTGTGGGTGCACAAGAAGTTGGGAGGAGATGCAACCAGGACAGCTGCCCCCTACTGACCGAAGGGATATTCTATACCATGTGACATCATGCTCAGCATATAAAGCTGGAGGAAGCAGAAGGAAGGGTNTTCTGTGTGGGGGGGTGTGTCATGGTTTCAGTTGGAATAGAGTTAACTTTCTTACTAGCAGCTGGTATAGTGCTACCTTTTGGATTTTAGATGAGAGTGATGTTGATAGCGCACTGATGTTTTTGGTTGTTGCTAAGCAGTTAAGGCCTTTTCTGCTCATCACACCACCCCACCAGCAAGTGGGCTGTGGGTGCACAAGAAGTTGGGAGGAGATGCAACCAGGACAGCTGCCCCCTACTGACCGAAGGGATATTCTATACCATGTGACATCATGCTCAGCATATAAAGCTGGAGGAAGCAGAAGGAAGGGTGGCATGTTTGGAGTGATGGTGTTTGTCTTCCCAAGTAACTGTTACATGTGATGGAGCCCTGCTTTCCTGGAGATGGCTGAACACCTGCCTGCCAATGGAAAGTAATGAGTAAATTCCTTATTTTTCTTTGCTTATGTGCATGGTTTTTGCTTTATTTGTTAAACTGTCTTTATCTCAACCCATGAGTTTTCTCACTTTTACCCTTTGGATGCTCTTCCCCATTCCACTGTGGGGGGATGTGAGTGAGTGGCTGAATGGTGCTTGGTTGCCAGCTGGAGTTAAACCATGACAGGGTGGCAGGGGTGAGCCTCCCAGCTGCAGGGGATGTATTGCCCTTCCTGTTCTCCTTATCCTAGAACTGCAGCTCAAGAACCAGCACTTCTTGACCTCCACATATGCAGATACAACTGCTGAGTAAAGCGGCCTGCAAATTTTCTCCTTTTAGGGCATCTCTTTCTTCCTCTTGACATGCCTTTGCAGGCACATGCATGGTGGCATGTCCCTGTCAGGGAGAGAGGAGTGTACTAGCTGTCTGGCAATAAAACCAGTGAAGAAAAGTATGTTACGGACATTGCAGAACAATCTACTAGTGCTGTGCAGTAGTTGTGCTTCTGTCATAATACATTAAGTCAGTCCTAAAGGAGGTATCTGATATAACTGTTAACAAACATCTGCAGGGGAAAATGGTGGTGCCTTTTCCCAGCTGTGAAAGGAATTGCAGGAAAACATTATTTGGAGTGTTACACGACAGACAAAGGAACAACAATTAAACAAGCTGTTCGAGAAACTGTGGTAGCTCTGAAGTTGCACAAAAATATGAAGAAAAGATGTATTGCTTGGACAGTTTTCTTAGACCTTGTATTGAACCTGTTCATTAAAGTGGACACAAATCACCTGGCAGGTAGATGAGAAGATGGACTAGAGCCGTTGACTGTGACATTTAATCAGCCTGCAATATCAAATGGAGCCAAGCAGGAGCACAGCTGGATGTGGCACTTGCATTTATCTTTGCATCTTTGATTACAGATACATTATCCCTATGTGCTTGAGGAGTTTTATTCCGTGGAGCATACAGCAGTAACCAAGTAGATTGAACACTTGAGAATGCTAACTCAGGAGGCTGCCTTATATAATGAATAATCTGTAAAATGCATGGTCAGCCCTGACATGTTTGCAGAGACATCCTAGTAGAAATATGGATTTAGTGTTAGTCTAAAGAAAACTGAAATAAATGCATAACAACTAAATCACTCTAGAAGGAGCTATACCTCATTTTAGAAAATATTTTCCAAAATGCAGAAATACTTTTCTCAGTGCTGAAAAATACAGCAGCTAGCAGGTAACAGTTCTCACACTGACCAGGGAGCTGGCACACTATCGCACAATGTCAGCATATATCATTTGCAAGATTAATAAGTTTCTGTAAAACCTGATCAATTTGGATAAATTACTACATTATGGAGCTAGAGGCATTACATCATCTGCAGTTCTCAGTGGGATCTGGAGTAGGATCAAGCATCAAAATGAAAACATTTATTTCCAGCTGAGGACCTGCAAATAAGACAGTGGTGTAATATTTATAAAACCACAAGAAAAAGACAGACCTTCCTCTATTAATGGCCAAAGGACCATTATGATGTAGGAATTACAACGAGCAAAGTCAAGAAGTAAAAAGTAAAATAGATACAAAATGGATCTGGAAAAAAAATCGGACTGCTGAGGCATAAATATTGGCAAATTAGCAGCTACTGGGATTAACGATCATTGTTGGCAACCCAAGCAACAGCTGGGCAGCAGGAACTGAAGCAAGGGGTGCTAGGTATAACAAAGAAAAAAGAAAGTATTTTGTCAGTGTAGAAGACAAGCTTTCCAGAAAACTGTTGCAATTATCACTGCTTTTCCCTGTCTTATATGCAAAAAGACCTGTCTGTCATGATTGGATTACGGTTGGGCGGGTCTGAACACTTGAAGCTTTTATTAGCATAGTTATTCCTGTTATTCTAAACTATATATGTAGGAATCATACAAGCTCTGGCTCTAACATGTTTTATATCATATGCGCATAGAAAACAGCTAGTCCTGTGCTGTGAAAAGCATATAACGTCCGAAGTTGTATAGACAAGGGGAGACAGAGTACAGCACTGGCAGAGTGGCAGCTGGATTTGCGGCGAGGCCGTGCAGGTGCTTTTTCTCCATGCCCGGGAAGCGGCATGGATGAGCTGCAGGGCACTGCTCAAAGGTGGAAGCAGCACCCCACTGCTGGGCTGTCTGCCAGCTTCAAGCCCTGTTCGAGGTGTGGGAGAAAACCAAAATCACACAAACCAAACAAACAAACCACCCCAAAATAGTATATTCCCCTACTTAAGCTTACAGTCCAGCTATTCTTAAGGGCATGTTTACTCCTGGGAATTTTTTTCCTAAAAGCCAAATGGTTGCAGATGAAGGATGCAGCCTGCACAAGTAGCACTTCATGTGTGTGGTGCAGCCGAGCCTTGGGGCAGCCGCAGGTTGCATCTTTTCTGTGTTGAGGCTTCTCTGAGTCCTCAATTAGTCACACATGATAAAACAGACAGCCAAAATTGCAGCTGAAATTACTTAAGCCAACTTCATGCTGAAATATGTGTAGTGGTGATGGCTGTATCCATTTGTGTTTTTACCATCATGAAGACTGAATTGATTTTAAGTGTTTTAAGATCTTTTTCTGGGCTGAAGTTCATCTCTACAGTTTACTTTTTTAATAATGCGTCAAATGAGATAATTTTAGATTCTATTTTTAAATATAATACTATTTCTAGGGCTGTTTGGAATAAATCAGTTTTTACAACATGGAGAAAAAATCCAATTAATGAATTTATGCACAGGTTATATGTACTTCCATTTGGTAATGTAGATACAAGTGCTGGGCTACAAGAGCATAGTGATTACTGTTTAAAAATGGACCTTTAGATACAGTATATTTTTTTAAACTTAGAAAATTCTCTTTTCTTAAGTAAAGAAATTGTGATAATAAATGGTCATTTTTTAAAAATCATTCCCCTACATCCATGTGAGAAGCAGCACCAAACTGGTGTTTCTACTGTCGTACCACTGCATTGCTAGTATCCTTGAAGCAATTGTTGATGATTATCTTGTGTTTGGGAAAGAAGGGATGAGGGCTGCTTGTTCAGTCAGGTGCACTCTGTACTTTGTATTGCTAAATCGGGTCAACTGGGGTAAGAGAACTCTTGTGACACCGCCTTGTAAAATTCTCCTCCTTCACTCAGTTAGGGAAATCTTTTACAGTGAAATGACATAAAATCATTTTTTTACATGTCTGTAATTACCATGTCCAGAGGAGCAGAGCAGGAGCACTAGTAGTGCTCAGTTGGCAGGCTGCACCTCCTAGCAGGCGTCGAACTGGGATGCAAAGTCGAGTTGGTTTCCTCATTATGGAAAACCTGCTTTGGTGATGAATGGAACAGAGTTAAAAAAAAGTAGAAATAGTTTTCTATTCTATTTAAAAAAAAAAATTTCTTTTTCTGAGGAAGGAGTATCGATGTGGCATGAACATCTCAAGTAAGGTTGCCAGGAGGTTTCCTTCCTCCATTACTGCCTTGCAAAGTGTCTGCTGAAACACTTGTATTTCATGAGGAGAACTAGTCACGGGGTTTTCTCCCAAGCTTTCTGTGTCCTTCTTAAAGTGTTTTATCCAATTAAAATGTCCCAGAGGTTGTAAGGAGAAACGTAAAATCACACAGATGGCAGATGGTGGCAGAAAGTGAAGGGGTCAAAGTTGAGACACACTGTTAATTAATGACAGTCATTTAAGCTATGTAATCCTTTCCTCAGGACTCATGGGTCTTTACTGAGCTGAATAAATATAAATTTAGTAGAACATGATAAAAATATAGGCTCCCAGTATGTTACACTACTAATAAATTCACTTACCATATCTGTTTTCTGGTACCTTGGTTTTCCTCTGCCTAAATAATCCAAGTGAGGGCTGGAGGATGGCCAGGAGTGGGGGATCATTCCTGTTAGAAGAGTACAATTCTGTGCTTCTCTCCTCTTCCAGCCCGTCCCCTGCTAAAGAACAAGTACCCCAACTACTGCCATTGGAAAACCTTGAACATAAATATTCGTAGGCTTGATTTAGGAAAAAAAGCAGGATGCTGCTAACTTACTAGAGGAAGCCCAAGGTTGTGTTTTATTGAATTGGTGATGCATATCCAGATAGAGACCCTGAAATCACCTTTGGCCTATTTCTTTAACAGGCTAAAAAAAGGGGGGGAAATTTCAGTAGACTACAGTGGATAAACAAACCTGGGCATACAAGATGAGTAACTTGAAGATAAACATGCCAAAGTCCTTTCCAAAGCTACTGGGATCAAAGTGAAATAAACAATAGGTCCTGATGGACTTCTGCAAGGCCATTCAGGACTCATCAGGGAATCACTTAGATTTATACAAGGTCTAACACAAAAAAAGTACCGATTCAAGTGTGTATACTTTTAAAAAAATAGACACATGTACACCAATGTGCATGTGCAAAAGTGAGATGAGTCCTTTTCTTATCAGAAAGATATTAAATGTTATGCCCCACAGACATGAGGCCATCTTTTGTATGGGTATTGATCTTTCCAGTAAACATTAATATTAGGTGGTGATGCTACAGCTTCAGTTCACAAGGACTATAAAGAGATATTTTGTTTTTTACACTGAGCGCCTTATAAATTAATTACGAGAGCCTACATCCAAAAGCCATGCAATACGTAGATACTGATCCTTGGCACCTGGAACAGATTGCCATCTGCCCTGCATGCCTGGCTTCACAGTGTGGGCAAGGAAGGGAGGGTTGGCCCTGATAGAGCAGGAGCCAAACCCTTCACACTGAGCAGGAAGCTCAACAAAACCTAACCAAGAGGAAATCTGGAGCAGAGGAATGCCCTTATCATGACACCACCCTGTGACTTCAGTGCTTCTTTCTGCTCAGTCTCCCTCCTGAAGGCTGCGCAGCTGTAGGTTTTTATAACCTGCTGACAGCAGATCCTTCTCCTCTGTGATGCAGGGAACACCAGCTCCTTCTTCAGGCTGGTGATGGTCAAACCCACACATTCCACCTCACAGGAGCCTGACGCAAGCTTCCAAATGTGTAGGCTATCTAAGGCTCTTTGGGCTACAAAGAGAGACTCCCACCCCACAGTGGGACACCCTGATGGGGGTGGCTCTGCAGCACATCCATGCCAAGAGGCTGCTCTGCACAAATCTGCCATGTCATACTGCAGGGAGACTGCTCCAGCAATGTTTGTCACAGAGGTGGAACAACTCTTGCTAGATGTCATCTTTAGTATTTAGGACGGTTAGGATTTTTTAGGATTTACCAAAAATAGTTCATATGGAAATTGCTGACATTTACAATCTTGAAGCTTTGTGTGTAGGTGGGATGGAGTGGTGTTTTGCCTGCAGAAGCTCCATCTTTCACTGTCACTATGCATTAATATGAGCAGCTGCATTTGTTATTGATTATTCCTTTCTTCCCTCCCTTTTTTAAAAAATACCCAGGATACTGTGATTAGTATCTTGCAGCCTCTCTATCTTTTTGCCTTGGGGGATATGGTATGGATGTGCAAAATCTGCATGAAGTCAGTTATTTTGCAAGTTATCACTCAGCTCCAGGCCTTGGAAATCTAGAATTCAAGGTTTCGTGGTCTAATTTTCACTCACTTTTAAACACCTTAATTCTAATTGGAGACCTTATTCAAGATTAAAGCTGCTTTTACCTCTTTGTACTGGAAGGTTTCACTCATGTTTGACATCTATTTGTTTAAAGCCCTCCTGTGGTTCACAGGATTAGTGCACTACTAATGCTATTGCACTTATTTTGGTTTTTAGGCAGTGAGTTTTTCAGTTTTTTGGAGGAATACCATTTACCCAGTCTTGCTACAGGTTTTAACCATATTGCACCAATGGTGTGAAAAAGTGTGTTCTAAATTAACACTATAGAGAGTCATAAATATCACAAAATTTCAGAGGGACATTCTATATTGTCAAAGACAGCAAAGGTTCTCCACATGTACCACAGCAGAGATACAGATTTAAACAGAGAAAGTTGATTATTACAGTTGTTTGTGGCCTAAGTATGTTTGAATTAGTCTTTGGAGTTCATCCATCAATCCTATGGAAACCTGATCTGTTCACTCGGTTCTGACTACCTGTGGTAGTGCAATATGAATGCGTATCATATTGAGGCCAAAAGAGACCATCGTAGCATTTAAATTGATTTCCAGATTACTACAGACTACTGAAGTCATCCAGTTGCTTCTGTACTAACCTTTTGTCTGCTAAGGCATGCCTGCTGAAAGCCACTGAGAGGAACGGCAAACGCCTTTTCTCCTTCGATGTTTTTGTTCCAATGAATAGCCAGCCTCACTTTTAAAACTACAGCTACCTTACTTCCATTCTGCAGCACTGTGGATTTTGCACCCAGACATGTGCCTGGTTTTGTGCTCTGGTCTGGCACTCTGTGCTTCCAGAATGTGGGATTTTTCTCCCTGGGAAGATTCTTATAGGCAATAATCAGATTGTCTCTCAGCCGTCTCCAGGCTGAGCTGAACAGGAGGTCTATAATCACCTCCATGGCAGGCATTTTGTGTTTTCCCCTGCATCTGAACTCTGAACCCTTTAAATATAGACAGTGATGTTAATTAGTGCATTTTAAAAATGGCACCTGAGGCCTGAATGATGGGCTTTGCATGGCATTTTCTTACCTTTAACGTATAATGCCTGGTCTCTTCTTCCAGTTTCCTTTAGAAGCCAGAGATGAATCTTCCAGTTACATTAGTGAGGTTTTTATCATAATTCTTATAGATCAATTTTTAAGAGCATCAAGTGCCTATTAATGATATTGACGGAAAGGTTTGAGGTGATTGAAGCACTGGCATTTAAGCATAGGATATGGCCAATGGCAATGGATCTTCCCCAGTTGGGCATCCTACTTGAAATGAAGTATAATCTGGAAGAAAGCTTCTGTAACTGAGGGAGCCACACAGCCTGTTTCAGACTGAGTTTTTAGCTGCCTGCCTCATGGTGGAGGTATTCTTAACTTGAATTGCTATAAACGGCATAAAACCACAACAGTTTTAAAGGTCATGTTAGTGTAAGACCAACAATTTTTGCATGGGTTGGTGGAGGTACTAATATATAATTCACCCTGCTTCAAGTGCCAGCACTGTATTTTTCCTCAGAGACTATCTGATGGCAGAAGCACTTGGAGACTTCCTGGAACTGGGGATTGTGCAAGTTGTGTGAATGTGTATGTTAGATATCTGACATGAGCTTCACAGAAGGTTACTGTAATTCCTGGGTTTGAGAGAGTAATATTAAATTTGCACCTGAGTTGCAGAATAAACACTCCTCACCTTTGCTCAGCTGAACGTGCACTTTTTTTGTCTGGGCCAAAAGCATGCATACATATCTCAGCTGTGTATTCCACTTTATTCCTGCCCATCTAAGCACACATCAAGGAGCATGTTATTCATTCCTGGACAGAGTTTTTACCTGCATGTATTAGTCCACAGACCCAATACAAAGACCACAGCCCTTTAGTTGATGTGCAGCTCCGCTCAGAGTGTAACAGATGGCAGCACACTGATGGTTGAAGTGAGACCAGAAGTCCAAATAGCAAAAGATCAGCACTGTCAAGAGTGTTTAAAAGCTGATGGGTCATTCATATCAATTCTCTGAAGTGAAATGCAGGTTGTTTCTGTTCTCTGTGTTTAAGGCTCCATTGTAACAGCTAATGTTCCTAAAGGCTAAATTGCTTCAGTACCAACAGGTGAAATAAATTTAGGCCTCTAAGAAGAGTCTCATATGCTTAAATCCAATAACATTATTTTCTCAGTATGCTGGTTCTGACTTCACAGGGACACGTTTACTGACATTAGGGGGTCACCTCACCGCTGTGTCTGTCCGACTCAGTTGAGGTCACTGTGGATAGTAGCAGTTAGTGGAGATTCATATCTGAAATCCACCCACTTGTCTAAGTCAAATGCTAAGGTAAAACAGACCTTCATGCTTCACACTGACTCTCCTGTTGGAGAAGCAGCTAGCCTGAATGGATAAGTAAAGCAAGTAACTGATTATAACAGAGTTTACAATAGAGAGAAGAGCCCAGACAATAATGTGACAAGTCTGGGTAACTGCACTGGAAATCACTGACTTCGCTTGCATGTCTTAGCAAGGAGACTATCATTAAAATGGAAGCCTGCTTTCTACAGTAGGGAATGTGTGATGCTTTGTGACTGTGGCTATTTCTAGCAATGACTGCAGAACCTGAAGGACCGGAAGAATCAATTAGGCAGGAGTGTGCCAAGCCAAAAAAGCAACTCAGCCTCACCACAAACTGTGACTCACCAGCCTTTTTATAAACTAATTTCCTCAACAAAGAATGGAATTGAGCTCAGGCCAGCTTTGGTGTTTAGAAAACAGTGAGAGCACCACAATAGCTCTCCAGTTCCTCTGGATGAATGGACAGAGATCCCCTTCTTCCATCTTGCCACCAGACAGTGGGAGTATGGCATCTTTAGCAGCTAGTGTACTGCAAAGTTATCTGTGGTTAACCTTAACCTGTGGCATAGCCTAAAATCCTTGTCTTTAGCTCTTCTTCATAACTTTTAATGCAAAATCTCTGCTTCTTGTACCTTGCTGTAGTGCCTGAGGTGCTTAGCCAGCAGTTATGCTGCCCTTGAACAAGACACCATTCAGACATATAACAAGACTTTCTGAGCCTCAGGACAGTTCTCATGGTACACAACAAGTGGGTTACAAAGCAGCTAAAGGTGAACTGGAATGGGGTAGAGCAGGAGGAAGACATAAAAAGGAAATGAATGTTGACTAAAGAGCAGGATTACAAGGGGGAGGGGAGTCGTTTGCACCTTTTTTTTTTTAAACAAATGTGTTAATCAGGGGAAAAAAGCGTGGCTACTTATCAGTAAATGCAGAGATTTAAGATGGTTGCTGATGCAGATTTCCTAAAAGGGCTATGTCTTGTGCCTGGCACTTGAGCATACTCTGGAAAGACTTCCTCCTAGACATCTCGTTTATTCGCTTTCTGGGGTTGGAGGGAAGGACTTGCATCTGCCTGCACAGGGCCTGGTGTGCCACAGGGCTTCCTCTAACCAGGTCCTCTGCAAAGTTCTGTATGTCCAGCAGTGGCTGAACTTGTCTCATTCCTGATCATGGTCGTGTTAAAGGAAGAATTAGAAGAGGAGAGGGAAGAGAAATCCTGGTTGGTTTTTTTCCCCTCTCAGTTTTCGCATTTGGATGTTTTTGTATATGATTAAGGTTCTCCAGAAAAGCCTCCTTTTGTAACCATTGGGCCTATAAAGACAGGTGTACAGGAAGCATTGGCCTGCCTGCCAGAAGAGGCTGTAAAAACCACAAGATGGACCTGTGGGACAAAAGCTTGGTAAGGGAAAGAAGGAATAATTCATGGTAGGTACTGGGGTGCAGAGGAAGAGGATGGGGAAGGTCATATGTGTGTCCTAGTGATGAAGGACCATGAGGACAGAGAAAGAAAGGAAGGACAGAAGTGGGAGGAGAGGAACAGCTGGCAGGAGAACAGAGGCATGAGACTACCTATGGTCAGAATGGAAATCCTATGACTAACATATTTGAAGTCCCAGTTTGCTCAGTTATGCTTGCTTGGACCTGAATCACATGCAGTTTCTCCATATCTGGTACCACATGCTGCTCCTGTGGGGAGCCTGAGCCAGACTCGCCACCTCTGCAACGCTGCTGAAGGTGATGGAAATCCACAGACATGAACACCAGTGTAATGGTGCACAGGCTCAGACGTGGCAACGCCAGGGAATCAGAACCAATCCCTCAAAGTAGGAGAGGTTGATTTTGCTTTTGTGGTCACTACTAAGTTCAGCAAGCAAAAAAGGCTAGGCAGGCTGCTCGCTAGCAGCCAGCAGTTTCCAGAACTGTACCTTGGATGATCTCTAAGGGGCAAGGGAAATCCATGCCAGGCAGCTTGTGTGAAAGCACTCATTTGCCTGGCAGTGAAATCCTAAATTTGTCTGGTGGGTGAGCTGTCTGACTGATGAGGGGTTAAAGCCTTACTTGTTGCTCCCTAAAGCGGAGGTTTGAGTATTCAGGTTGCACAGAGGCAAACAGCTCCAGGTGTAATTTGAAAAGGTAACTGTGTGCTTTTACTGTGACCAATACATGCCATTCAAACATGGTCAGTGCTTGGGGACTGGAAAGGAATTACGCAAAACCAAGCAGGATCCTTTTTTTTTCTTTTTTATTTCTTTATAAAGAAAGGAAAGGATGGGCATGCCAAGCCAAACTGGTGGAGTACAGACAAAGGTGAGCACTGAGGCTTCTCCTTGGGGCCATCCACAGTAAACTCTTGCCCTAGTAGAGTACAACTCCCCATCCATTCTGCCATGAGGGACCCAGCATGCAGCCAGCCCCTTCAGCACAATCACAGCTCTTTGAAGTTAGTTTGCACAGTTTCACAATACCATCAGCCCACGTCATGGCGGGGCAGCAATAGCTGAGGCCGGCAACAGTAGCAGCAGCAACACTGGACACAGTGCACAGAAAAAAGGGAGCAAAGAGCTTATTTGCAAACACTTGTAGGTAACAATATAGAAAGTCCAAAGATCATAATTCTGCTATAAAAATATTACACTTCATAAAACCATGTACTATAAAAAAAATCTATTCAGAAACGCTGGTAAACATAATAAATATCTGTACACTGGCTGCCCTTTTCATACAGGAAACGTAAAAAGCGTGAGCCTCAGAAATCATAATTTGTAAACATGAATATGGAGCCTGTAAACAAAGTGCTAGATCATGTTTCATATTTTGTCAAATTCACTGAATACTACCCAAGTAAGCCCCTCACACACATCATCACTTAATGGCCAAACTCCACCACTGCGACAGGAAAGAGGACCCTGCTCTGAGCTGTCCCCCTAATTTCACAGAAGGTGCATACAGATTAAGGAACTGACACAACAAGAGTGAGGGTGGCAAGATTTGGCTCTGAGTAACAAATCAGAAACAACCTTTAAGAAACTGGTTTTCATTTTCTGCACTTCAAAATGCTTATTTCCAGCCTTTCCTTTCAAAATTCTCCTTTATCGAAGAGGATGTACATTTTCCTCATTTGCCTTTCAGGCTACAGCATCTCTGAAAACTATGACCATCATCACGTCCATTTAGGAGACAGGATGGAGCACAAATTGACTCTATAACTACATAAGCAAAGCAAGTAGTGGTTGTACAGTTCAACACTGACCATCATGGTTTACACAACACAGGGTGATGCAAAGGGCCAAACTGTTAATTTTAGACTCTAAACTCTGGTCTGCAAAACATTTCCATGTGCAAGCCTGTACTGACATGCACGATCAGATGCCTGCTTAGCTGGCTGACGTGCGTGTGTTGTCACCCACTCGCACATGGAAATGCAAGCTCTAGGCTCACAAAACATACATAGATTTTAGCTAAAATTTGGCTCTAAGAACTACTGTGACTTTATTTGCTCTGTAATATTCTTGTTCTGCACAGACTTCTGCTCACCCTTCACATAAATACTCAGAAATTTAGTTCTATACACACTGAGAACCTTACTTTTAACTTTATCTTCTGAGTTTAAACACTCAAATTTTTACTAACTTTCAGAATACGAGAGGATGCGCAATTGTTGCTTGTGCCTGTTGTGGGTAGACATGGAGGGGGGAGTGGGGGATTGTGTTCACACAGTAACTGAGGGACCAGAAGCAGCTTAGCTGCAATGTCTTGGGGCAATACAGGGTTTTACAAGCATGGTCAGCTAGGAGGTAATCCACACTTCTATGGGATTTTGATGCATACATCAAATGAGGAAAAGAAAATGGGCTTGCATGTTTTCCTTTGTTATGAACTGTATGAAAACATATTATTTTAGGTGTTTTTATTTTAATCTAAGAAATATCTGAGGTGGTTGGCCCAGTTGTACTTCTTGCCTAACTTTAGGATTCAGACATATCACCCTGGAGCTCTCTTGGCTCTTAAGGGCACCATCTGCAGATGTTCAACAAGAGAACTTTGCTTCTAAATACCTGCTTTAGTGTTTTTGCTACACACAACTTAAGATACAGCTTCAAAACACCTGCATTAAAACAATTTTCCAGTGAAAGCTATCTCCTTTTCTGCTACAGTAATCTACTTTACCTTCCATGCTTATCTGCCTTACTCCTACTAGGCATCTAGAAGACTGTAGCACTCTACAAAATGAGGAATTTCCTCTGTAAAAATAGGTGATTTAAAAACAAACCCAGGATTTTTTCTATCCTCTTTATAAAGTCGACGGTGGCAATACACACAGTCAACATTATTTCCCCATGGCATGTTATCTGTGGCCCTATACCCTCTGGTTACAGGAAGTTTATATGAACTTGTGGCAAATTTTCAGAAGCCTGGACTTGTCCTCCCCCTCTGCGCACGCAGCTTGGCACTGATAACCTGCTGCTGTACAAACATCCCATCATTTATCACTTGACTCTGAGCCACATCTGGGCTCAGCTCAGTGTAACTCAGAAACAGAGGGACAGAGGCGACACCGAAGTTGTAGCCACACTGAAGTTGTAGCCACACCAATGTGTTGACAGCACTGCTGGCAAAAAAAGACACTGTTGCCTTCCTGCTGTCCCCAGCCACTTGTTCTGACACACAAACATTTGCTTTGCTCCGTGGTGACCTGGATAAGGGAGGTGTGAAGAGACAGATGAGCAGCTGAGGTCAAGAGAAAGTGACTGCCTGCCTGTTTTTAGCATCAGCACTTGCATACGCTGGCATAAGTTCTATGGACTGGTGGCAAAAGAAACCCTTGTGGCACTCGTGGCTTAGGGAATGACCCAAGCCCTGGCATAATTCATATTATAGACGCACAGCAACTACCATACTCAAATCAAAGTTCGGATGTATTCGGATGTACCAGAGCCAGGTACAAGTTGTTAGAGTGAGCACTGCAGTATGCAGGCAAAACCAGCCTGTCCCTTAAAGATCTGCATACTGATTTCTAATAGAATCTGATGTACCGTGTAAGCCAACAGATTTATTATCCCTTTCAAACTCAGTCCAAAATCTATTTAACTGTAAGTCTGGCTGAAAAGAGTCCCAGTAGTACATCCAGGTTTAGATGAAGCACAGGGACACGCAATCTGTACTTTGTAAGAGTGTGACATGCAAGGTCATGTCACATCATGTCACACAAGACATGCTTCTCCCAGCTCTCTGTGTCTGGGTTATCCCCAGTACCTGAGGCCGTTTTCTGGAGAATCAAACCAGAACCTATTGTCAGGGAGGGTTTTTTTTTCAGATGTAGAGATTGATTACAAAGTGTCTGTGAAGGCCACTTGTGGTTTGCTGAAAAAGTCAGGCTTTATAAATTCTATCTGCTGTTAAAACTTGATTAGAAAAAATTAACCAGATATTAAACAAGTAAAAATTCATGGGGGACTGGGGGCGGCGGTCAGCTCTCCCTCTGAGCAGCATCTCCCACACCTTTGCCATATACACAAGCTGTGGTGCTGTGTAGGAACTGGATCTTCCCATGATCTTCATCAGGGCCATTTGGCTTCTTCAAAGTCCGGGAGTTGCAGAGGTAGGATCTAGCTCTGCGAAGTGTGGGGAGATGCCTCCTCCCTGCTGGGCAGACTCCCCTCTACTGAGCTGAACGACAGCTTTTGAAGTGGCTCTCGAGATGAGCTGACTATGTCTGTGACAGATACACTTTAGTATGCCTTGGATGGTCATTGCTTTGCGTACCTTGATGGTTCAGAAATGTAACTATACTATTGGTAATACCCTAAGGCACTAGGTCACTTTGTGGACTAATAACCTGCAAGATGGTATGATCTAATTCAAAGTGATTTTTCGACTCTCAGGGGTTAAACACAACGTTTAGTAAAAGTCCTTTAAGATTAAAAAGAGAGAAAGAGAGAGGCTAAGCCGTTTTCAGTTAAGTTTTCTTCTAGAAAGAATAAATTTTTATTGCTGAGCTGTAGCAAGGAGCCTGGAAAAGAGACCTTGGTATAAAAGCAGCCGTAGCAGTAACTGGGCCATGGCCATGCATCTTCACCTGGATCCAGCTGGGCCAAGGGAAGCAGCAGGTACTACCAGCCTGAAATAATGAGTGCCAATGGTGTGTTCCTCCCCCTCTGCCAGGAGTGATCATCCCTTGGATTGTTGATGGAGGCTCTTGTATTTCAGTCAAAGTGGGCTGGATCAGCAAGACTGACAGTGAAAATGGTTTAATTGGGTTCATCTTGACTGAAACAGGTCAGAAAACCCTCAGAAGAGCACATCCCATGGCAAGCCTGAGGAAGGGGGGCTGATCTGCCCTGGGGGTGTGCAGGGATGCACAGCTGGGACAGAGGGGAGGCTGGACGGGACAGCTTCTTCCACAGCCACCTATCCACACCCAGACTAACGACTACCATTTTCAGTGACTAGTTTTCAAGAACACCACAAACAAACCTCTTCAGAGTATCATCTCAAGCACTGACTACACTTCTATCCTCATTTGGACAAGCTGGGACAGCACTTTTTTTGTGTGTATGTATTTATATATACACATACACATGTGCATACATCTGGATGCACTGGCAACAAAATCTTAATAAGCAAACCCCATTATATGTAATTTATAGGCTTATAGAGTAATTAACGAGCATCAACATGTATCATTCTGTATGTGGCCCAAACCTTGTACAGTTAATAGGGTGGGAGCTGGTGGGTTAGAAAGAGCGAAATCAGGAAGAGATTCAAACCATTAAATTCAGGAAGAGCAACATCCTGTAAGCTTGGCCTACAATAATATTCATTGAAAAAAAATGCTCAAAGAATTAAGACTGAGTATATCAAGAGGGAATTAGACTGTTTCCAATGGCTGTGAAAAGAAAGCAAACTGAAGCAATGAAAGATGACCAGGAAATCTCAGGGGGAGACAAAAACTCTACATAATATTTACAACACTCTTTCTGCCCATATACAATACAATTACACTGACCATTAAAAATATATTTTGTTGAAACAGCACAAACCATCTGGGACCCTCAGAAAATCCAGCCCTCCCTCCAGGTTGCCCTTAGCATCCTTGTGCCCACCTTGCCTTCTTCCAGGATAGAAGTCACTTACAGGGAAGCAAGGCCAGGCCCGAGCGTTTCTGCATCAGCCAGGATTTTTCCTGCCTGTGGACTCACCTCGCAGCATGCTGCTCGCAGAAATAGATGTGACTTAACTTCTAACATGAGAAAAAGTGTAAAGGCAGCAAAAAGCTGACAGTGAGCCCAGCTTAGCTGGAGGAGAGAATGAGGGCTGCTGTATATATAACCATAGACACGCACCTGCGCGTGTTTGCACACATCAGTCCAAGCCGATTCAGCCACGGTGTGAGGTTTCACAGCATCATTTATTCTAGAAAAGAGATGGGCTTCAAGGAGAGCTGCTTTGCAGCAGACCTCTGTGCACAGCACATAAACCTGAACATTAAATACCGGTTTAAATTATTAAGAATAAATTTAAATTTAAAAATAGACTAATGCAAACAAACAAATTTCAGTCAACATTGGAACAGAGCTAGTTTTAGGAAGCATATTGCTGTAGCAAATGCAACTCCTTCTTCCCTTGGACACCAAGGCAGTGATCTGGTAGTTCCAGTTCAGCACCGAGATGCACATACCGCACAGCAAGGAAAAATTACCATCTCTAGCATGTGAAGCTCCATGTTCACATTTTTCTTTTTTTTCCCATCATGACAGAAAAAAAGGCAACATAACACATTAGCTTTTCCCACAAAGCATCTGAGGTGACAAAATTTACTCAGAAAACAAAAATTAACAAAAGCAGTACAAAGAAGAATCCTGGTCAGCTTGTGACCACCATAAGCCAAGACAGGTAAGAGAAAGAATAAAAAAATAGTTCACATCCGGCACCACAAAGCTTGCTCATTTTCTTTGAAATCAGGGAATGAAAAAAAAGGTCCATTTTGCTGAGACCATTTCAACAAAGTTTTCTTTCCCTGAACCTGGAAAAACCAGGTATTAGGGTACAGAACTTCAATTTTATATGTATATAAATACACATGTACATATTTATATAAATATAAAAGCAGAGCATCCTCCCATTTCTCCTCATAATTTATTATTATTATTAAAGCTTGTAACAGAGTTAGCTGGACTCTTCAGAAGTGGGTATTCTCCGCACACACATGGCACAGGGAGTTTAGCTCTGCTAGAGCAGAACAGCCAGGCAGGGACATGAAAGGTTGGGTGGTGGGGGCGGATTCGGGTGAGCAGCCAGGGAAGGGCAGGGAGCAGTGACTGGAAATGGCATCGCTTGCTCCAGGGTGGCACTCCAGAGCCGGCCTCCGTGAGCGGGCTCTGTGAGCAGACTCCCTGATGGCGTGGGAGGACGGCTGCACAACCCACACGGCCCCTCAGCAGCCCAACGGCCACCCCCCTCTTCCGCACCAGCTGGTGAAGAGGGACTGCCCCTCGCTTTTAACGCTGCCTCGGTTCACCCTCTAAGCATGTGCATGCTAGTTCCCTTTGGCAGTACTCCCCACCATGCTGCCACGGGTCTTTTTGCCTACTATCCTCAAAGTCACCTGCACCGTTCCCTGCCTCTGCTCGGTTCCCCAGCCCCCTCACCAAGTCCTCCCAGACGTCCTGCTTGCTGGCCAAGACCAGATGCCTTTTTTTCCCCTGATTCACAGGCTCCTACTCACACTGTTATATGTGAATGCTTTCCCACAGTCTTGTAAGACCCAATAATTTGCTCAGAGGAGTGAGTTTCTCAGAGGTTTTCTGCTCTCTGAGACCTCTGAGTAAGTCAGGGCTGGTGGCATGCGCTCCTCAAGAGGTGCTGACTGCGTTCCAGAGAGGGCAGGGGCAAAGTGCAAAAGATTTCTTGAAATCAGAAGGTATTGCCGTCACCGACAGCTCTCTCTCCTTCATGTTGTATAGCACTTATTTCAAGTAAGGTTATTATTCATGTGTCTCTGCAGCCTTCACTCTTCCTGTGGTGAGTGGAGATCAGTAGATGTCTACTGGTGACCAGCTGAGCCACTTCGTCATGACACATGCTGGAACAGCTGAAAACATTCAAACCTGACTGCGTTCTTTATAGCAAAAAGTGCTTTTCTTGAGAAACAAAATGAAAACAGTGTTCCCATGGAACATCTTAAGGACTCAAACCCAGTATATTTCCTAGGGTGGGAAGGATGGAGCACATCTACTTTATTTGGCTTTATCTCAGTAAGGAAACAGAGCTACTGGCAAAATTGGCACATCTTTGTGAACTTGTTAAACTCGGGACCCTGGCTGGAATGTAAAAGAAATGATGGAGCAAAGGAGAACTTTGCCTTAAACACGCTGGGCTTCTGCTAGTTCTGGCGATTTCATGTGCAGGTTGTCCAGAATAGTTCTGCTAGCCAAGTAAAGATGAATCTCTCAAATAATAAACTGTGGGTTTTCAAAGAGGCCTTTTGGGGGTACTGCTACAACCTGGTAGAGGTAAGTCTTTTCATGCCCCTCCGCTGAGCCAGATTGGAGGACAATACAGGCTCCAGCCTTGGTGCCTGAGGTGCTCGGTTTAAAGCAAAGTAAGTGGCTGCCATTGCACCCTGTAAAATAGAGAAAGACAAAAGAGGTTTTTTTTTTTTCCTCAGGAAGAGAAAATCATAGGGTGAAATTCAGTTCTTTGACACTTTTCCCCTCCCTTTCCCTATTCAGTCCCCTGAAAAAATGGATGTGCATGGATGATTTCCATGAAACGATAATGTTTAGCCTGGCAGACAGCTAGGCCCCTGATTGAAAGTGGTGGATAGCAGTATGTGCACAGAGTCCCACTAGGTCACTACAATCCAGATGGAAGTTAAAAATATTGAGCAGGTGACAGGTCCAAAAGCTTTACTGTTACTACAGTGCCATATTGTATTTGGTCTCTCTGGCAAATAAATCTTCCCAATTCCTCTGTCGCTTTCCAGAATATTTACACAAACGACAGCTCATTCTGCAAGGAAGGAAGAGGCAAAGGGATAGGATATACCTTCACCAGGTGAACATCTTGTCTGCTGAGTTGGCTTTGAGACAAATACTCCCTGTTCACTATCCATGGATGTCTTAGGACTTGGACTGCCGTGAGGCGCTGATGAGGGTCTACATGAAGCATCTTTGATACAATGTCCTGGGTTTAAAAGGAAGAAAATGGTAAAAGGGAAAAAGTAATTAATAGTGCAGGTTTTACTAAGATCTTCCTGGTTGACCAGCACGTGCAATGGAGAGAGGGATGTATGTTAGATATGCTTTATATTTTTCAAGTGTAAAGTCTGATCTTCAAAATTTCCAAGTGTAATATTCAATTCTTAGTTTACAATCCAGTCAAAAGATAATTTGGAGGGTATTCAGCTTATTGAGTGAGTATTAATTATTGGTGACCTTATAGGGGTGATAAGCTCCACCTAAAGAGGATGTCATCTGGAGGCATCTCCTCACTGACATGCTTACAAGAGAAGCCTAGAACGGAAATCTAATTTGAGTGGCTAAAATTCGATGAGATCAGTTCTACCATGTCTGAACATTAATTCCAAAACTGGACATCTGATAAAAAATTAATTGTGAGGCTTATAAGTGTTGGTAGCAAGATGAGTAAGTTACTAGGATGGCTTGCAGTTTTGTGATGGGACATGTCAGTATTTTTCCATAGGACGCTGCTGGTTGCTAAAACTGAAATCTCTTGCAGGAATATCTAGACCCTGTCAACGTTTCTGATTAATGCCAGGCAACTGGAAGCTCGTCAGCTTTCCTGCCCATCTACCTGTTTCACAGACTAGTGCACAGCTTTGTGCCCAAAGATTGCAGCACCAGACAAATTTTATGTCTTTGTTTTTTATGCTTTGTGATAGGGCGGCCTAAACTGTGAACTGTACAGGAGTTAAAAATGCTAGTGTATGAACTGCCTGCTTCTTGTTAACTTTGAGAAGCAAAAAGGTGATTCACATATAGACCATGAATTTGTGCCATTGACTACCCTACACTTCTAAAAGTTCAGTTGCACCAAAAGAGTTCTGTGTTTTAATGTTAAGAGCGTTCACAGTTGATGGTGCTATATTATGCCTTAGTTTAATGAAATAAAGTGCCAAAATTCCTAACACACTATTTCATGCAGAGTGGTAGAAATATAAAGAAGGAATTTTTGATTTCATAGGGCACAGAGAAATAACCCTTCTGATTATCTCCCTCTTAAGTTTGTTACAATTGCAGACTGCAAGCCTGTTTCAGAGAACAAGAAAAAAAATCTGAGAATGTGTTCACTGACCTTTGCAGTATCAGATACTGAATCCCAGTTTCCTCCTGTAAGTGCATATTTGCCACTGCCGATCCTGGCCAGAATCTCCTCTGGGGTATCATCTGGTCCATTTGCAAAAGGAGTGAACCTATTTAAAAAAAAGAGAAAAAAATACAGTGCAATTTGCAAGTATATGATTTCTAGGATCTAGTGCTAAATGCCACCAATTACAACAGGAATTTGGTTCCAGAATTGACCACACACATCGCTGCTTCATTTTCACTCAAACTATACAGTCCTCAAATTACGTTGTTCTGCAGCGGAAAAGACTTGATTCCTTAACTGCTTTTAAAATTTTTATTCTGTTCCCATTTTTTAGGAATGAAATACTCCTTTTAAAAAATAGACGGGCTTTTACCTCTTTAATTGTTTTAATTCTGCTTTATTGCTAACAGAAGTACCTTGATAATGGCAAGAAAGGATAAAAATAATAAAGGAGAAAAACTAGGATCTGCAACAGAAAAAAAAGGAAAAGAAAAAAGAACCCTTTATAATCTACTTTGCAAGGCTTTGTTAACCATAATGTGCAGGTCTGTTGGGCAAGACAAATGATCTGCAATAGGTTACTTCCTGATCTAGCCAGTCCGAAGTTACTAGTAACCTGCACCCAGCTTTACAAAAGTATCACATGCAGAGGGCACACTTTTTATCTTCATAAAGTGACAAGTGGTAAGATTTTTGCATCTGACTAAAATCTAACAAGCCAAATTTTACTCTGCAATCTTGAACAACTGTGTAGGTTTAGAAGAAGGGGGTATTTGGGATTTTTTTACTTTCCCTTCCATCTGTCTTTTCTGAAAGCGTGCCAGAGTAGTTTTTAGATTGTTTAAACAGTTGTTTTGGCCACATCTTTCTATCCCACCTGGTTTCTAATAGCACATTCAATTCCTTATGCTGTATTTTCTAATTTTCAAAACCACATCAGATTTCACAGAAGTTCATCCTAAAGAGATAATATTATTGCAATCTGTAACTAACGAGGGATGCACTAAGAGTTAAGGACTGGTTAAAACTCCAAAGTCTGTCACTACCTGCATTAACAGGATCCCAACATTCTGCTCTAGTCCTGTGTGTCTGAGCCCTCTCTGCTCATAGAGATGATGGGAGGAGAATAAAATTCCTGATTGCAAATAATAGTTCCTACTAACTCTCCTCTGGTGAGGAAGAACAAGGCCATCCCTAAATGCCGTGGTGACACCTAAAAAGTCAGCACTTCTCAACGGTTTGCATTACTCTTATTTTGTCTTTTAAGTGCAGAAGAAAGTGAGATATAAGTTAATAGCACCTGTCAGCAAATTTAGTATCCAATAAATTGTGCAATTTGTATTTCAGATTCAAAGACATTTGGATTTTTTTTCACATTTAAAAAAGAAGCATTTTGACTATAAACAGCTAAACAAATGTGACTGTGGGTAATGTGTTGGTTTTATTTCACTGATTCTGGTTGTGTATCACTGCAAATGTATGGCATTAGCCAAATAGAAACAGGTTTTTGGAGATCCCACAGAAAGTCACAATGTATTTCAGATAACGGTGAACACATTTGTACTCAGGAACAAAACAGATGTGATAGAAACTCCTGGCAGTATTAATAATCCATGAGGCAAGAGACATGAATAACAAAAAGGTAGGGTCCAACTCTTTTTTTTCTGTATAAATCCAGGAATGAATCCAAGCTTCTTGCCACAGCTGAATGATCATGAAGCAGATTAAAGAGCTGTCAGACGTCACTGAAAAGTTTCAAGCTGCACTTAGGTAGGATAAATGTGCACATACCACACCCTGAGAAATGAACTTCAGGGGCCTGATAACTCCAGAATGGATCTGCACACTGTGTTTCCCACTCACCCCGGCACATCTTATTCCTGTCCTTCGCTGCTTATTTCAATCTGTCTCTTTCCCTGGGTCTTCTTCTGTCAATATTTAACTTTAGCCAACACACTGGCAGGGGTATTTTTGCCAAGTACCACCCCCCGCCCCCCAAAAAAATAAATTCCTGCTGCCTGTTGCTGTTCTTGCTGGTCTGATCATTTACTTTCTGTCCTTTCTACAGCATATTTTTCAAATAGCATATGAGAACTATGTTTTGGTTTCTGGTTTTATTTTTTTAGCCTTTAAAGGTGCTCAGATACCTTGATAACAACACCAGTAGAAGAATGAAGCTGAAGCGAATATATGCATTAATAGAAATGAATGAACATCCTCTTATGGATAAGGTGAATGTGATATGGCTCTTCATACTCCTACACTCCTCTCCTAGTGTAAAACTTTCATGCTGCTTAAGTCGTGAGTGAGCCTTTTAGGAGTCTACGTCTCAGTACACACTTACAGGCCCAGGCTGTTAAAAGCCTAAACAACTTGTAAAGCATCAAAAATATTTATGCATTCTGGAAAAACTTCTTCTAATTCTAGGTCTTGGCATCTAATTTCTTGCCTTGTACAACTGAGCACATTTCTCAAGGGAGGCCAGACAGTTTGTTCTCCCTGTCTGTGATTCCTTTCTGGCTTAATCAGTGCTGAAGTCCTGAGCCCACTGGAGACTGCTGCTCTAGGAAAAACTCTACACTCACCCTGCCAACATGGTATACAGTAGGATCCCCAAGCTCCAGATGTCACATGCTGCATCATAACCTTGGCGTTTAAGGACCTATGTGAAGGAAAGAGAGAGACGAAAATAGGTTAATCCACTTTCCTAAATTTTTAGCTTCTGGTGTTCGAAAAGCACAGATTAGTGGTTGTACCTGCTGACATTTCCAGGGCTTGCCCTTGTATCTGGCTGCCTTAGGTGCAAAATGTTCAGTAGTGGAGAGGAGCGAGGTGAAACCCAGGCTGGAGTGAGCTGGTTAGTGTGCCAGCCCAGCAAAGGTGTCACCTCCACAGTGACAGAGTTGAGTGCAGTTTGTTGGAGGCTCTGGAAGCCTCTCTGAACATCTAACACACAGCAAAGCAGAACAAGCCCCTCTGCTTATTTCAATGTTTTAAAATCTTTCTTAAAAAAGCTCATTAATACTTTAAAACGTATCCTCCTAACATAAAGGTTACCAAGAACACTGGATGCAACAAGCATAGGGCTGAGTGACAGTGATAAGCATGTCTGAGCTTGGTTTGGATTTGATACAACAAATGGATGCACTGGACTTAACAGATAATAGGCTAAAACTTGATCCCTTTTCCCTATGGGGAAAACAAGACCCATGGTACTCAGCAGAGATCTGACCAGTAAGTTCGATGTTGGTACAGGATGGCAAGTTAGAGCAGAAAGGGTAAAATCTGGATTTCATTTATGCTAAATGCATACCAGAAGAAACGCCTATTTGAGTCAGTGCAAGTCCAAGTGAAAGCCAAGTCACCAACTGAGGCTACATTGCTGAGATCAGGGGAAGAACTTTGTTTCTGTTTGGCTCAGAAAAGCTCAGGGACCACCTCCGGACCTTCCACTTGCTCTGAAAAGCAAACTACCCTTCTGTTTATTCAGTTTTTATCACAAGGGGAGTTTTGTCCCCTTTGGATGGATCAGTAGATACATTAATTTTTTGCAAAGCACATGAAAAAGGAATGTACAAAGTCAGCAAGTCTTTCTCTGGCCTGCAGCCTTATTACCCAGGAGTGATTTCAGCTATCTGAAGTCTATCACAGAAAAGACCAAGCACTGCTAGGAAAAAACAGTTTCAGAAAAAATTGTCTCAACAGATTTTACAAATGATGAGTGGTAAAACAACCATCTGCCAGGTATGCTGCTGAGCGAACATTTGCTACCTGGAAAAAAAAAAACTGAGAAAATGCTGCATTTTCTCCTGTTGACAAAGCTGGTAAAAATCTGCTTCTGCCTCTCTCTCCTGCACTTCATGTATACACTCTCTGGCTGTTTTATTTATTCCTATTTATTTAGTTCCTATATTAATTCCCCCTCTATTAATGTTAGTTTTTATGGGCAAAACTTCTTTGCTATTTGAGAAACTCAGATGCTTCTTGCTTCTTCTGTGAGACTGAATACCCAACATTTATCTTTTGGCATGGCCATTCTCATTGCTTCTTGAACAGTTAACGTTTTCATTGCCATCACTGGCAAATTCCAATAACCAAGGACAATCAAGTCCAAGGCAAATGACAGAAAAATGGGGCAGTGATGATGTTTAGTGGAGCAGGGTACTAAGCAAGTGGTTTCACAAGCCAAAAATGATGGGCAGGTGTTGCTGTGTGCCATCCTTCAGTGTGCAAGAATGCTGCTAGATAACAGGGGCATCCACCCTGTGCCAGCATCTAGGGAGAGCTTTGCTGGGAATTAGTTTTTATTGATAACAACAGGATCTAGTGAGAGTTATCAGGTAGGTCGTTGCTACTTGAAAATGTCTCCTGCAGGTCTGTGCAACTGTGGTTAAAGTGAGAACATTGAGCTGGCAGGAGCAAGGCTGGGAAATCTTGGCCAAAAAGATAAGCGTTTGATCTAGGGGGCAGATATTATCAAACAGGAACAGACATCTGTCTTAGAAATAAATCAGTAAGGGAAAGAGCTTTGCAGAAGATGCAGTGGTGCACTACTCTAATGGATGCTGAAGAATTTACCACTCATGAAGGGGTTTCGGTCACCTCGAGAATTTGGTGGGATCTGAAATACAGGCATGAGATGCCGGTTCTTAGCTCCACACATGGCAGGGCACTGTAGTGATAAGGAACATACCTCCCCTGGGTTCATTCAGTTCTGATAATGGCTCAGATGTTTAACCAAACCCCTTTTATTTCTATAGGCTTTGATTCGTTGGATTAACAATGTTACAAATACGTGCTTTTCTCAGTTGTGACACAATCAGGGATGCATGTGGGTATGAAAGCTAATAAACAATCTCATCGTTTCAAATGCCAAAACAGTAGTTCTTCACAGATTTTGCAGGAAAACTGCAGAAAAAAACATTTTTACTTTATCTAAAAGGATCCTACGGCATCCCTAGGGAAATGGCAGGCTGCCTTCCCGCCTGATCCCGCCTCTCCTCACTCCCTGCACCCAACAGGACTCGCACTAGGTGGCAGCCTGTGTCTTTCTCTCGGGCGGCCTTCAGCTTTGCTCATCTAAACCCCCAATTAAATGTTTCCAAAATAAAGGGAGAGCCAAGTGGGCAAACATGTCCTCCCTCCTCTGCCACTGTCTTGTATCATCAGCCCAGCTGACTTTCTGCCACCTTGCTTAGTTTCATGGGCGTACGGCAGACGTCGTAGCGGGGCTCAGACGGGGAACGATAAAATCGAGTGGAGTCTGGAGGGCAGCATTATATCACAGGTAAAATGTAAAAGCACTTAAGGCTTTATGTAAGCTCTCTGCCAGTTCGGGTAATGTTTCAATTGATCTCCAACATTTCCTGCATTAGCAGGACCTGTCTTACCACAAACACCTGGGAGCGTGATTTCTGCTTTCAGTTCAAATCAGAAGATTACGATCCGAAACTGCATTGGGCAGGCAATGTTTGTGATTACAGACGCAATACAAAATAGCCCATCATGAAAAATAGCTACACTTATTTTAAGCGCCTTGTATCTTGGAGAAAATCTTGAGTGCTCTGAATCTTGTAAACATGATTATTTTTTGGTTTAGAAATTGAATTGCTGTGGTGCCACAGAACTTTTTTTACGTATTTTGATAAATTTTAAACAGCTCATTCCAATTTCTAAAATGAAAACCCAACCAAACATCAATAAAATAACAAACCAATCTGTCTTGGCAATGGGATTTTTTTTCTGAAAAAAATCTGCTTTGAATTTATACTGCCCCAGCAATGGTCTCAATTTAACAAATTCTATTTCAGATGCTGGAAGGCTGTGATTCCCGTAACTTTTGGTATCATGAAAAGACCTTGTACAGAAAGATCATCCATTTTTCTCTTCCCAGTTACATATCATGCAAATGAACATTGGATGGAGAAGAGTTATGGGGAAGAAAAGATTGCTGAATGATACCAACTGAGAGACAGTGGTATTTGACAGCAGAGGACAGACGAAGTATTGGAAGGCAATAGTTTTGAATTTTTCTTATAAAGACCATAAGAAGCTGAGGAAGACACACATTTGAAGTTGTATATTGCAAATACTAAAATTGCTGATAAGCTTCACTCCCAGAAATCGAAAATTACCCAGGAAATTAATCTTTTGCTCCTTCATCAGAAGGAAGCAGATATGAACATCTCAAGGGTCAAATGCAGCAAACAGCCCAAACCATTCAAACAGCTGTGGGACCCAAACCCGCTCCTGTGGGGCTGCATGAAAGGAACAGCACTCGCCAGTGATGCAAAGCCACTTCTCCCTGGCTTGGGGCAAGCTGTTTGGTCTTCCTCCATTTCCCCATCTGCAAACATGGGAAAGCAGCCTTTTCCAACATCCCCTATAACAGGGGGGATTGGTACTAGGAAAGCCCAGGAGAAGAGGTGTTTCCTTAGCTCAGTGAAGCCAACAATAAAGTTCCCACTGACTTCAGCATGGTAAGGATTTCATGCATGGATTTTTCTTTTAAGTCTTATTCCTGCCATCAAGATTTCCCTCTTAAGCCTTATCCCGTTCTGACACAGTGAACTAGAGGGGAAGCAATCTGAGCAGAAGCAGCTAGAGAAAAAATGGTATTTATCCTAGTGATGAGCCAAAGCATTGTGTACCTCAGTCCAAGACAGACACCAGCTTCTGTCAGGAGAAAAACAACTGCCCTGACAAAACCAGGAATAGGAAAGTTATGGTAATAGAGACTGTGCGAGTGCCGGTAGCCTGGTTTCTGCCTTGCTCCTCTCGTAAAGGCAGTGAGGAAAAGGGAGAGGAAGGACTGCTTCCTAGGACATGCTCATTACTCACAGCTTTGAAATGCGATCCTACCTCGGGGGCGACAAAGTTTGCCGTGTAGCAGGGAGTCATGAGCAGCCCATTCTCTGCTCTCAGTTGCTTGGCAAACCCAAAGTCACAGATCCTGATGGAGTCTGGGTTTCCTGACTCATCCATGTAGAGGATATTACTTGGCTTGAGATCCCGGTGCACCACCTTAATGAGAAAGCAATGAGTAACAAGTGAGGAGAGGAGGTCAGGGAGGATCCAGGCTTGGCTGCTGTTTCTGGTCTGCTAGTTGAGGTAGGTCAAGAGCTCATGCTGAAATAAGTTTTGGAGAAAAGTTGTTTAAAAGCCTTGAGCAAATGAAGAAAAAAAAAAGGTTGAAGTCTGTTAAAATCAGAAAGAACATGTTTGACAGTCTCTGCTGATGTATTAAGAGGCTGCTGCTTTAAGGGGGGACACCTTTCCTGAGGGTGGTCAGAGGGGGTTGCTGTACAAACACCTTGGTGTCAGAGTCTTCTAGAACCTGATGGCCCTAAATATTCAGCTGAAAAGGCGAAGAAGAAATCCCGTCATAGGAGGAAAGTGTGTAAGGGTCTTCTTGCGACTGTCCATGTGAATGGCTCACACCTCTAAGGAGGGATTATTTTTTTTCCTCATTTCAAAATGTATCCACAAAAATCCATTCTGTAGGCATGCAACTTCAAGTGGCTGTGTGTTTTACCACACATGCTGCATTTCAGTGGTGGGAAAAGAAGCCTTTAGTTGTTATAGCAAGACTGAAAAGCTATCACGAAAACATAAAAGCCCAAGAACAAAATGCACTTGTTTTAACCATGAAACAGAAAAAGCAGCAAATATTTGGCTAATCATCCAAACTGCTTGTCCCTGAAAAGCGGAAAAGGAGAGATTTTCAAACTGCTCAATATAGAGAGCTTAGATTTTAAAAGCCATCTCTTTAACAGCATGTCAGAAACCTTTCCCGTCAGCTGCTCAAACTGCCACTTCACTTGGAAACCTGAGCATTTGATTTTCTACCTCTCTGCTGATTCAGCTACCCTATGTGAAATTCTGTTGAAAGATCAGGTACTGCAATGGTGACTGTGATAAAAAGTAAACAACTAATATCCCAACAAGGTACATGAACTTGAAAATCAGTGCTATTTGGGGATGAAAATACCACTTCAGCGTACTGCAGTTCAGTTGGGAAATGGCTAAAAAGCCTATGACCCTATTTCACAAACAAAATGTAATTATAAATATGGAGAAAGGGGTCTTTTTGGGGAAAAAAACATATTTACATTTCAGAGAAGCAACATCACCACTGTTTGCTTTTCTAAAAGTAATAGAAGGTTGACGCAGATAGCCAAAAAAGCAATGCTTACACCCTGAGAGTGCAGGTAATCCACAGTCCTGGTGATGGTGCACAGCACAGCGCTGGCCTCCCGCTCTGAGAAACACTTCTGCCGAAGAATGCGGTCCAGCAGCTCGCCCCCCCGCATCAGCTCCATCACCAGGTACACGTATTTCCCATCATCATAGACCTGGAAAAGTAATAAAATAAATATTTGTTTTGGACCCATTCACTTGGTGAAGGTTGGTCCTTTGATCACAGTGTTGGCTTGTTTGCGTGAGATGTTGCAGGAAGAAAATGTCAGCTAATCAGGGGAAAATGTGCTTATTATGCTTAACAACAGAAAAGACAACTTTGTAAAATGACTTAATCATCACTTTTTTCTCGTGTCTGCAGCAGCTTGCCAATTTGTCCACACAGAAACGTAGCTTTCCTGATCTGCTGTCACGTCAGCAGAGTAGACCAAGCTGCTAAAAGCAGCACCACTTCACACAGCCTGAAATGTCTGCTGGCTCTCACCCAAGCCTCCTTCTCAGTAGTGTTCTCTCTTTCCACTTCCACAGGGTAACATTTGCCATTTCAAATATCAATATTTCCCTTTGACTCATGATCAGCTAAATGAACTGTATTATACTGTTGGCCAAGACCTGCTTCCAATGATATGATATAGTTTATATTTGCAGTTCTGGTGAATACGTTGTTGACATCAGCTACAAGATGTATTTACCTTCAACGTCAATTGTAAGGGGTAAAAAGACATTTTTTGTCTAAATTGGAAGACAGCCATTTTCACGTCATAAGCCTTTATCTGGACTGCAGTAATAGGCGGTGCTATAGTCATCAATGCTAATATTTTTGGAAAGGAATATAAAACCTTTTTTGCACAGATTTTAAGATACTCTTTAACACTTAGGAATTAGGGGAGACTTTCCTGAGGGCATGTGGTTAGAAATTTTTTATATACTTCTCTAAGTTCCGAACCATAACATACTGACCACTGAGACAGGCAGGATTTTGTTCTGTAAACTCTTGCATCTGACACGGTGTGGCCAGTCCTGGGTGAGATGGCAGGCAGCGTAAGTAAAACATCTCCCACTGAAGGTCATTACTGCATGTAAGCAGAGCGAAGGCTATTCTTCATGTGAAATGCTGAAGAAATCTTCATGTCTTGTCAGGCTGCTTGAGTAGAAGGTAAATACTCCCTAGCTTGAAAACACTGTCGGGGGAAATCCTAGTGACTTTGTGAGCTCTCCTCTTCACAACAAAGCTGATCCCACAGGCTGCTCATGAAAGAGCATCCCCTGCCCAGCAGCACCCCTGTGTGTGCTCAGCAACTTGCTCCGTAGCATCCAACCAGGGAGATCTCCCTTCTGAAAAGTGCTGCAAAACCAAACACATTTTGTTGTTCTCCAGCACTGTGCCCCTTTGGTTTTATCTACGGTTGGTTAGACAGTAATTGGAGAATGTATAACCTGACAGTCTTTCAAACTGGTATCCAGGAATTTGTGACTCCCATTTTTTAACTTGATTTCAATGGTTCTGGTTTTAGCTCCGAGCTTCAACTGAAGAATTTTCCAGACATGGACAAGTAGGTGAGCCTGAGCATAAGGTGAGAATCATTTAATGCTGAAGTGCTCAAAGACTACTCACATCTTTAAGAGTAATGATGTTTGGATGCTGTCCGTATCGCAAGAGGATCTCAATTTCTTCAGAGGGGTCTCTCTTGCTCTTATCAATTATCTGGAATAAATGAAGCACAGTGTAGTAAGATACTGGCTAGCAGCACTAAGCACAACACAAGCAACTTCTACAGTTTAAACAAATTAATATTTAAAATTCTTCTATTAATCATTATTCTAGGAGAGGACAGCTCAAACCCTGTGCAAACGAGAGCCATGCTGACTATATGCCAAAGTCAGATGGAGCAATAATTAGTCTAGATTCTGAAGGCGTAGGCCCTCTTTTTGATGCCTATAGTTTTGTTTCCCCATAAATAATGGCAGTTACGAGAAGTATCATTTAGAAATCAAACAGCCTGGAGAGTTTTAAAATAGTAATAGTTTTAAAATGACCTCGTTGATGTAAAAAATGGAAGAGTTTGTTACACTGGCATATGCTTCTATATCTGCTGATAAATTAATAGAAATTACTTTTCAGGTGGGTTTGTCAGTAATGAAAATGTATAGACGTTTACTGTCAAGGGAGATCTGAGTTGAAGCTATTGGTAATCACTTGGCTTTTTGGGCCATGCTGTTGTAATGAACAAGAGAGTGGACAGAGATTGCATTTGGCCACGTAACCAAACTCTGCCCATTCCTAAGCTAGAAAGAAATGTGCTCTATATGTCACTTTTCTGTATTCAGCATATTTTGCCTTACCAGAGAGTACAGTGAGACATGAAAACTTTTTAGTTTTATAGCAGCAGGTCTCAGAAATACATGACACCTGTTGCTTTAGAGAGAATCACTGCATGGAAAGCCTGCTGTTAGGATGACACTGACTTCTCATCAATATCTGTGTTTGGGATGTCGATCAAAGAGCTTTGATCATTTCCCCAGTTGAGAGCACTGATTAATGCTTCTCACTTTGCAGATTTAAATGATAAATAGGAAACAAAAAAAAGCTATAAAATAATACAAGAGAAGTCTCTGTATTTTGGAATCTCAAATGCCACTGCACAGGGGATGGTGAAAGACTCATTCTACTAGAAACTCATTAGGAGTACAGTATTTTGGCACAACTTCTTATTGCTAGAAAACAGCAGCAGTACTTTTGAATAACAGGTTTACCCAAGAGGAATGTATGGCATTTTCAGAATATCATAATTCTGTTATTGGCTTAGATTTCAAGGCTTCCAACCTAAAATGTGGTTAATTCTCTCTAAGAACTAGGCACAGAGCACAGATTTAAAACAATAGTGTTTGCAGGGAAACAATTTTTTAAAAATCTCGTTTTGCTGCTTTTGCATGCATTTTTTATGGCTTAATTATGGCAATACACATTTAAGTACAGGTCTAGAATTTTATGCATCAGCTATAATAGTGCATACTTGAATACGTATCAGAGGTTTTGTAGTCACCATGACTGGCATGCATTTGCAGTGATAATGATGGTCAGTATTGTCCATGGTTGAGGTATGCATTTGAAGCCATATCAGTGATTTGATTCTGAATTAATAGCAGTGTGACAAGTGAAAGTGCAATATGGAGCTGATGCAGGTAGATGGCTGTTGTCCACATTTGAATAAATGAAAGAAAAACCTCAAAAACAGATGAGCAGAAAAAATTCTCCTTAGAATAATGTTGTTCTCTGAGTTTAGTTGAGACATTCTCGAAAAGCCAATGAAACCCTGATTGAATGACTCCTCGTACATACAACCACAGTGGCTGAATGTGTCCCACTCAACCAATAACTCTAACACATGAAAAGATCCTCAGGGCCATCTCCTTGGCTAAACTAATATAGCTCTTGCCAAGTTAATGGAGTTACCCACATGTGCACCTGTTAGGATCTGCCTGCCTTGTACCAACCGGCAGAATTTACTGCAGCAAGTATTACTACCACTGTGTGAAGCATTACTATCACTACTTCACTGCGGCAAGAAATATATTCCAGATTCCTTTTCTGTTGTATTTTCCTGTGAAAAGAAATATCCAGAGCTGTGGAAAATTTTAGGCAACTATTAGTAATGCAGGACTAAAAATGCATATATATGGCCTAAAAAAAATGCAAACCAAAAATAGTCTTCAGCTATTGATACAAAACTCAAAATAACATAACCTGAAGCAGTCTGCTACTGATTTAGTAGAAACAGCAGTAGATGATACGTAATGCTTCTAATTCATAATATGCTATAAAAATACATTTTGCAAGACAGTCCTGCTAAATGTGCATGCTTTTTGCTTTAATGTGTACACAAGCTGCGATACAGCGATTAAATGGACAAGCTGCCCCAAAGCAGACAACAAACCATTGTCAGAGCTGTGAAGGGACCTGCCAAATTCCTCACACAGTCCCTAGGCAGTCCAGTTGGACAGACCAGAACAATTTTTTCCCTCCACAACGCGAGACTGTCACCCTGACAGCGCCTCTCTTTGGCATGCCTGACTTACACTTGGTCCACAACTGATGAAGCAGCAAAGGAGGTGGGTGCTGCACCGTTAGCAGAAATCTCTCTTTGGTTCAGACTGGCTGCACTACGCAGTTTCTTTATTCACATGCTGCAATGGCCGCAGCAGCTCCTTAAACATGCCCCAGAACTCCACTGTGATACCCAGTTCTCCTGGTCATCATCTTTGGAAAATGTTTTGGTGTGTTGTTAAACCCACGCCAGACTTTCCAAAGAGGGAAGCTGCCATGTCAGGGTGGTTCAGCCAGTGGTTGCTACCTCCTTGTGCACCCAGAGGTGTCTGCGTCACGACACAAGGTGCTGCATCCCCGGAACATCTGCAAATTGTGCCCCAACTTAGTGCCAAAACGAGCTATGGTAAAATGCAGGCCCAGTGCTCCTTACTGAACACAGGGGTAAGGGAGATGTGTCATGGGCTTCTGGTGATATTCATAAGTAGTTCTGAGATTCTCAAAAAGTATCAGATTAAAGGAATTAAATTATGTAAGTGAAAAGGCAGTGGTTTCACTAGACAGGTGTAAAACAAGTGCTTTTTGTGCAGCTGTACTTTCTGTTCAGAATGGGTGTTGCTGTATATAACATGGAGGAAAAGCACGCTCCAGGCACCTTGTGCAGATGCAGCAGGAGAGAGGCAGGATGGATGGGGGCAGCCCCGGCACGGCCCCCTCTGCACGCTCTCCCAACGCTCACCAGCCGGCCACCAGGATGCTTGGCCTCCTGGCAAAAGCTTCTGCCGTACTTGTGCAGCAACCACTTTCTTCTCCAGACAGCAACACCAGGGCTGCTGGGCAGAGTCCAAAATCACCATGAACGCCTCGTCCACAATCCTACATGTTTATCTACACACGCATCCCCCTTCCTGGAGCGGGTCAGTGCCAAGATATATGAAGCAGCCTTGACTGCAATTTGAAAAGTCAGGCTTAGCGATTGCCAGAGAAGGTGCGGGAGCCGTTACAAAGTCTAACTGTGGTTGTACTCTGCCTCCTGGAAACAAACCAAGGCACTCTTCTTGCTAGTCCTTTCCAGGGGAGACCTGGCAAGTATCTGCTGGCTCCTCGGGGCCATGCTCCCACCACCCTGAGCTCTGGTGTCCCCCTGGGCTGTCCCAGGGTGGGGACATGGATGTTCTTTCCAGTGGGCTTTGACTGGCACTACCAGAGCAGACACCCATACCAGACACTTGGCTTGTCCATTTCTGTGTTACTGTTTATTCCTCCTGCTCCTACTCTGGAGTTTAATTAAGTTTTAAAGATCAGCTCTATTGTCAGTTCACTTCTGCGTATTGACAGGTTCTAGCTTTGTCTGCTGAATTCAACCAGTGCAGATTGTGTAGACCAGACAACAGAGTATGTGGCACTTCACACCCAATCAATGTAGCAGTTAGATATGGTCCTCAAATTAATTTTAATACAACATCTCTCAGACCTATTTGTTCAGGCTGCCCAGAGGGACCCCACAAGGATAGCCTGTTGTTGGCTACCCTGCTCCAATGAGGACCAAAGGCTCTGGATTGTTTCTTACCCATATACTGGAAGCTGCAATGCTAGAAAGAAAAAAAGCATTTAACATTACAGATTTGGATACAGGAACTGCCATATTCTCATCAGACTTCCTAGATGAGACCACACATGGCCACTGCGTGTGATACGGTGTCTGCTCTTGTTCAGAATTAATATTATTATTAACCAGTTAATTTTTTTGCTATCTAGTAGCCTTCAAGCTCTACTGTTGGATGCTGGCAAGTGAAATATCTGTCTGAATTTTAGATGGGCAATGACACTCTTAAACCCCGATTAAAAGCTGAGCAAAACTATGTAACATCTAAATATTTCTTGTGGTGATAAAGAGCATTTTCCACCCTGGTCACTCTGTTTCCTCTGAGACATTGTGTTTTGCATGAAGACATACTCTTCTCTGTTGCTCTCTGTGGCAGCCCATGAACCTCCTGCAGCTCTTCCTGTGCAAGGAATGATGTCTTTTCTTTAGGAAATACATTCTGATTTGAACTCGACTAAAATGTACACATAAACACCTTCTGTTACCGAATTAAGGGAAGATTTTCTCTGCTACTAGTCCTGAGGTTTTGAGTAATATGTAACGATGCTACTTTTCTATTTCTCTCTGTAGATGCGTGGTGAAGAACACCAACTCAGAAAGCCATCATAATGTATAAATAACTTAACTGAAAGTGTAGCAAGAGCTGTGTTGTGCTTTTGCAGAGAAGAGCTGTGAAGCACAGGGGTTTTCTATTGTCCTTCAGAAAAATAAGAAACTGAGCCCCATAACAAGTAGACTTTTCTCTATGTATTGGACACCCAGGGATTGCTTAGAAACTCCTCTGTATTAAACAGTGGATGATTAAACAGCGGATGAAACGGTTCCAGAGTAAAAAGGGGCTCAGCACATGCAATAGTGTCCTTTGCTCTAATAGGGGACTTGTTTGTTCTTTGACTATCGCATCCTTTGTGTATTTCGCTGACTAGCTGAAAGAAAAGGTGCATTTTCCTCAGCGGATATTTTAAAATGAGTCCAGCTCCATCGAGGGACAATACTGAACTCTATCTCTATCAAGGAAGAAAGGATCAGGAGACAACATTTTCAAAATCCTAATTAACATGCGTGGCCCGTTTTTACAAGTCCTTCTACAAGTCTTTTGCATGGAAAAAAATCACCCGATTCTCCCTTACTAACGGGTTTTCAATGTCTTCAGCCTTGCCAGAGTTGACTGATGAGTATAAAAGAGACCATCAATACAGTTCTGTGTGGGTAAAGCCTTGCTGAAATTGGTACAGCAACTATATCGACAGTATAGATTTATATTTGCTTGTTGCAGTTTTGTGAAGGTGTGCCTTCACAATTTTGTGAATTTGTGTGCCTCCAACTGTGTAGATAAATTTCTTCTTCTGGATCTAGTTATGCCATTAGCAGATGTTACAGTCCTCAGCTGCTTGATACCACCCACCAGCTGGGACTTACAGCCTCCACAGCCCTGCCAAAGAAACGGTATGTGTGAGCGCTCCCTAATCTGCTTTGGGCAGAATTAGCCCTGTTAATACAAATTGCCTTTTCAAACAGCTGAAATTAACCTGGGTGACCTTGCACGAGGAGGACGGCTGTGTTTCTCACATGGATTTCTCCATCACTACAGTTGTGAGATTGGAAAAAGGCAAGAGGTAGGAGGTGACAATTTAACTGCCTTTGCTGTCTGGAAAATGAATAGCCCAAAAGAAAGGGTGAGAGAAACGCAAGAGAGTGAGAAAGAAGACAGAAAAGAAACATGAGATGTACTGATGGGAAGAGCAGTGATAGGGGCCTGAGGAGAAAGGATGGCGCTCTGGCCAGGCTAAGCTGGAGCCATCAGCGAGGAAACTGCTCTCTGCTGCTGGGTCTTCCTGTGCTGGGGAAGAAGGACTTTGTGCATCTTCAATGAACAAACAAGACTGCATTAAAACATTTGCTTGGCTCTGACTTAATTTTTCCCCTTAAGTGAAACAGGACACAAAAGCTCTGTCTAATCACGTCAATTGAAATGGGCAATGGCAGCCATCTCCCTTCTCGGGAAAGCTAAATGTGCCTAATTCTGGCACTGTGGTTTAACCCTCAACACTGTGGTGTGTGCCGCTACCATGGACTGCAGCAAAAATTCTCCATTTTATTTTAGTGGATTTATTCCACAACAAGACCCACAAGCATTGGGACGCATTAGAAGTACACTGTGCGGCTTGGGCATGGATAAAAAGTAGCTTGTGGGGCTTTGACCAAGCAGCTTTAGCGGGACCAGTGTCTGCCTCATCTTCAACTGCTTCAAATCACCTTTCCTGGCAGCTGAAACTGAGATACAAGGGTGTGAACTGCGGCAGCTGAGCCACTGATACAGTCCCAATCTGCTGCTCTGGCTACAGCAACAGAAAGTCCAGCAGAAGGTCAGGGCAGACACCTGGGCACTGCAATACCTAAAGAGCCACAGCTGCAGCTGCCAGTGGGACTACCTAAAGATCCTTTTGACCAGGAAATTTAGGATGGCTTTGTGGGAAAAACATGGAGGAGGAAGAGAGCTTTATACACTTTTCAAAGCTGCTTTAGTTTGTGTTACATACTTTGAACATTTTTCTAAAGCTTGTTTGGACTGTAAGCATGGGTTAATCACATCTAAGAAGAGATCCATATAATACAGTATGATGCAATGCTCCCTGTAGAAATCCTTTCCTTTTCTGGGAGGGGAGGGATGAGCAAAGAGAGAATTAATTTTGTGTTCCTTTGCACGTTATGCCTATGATATATTTGAAAATTCAGGGCACCACTGGTGGAACTGACTATAGGTGGGATTTGCGTCTCTTCTGAAGACAAGAGGTGCAACAGCATGCAAAGATTTTAACCTGACAGTTTCAACTACAATATACATTCCAATGAAAGTGTCACAGAGATAGACTTCTGCAGTTCTGTACCGCTGGAAAATGTACAGGTTTCCATTTCAGTAATATTTCCTTCTAAAAATAAGCCCTATTCATGCCAAGCATCTGTTTTAATTTGGTTCCTTTTTTGATGTCAAATTACTCAAACTGGATGAAAATCACTGCAGAAAGGCTAACATTATTTAAAAGGACGTGGTATAATTTTACATTTAAGATGTCTCCAAGGAGAACTATTCCAAGCCTAATAGTTTCTGAGGGACCATTTGCTGTGCTATTAGTTTTGATTAGCTACAGAGATTCATTCCCCCCATCCATGCTTAAATCTTTCAGAAAAACAGTGAAATGCATATTAAAAGAAACAGGCCTAATTAGCAACACTTTTCTGAAATAAGCACTGGCCATCAGATCAAGCTGTGTGGGTGAGACATTAAACTTTCTGCACACAGAGCATGCCCGCTCGCTGCCACTGTTTGCTGACTTCACGCTCCGAAGCTGTCAAATGGAACTGTAAGTACTTATTAATTAGCATTTATGCAGTAGAACATGTTTTCTAAGCCACGCAGAAACATTAACAAATTTGGTCCAATAGCACTTGTGAATCAGAAAAGCTCATTTTAGAGAGAAGTCTGCAGTTTTGGAGGCAGAATAGCTTGGTGGGGAAGGCTCTGCACGGTGTTTTAGTCTGCTCTGCTCAGCCCTAGCACAAGTCCTTGGATCAGACTGATGAGTTTTCAGTCCGTAAAATGACTGCAATGCTACTCCCACCTTCTTTCACATAAAGCTTCAGGGATGGAAACCAGTATATCATATTCAGGTCTTATAAAAGGGGAAAATTATTACATCAATATGGAAGACAAATACAAGAAACACGGTTTTAAATGGCCCCAAAAGAGAAACAGAGACACAAAGCACCAAATTCCGTCCAAAATATTTAGGTATTTGGCAAGTGAGCTAGAGAAGAGAAATGTGATACTACTAAGCTGTAGGAAAACTGCTGCCTGATCCTAAGTCTCAGAAAAGATCTAGTTAGCAGTGAGAAATACCATCATCTCGCATTCTTAGAAGCTCAGCCGCGCCAGGGAGAGAGGCACGGAGCTTCGTGACCAAATGGGAAGGAAGCTGCAGGAATCCTTATGTCAGAGGGGATGTACAACCACTGCAGATCCAAAATTTGCTCTGAAGCTGAGTTTAAAAGGTGGTCTGCGTACATTTCTGTATTTCTATCTGCCACTTCTGCTTATTTGCTAAGTCTTAAGCAACACCTTGGTCCAATTTAGCCCAAAAGTCACCATCCAGCAATGGTGCTCTCAGCCACAAACAAGCTTGCTGCTTGTAGAAGTGCCCAAGACGCTCCTTGCTCTCTGCCCTGCTGCCTTCTCCCAAGTCCTTCAAGCAGAGCCCAGCGCTCTGTACTGGCCCATCCTTTCTGAAGCTGTAGCTACAGGGTCCTGTCTATTTGAGCAGTGTCTCCTTGGAGAATTGACTTATTTCTATGGGGAGAGTATCTGGCAGAAATCTGAACACATTGAAATCAAAACAATAGAAAAGTGAGATCGCTGAAGTTGTACACAGCAGCTCTGGTCCAGTGTGGAAGTCAGGCCCTTTGATAAAGTTGTTCAAAACAGGAAAACCAGGAAAGCCTTCAAAAATACTCTCACAGATCAGGCATAAGATCCTCATAGACAATTTTCTCCACCACTCCTTTGCTACTTCATCCATTTTACTGCTAATCATTTTCTCTTTCCATCATATCTAGAGGACATCCATCCATGCTGTTTGTGATCACTCTTACTCTATCTACCATGGATCCCAGTTGTAGTCTAGGGCACTTCACGCTGGTTCCTTTGCGGAGCGCTCTGGAAAACAGAGCAAATCCAAAGAAGCAGAGAGATCCATGCTTAAATCTGCTCTGAAGCTTGTATCTCCTGCATGGCCTCCTATAGCCTACTGAATCTTGTGCCACACTACCAGCTTAAGTATTCTTCAGATAGTGAAAAACATCTTTTACTGAAGTGTCTGGACAACAGAATTTACTGAATCTCAGCTTTATAAACCAAATTTCATGGGATAATATGGTAAGTGTTCCCTGTAGTTTATCAAGGTAAGAAGGGGTCTTATACCTCTGACCCTGCATTTTGTAAGGCTACATTTTCACTAATATGACAGATCCAACTTCTTTGCATGTGAGGGGGAGGACGTCTCGGTCGTCTCCTTGAAAAGTCTGTTTTAGCAACTGCTCTCACCATCAGACTTTTTTTTTCTGAAACTCCCTTTTTAGCTTCAAGACATTCTGTCTTGTCTTGCTGTCTTTAGCAGCCAAATTGTTGTCATCCATCATTTATATCACCTTAGAGATATTTATAGATTTTGATAGCATCCCACTGAACTCTTGTCTGTCTTACATCATATATATTTGTAGCTCTCTTGATAGAGTGTGCCTTGTAATTCTTGCATACTTTCTGCTATAGATTTTCTCTAATTTGTTTATACTCTATCTTAAACCACGTATACCAAAATAGCACACAGTCCCACAGGGTTTAGTAGTCCTACCCAGGTACTACAGGCAAACTCAATTATATGCAAGCATGTTATTAAGACAGAAATCTATGGATTTGTTTTTCAGTTTTATTAATAAAACTTTGACTACACTAGCAACACATTTATGCAACACTTGTCTGATGCTGGTATTCAAATCTTTGTATTTCCGTCCTGTGTGTGAATTAGTTGAGTATACTGAACAGCTTCATTACATATCATTCAGGGAATGAAAGCGAATGGGAGCGAAAATTTCTGGGGACGCTGCAGGCAGAGATGTTTTCTCATCAAAATATTGGAAAGTACCTTTCAGAATCAGTATGATCTTTCAGAGGCAAAAGATTTGCTCTTCATATATAATTTGAGAAGCCATCTCGTGGAAGAGCAAGGACAGTTAGAGACTTGCGGAAGCACAGTTATCACTCCCATTTCCCTTTAGTTGGGTAGCAGGTTTTTTAATGAGGTCTTTTTACATCACATTATATTCTTCCTGATGCCATTTTTCCCCCCAGTTGTGAGGTGTGATAGAGCCATACTCTATCCATACCAACCTTACTGTGACGGCCACCCAGTAAAGTCAAGAGGAGCGTGCATGACTAAGGATCGAATGAGAACCGAGACAGAACCTCAGCACCTGACCCATACTCATTCAGCCCATCCTCTCCCTTGCAGAGTCTTCTTACTGCTCTGCTCCAGCAGCAGGTAACTTCTGCTAAATTTCAAAGCTAAATTTAAAGGGGACGCATTTACCAGTGGCTCCGACTTGTAGATCTCTGCACATACCTTTGGGACCTGACCCCTGTACCATGTTCTGGTGCAGGCAGAGGGAAGAAATGTCTGATGAGCAGTGTACGGATATCTGCTGGTGTTGACAAGAAATCTGAGGTTATTCAGCAAACTTTCCATTGACTTGCCTATTAAAATACTAATTTATCCATTTAGCCATGTTCCACCAGAGACAGGAAAAAATAGACACAAACTCTCCCCTGAAAATATCACAGTCTGTTTAACGTCAGAAGAAAGTCACTTTAGTGACTTTGTATGGTGAAGGAGAAACAAATCTAAGCAAATCTCTCTAGATCTACCGACACCTTAACTGTCAAGGACATCTGGTGACCTTTGGACTGATTTCTTTTTTCTTGTTTTTTTTCCTTTTGCTGTTTCAATAAATAAAGCTATGTGTGTCCAGGATTCCTATTTTTTTTAAAAGAATGGCAAAAGAGTGCACCATGCTACAGTCAGAAGACTACCGTTATCCACGCTTTCTACATTCAGCACTAAACTCCCAACATAACAATGATATAGGTGATGGAGAAAATGTTGTTGAGCCAACTAAATACCGCTGTGTAACCTCCTGCCTTCAGACTAGCATGATATTGTTTCTACTTACACCGACCACCTAAAAACAACCAAACCAAGGCCGTGAACATCAATAGAAGAGAAAAATGAAGTTTAAAGAAATTATGAAACAACTCTGGAGTTCATGTGACTATGTCACTCACTGTTATTAGCAAATAAATAGAGGTATATAGCAAGCCTGATTACACAGGCCTGCTAAAAACAGCTCTCACAAGTTACTGATTTCTATTTATTGATAGCACGTTGACATCACTTCTCTGCTGGTATTGCATTTTTATAGCTAATTAAATTTAATTGTCTAAATTGTCTAAATAAATTAACTAATTTATAGCTAATTAAAATGCACCTTCTCCCAGTCTGCACATACCAAAACATGCCGAGATAGATGTACTTTCAGTGCTTTGTAATTACCAGAATTATATATGAACTGCAGGATTTACTAGGACTCTAGCATAAACTAACCTGTATCCCAGAGGCAGAGATGGACTGTGAAATTTGGCTTTGCTCACAGCTGTGGAACATTTGGAGCCAAATAGTTGGTGAGTACATTACAGAGATAGGAAAAAGTCATGAAATTCACATGTGTTTCGAGATCCAAATTTCACTGTAATATTGGCATCTGCAAAACCGTACTTGTCATTTGGGACTCTCTCTACTGTATGTTTTTCTTTTTCAAGGGAGGGAGAAATGTATACCCTGTCCTTGTACCCAGTCATTCACCCTGGCTCTAACAGCATGGAAGAACTCAAAATCCATGAGACTTAACCAGTGAGATATTCTTTTGACCTGGAGAAGAAAACAGTTGGCAGCAAGCTGTTGAAGCTGTCACCTTATCACCCACCTCTGCAACATTTGGGGCAGTTACCATATTGGGGGTAGAAGAGGCCATACCAGCAGCAGTTTCTACTTGGCTAATATCCACCAGTAATCTCTCCTGGGGGTAAGGAGTCAATCTAAATAGGGAAATCTTTAGAAAAAGGGGGATGCAGTCAGGACCTTTGCAAACTTAACTGACATCAGTCAGAAGCTCACCTGAAAATCCAGCTTGAAAGCTTCAAAAGTAAGGATCCAAGCTTGAAACCAACACAATGGTTTTAAGTAAAGAAAAACTTTTGGAATACACCAGTTGCATCAAGTCTCTGGCAGGTTTTGAAAAATGTGATTCACCAAGAGCTCTGAACTGTAGCATTTCCTTTGTTTTCCAAAATAGAGCTTTTAATCTGTTTAGGCTTCAACTGCAGACTTTCTTCCATCCACAGAAATCCCCCCCATCTGCTCTAGCATAATTCTTTTACTTAATTGACTTATTTTCTCTACATACTGATGTGACCAAAATAGTTTGATCTGATTTTCCTTTGCTTCTGACCTCACTGTTACATTTGTACCCATGTGAAGCTTGTAATTGTGATGAACAGTGCCAGTTCCCTTTGCTATTAAAAATCACTATGCTGTAGTCAGGATGATCAATATTCTAGCAGAAGAATCTGAAACACCTTAAAGGTCTGTGAGAAGAGAAACACTTTTTTACCCAGATCCCTTCTTTATGCCAGAGTCTTATCAAGCATTCAGAAGAATGAACAATATACTTGCTTGTATTTCATAACTTTATAATTTTTTTCACTTGGGAATGAGACAAAAAAAAGCCTAAGAGTACGTACATGCAGTAGAATATGATACAAAGATTTGCTAAACTAACACCTACCTGCACTGACCCAGGTAGGTGGCTACTAGTTTCAGGGTAGACTCATTTTGAGGGAAATCTGGCTGTCTACAAGGTTTTCTGTTGCATAGTATTGAAATGCTCTCAGAAGTGGAGATGTAAGTCTGAATTCTTAAATATTGCATTGAGGAGCCTGAGGGCACATCTAAAATAGATTCAGAGTTTATTATTAGCATTTCATTTTTACAGATGACATGGAAGAAGAGGGAAGAGGTGGCAAGAAAATTCTCTTCTTCTGCAGGTTCAGTGATGGGATTTACAAAAGCAACTACGTGCCTAAAGGTGCAAAGTGGTGTCTAGGGGGACTTCCAAAAGCAGCTCAGCAAGCGACATGCCCAATCTCACTAAAATCTGAAACAAATTAAATCCCAGATCTGTTCAAATGCTTTTCCAACACCAGCAAAGAACTTCTTTGCACTGCTAGACATCTAATTATCTCTATACGATGGCCCCCAATTAGTTGCAGATGGCCAGCAAAAGGAAAAGGGACGAAACGTTTTGTGTTTTAACAAATACATTCAGCTTCTGGGCTAGGAAAGGTTTTGTTTTTCTGAGTGAATTTTCCAGCTGTAGCTCTGACTCGAGTTACTCTGGCTGGGTACTCTGCTGTCTCACTATGGCACCACACAGCGATAGTAAATAAGGCCTGGTGAGTGGCAGTCTCCACGGAGGGATTATTTACCCAGTGACATGATGTGTGTCTTCCCACGGTGATGCCACCACGTCATTTCCTTACTTCCCCCCCCATCGCCAGCTTCCCCTGGGGAGACAGGATGATGCTCTCTGACGCCTTGGCAGTTCATCTTAAAGAGGGAGCTTTCAATGAGGTGGTGCCAGGCAAATGGGGTTGCTGCCTGTCATGAAAACTGTCACTGCAGGCATTTTTTCCTCGGAATGTTATGTACTAGGGAGCACTAGGAAAATTATACTTACTGAAAGAAATCAAAAGAGTCTAATTACAGTGATTTTTATAGAGAGAGTTAAAGGATGCATGTCAAAAGGGACTGATATATAATTATGATAATATCAGTTGCAACTCCTATGCTATCTAATTAATAGAAATGGATGGCATTGTGCAATCTTTATGAAAGCGAGCTACTTTGATAACAAAATGATATAATCTTAATATGAAATAAAAATAAAATTGAAATGAAGGTAAAATGAATATATTGGTAGGAACAATAATCAAAGAGGCAGCACTCAATGTGCTGGACAGAGTACAAACAGAAACCCAACCACCTCCAACCCCAAATCTGTGTTACACATTTGACTCACACTGTGTCAGAAACTGAGATGCTGTGTGCATTGCCTAAACTGGTAGTCAAAATCAAGACATATCAGCATGACAAGAAAAAAGTCGTAAGAAAGGAAGAACGGACTAAAGAGAGGAAAGCTGCTGGAGAGCAGCTCTGTGGAAAGAGACCCATGAGTCCTGGTGGACAACAGGATGACTATGAGCCAGCAATGTGCCCTTGTGGCCAAGAAGGCCAAAGGCATCCTGGGGTGCATCAAGAAGAGTGTGGCCAGCAGGTGGAGGGAGGTCATCCTCCCCCTCTACTCTGCCTTGCTGAGGCCTCATCTGGAGTACTGTGTCCAGTTGTGGGCTCCCCAGTTCAAGAAGGACAGGGAACTGCTGGACAGGGTACAGTAAAGGGCTACCAAGACTAGACCATCTCTCTTATGAGGAAAGGCTGAGGGACTTGGGTCTTTTTAGTCTAGAGAAGAGAAGACTCAGAGGGGATCTTATCAACGCTTGTAAGTACNCCCTTCCAACCCCTACCATTCTGTGATTCTGTGATTAATAAAAATGGGAAAGAGCATAAACCTAGTAATCAAAGTGTTAAACTCTACTGGAGTTTTGAGTGCCTCCACGTGTTGAGTTTGCTCTGGATCCTCTGAGGAACTCCAAACCCCCAGCTGCTGAGTAGGTGCTGAACCCTCTTGGATTCAGGCACTCAGACATCTTTGAGGACCAAGGTCTTTCTATTTTGGTTTCACACTGTCTGTATTATACTGATAAAACTGTCAGCAATACTTGATATAAATAAAATATGAAAGTTATTACTTTAATTTAACACACACTTTGTTCATCACAATTTCATTACACAGAACCCATAACTACTATCACATAATGCCATCTGTTGACAAATGACCTGGACACTGGAAAAATCTAATTTTTCCATTCATTAGAAATGAAAATCCTAGCATGTTCATGTGCAAGCCCATGGACCTGCTGGTAGGTCCATACTCCTAATTATGGTGTAGCCTAGAAAAATCAACATTTATTTGAACAGTGACATCAACAAATTGTCGGTTATTAGTGGTTTCCAGATTTCCGCGGTCACCATGGGCAGACACCAAAACTTTCATGGACTTCCATGGACACTGCATTACTATCAGTCTTGTAATGGAAAATAAGAATGAGAGAAAGGTTTAATATTATTCTATTGACTACCTGCAGCTCACGGACTGCAGCTTGGATCACTTCTTTAAGCTCTCATAATCTCATTTAATAGCAAAGATACAATCTCATTTATAAGCTAAGTTTACAAAGCTTTTCTAAAATTTTTAAATAAGAAAAGTAGAGTGGCAGTTGGCTAGAATCCCTCACTTACTGCAAGTTTGGTAAATACCTTTCTCTATGTATTGATTTCAAGGAGCTACTTTTTTTTCTTATGCTCACTTAAGCAATCTGTTCCCCTGAGATCATACAGAATGAAAGGATCTGCCTTAACTGTCCGTGTCTTTTCAAATTCATTATACTAATTCCTCATTTAATCCAATCTTGTCTTTTTTTGGTACAAGGAAAAAAATATGAAATACTTTTCTAACATATGAGTTTTTTAATTGCTATGCCTTTTTCTTAAAGAAAACTGTTTGGAACTCTTTCTCTGAGCCGTAACCTCACCACTTGCCACATACCCTGGTCTTTTGTGCCCTCTGTAATAGCTGCATACCGCATACCGTTCATTCAATAGCATTTAATAGAGATTGTGACTTAGTCCTCTAAGCACGAGCAGTTCTATTGAAGCAGTTCTACTGAAGTTTTTCCCTGCCAAAAAAAGGTTTCCTCATATCTACATCCTAGGAGCTTCCTGGCTTCTGCGTCTGCAGTGACTTTGTTTTACATGGTGCTGCTTGACCAAATCTGAAGTTCACCAACTTATCTTTAATATCCAACTAAATTCCACTGAATTAATATTTCAAATCTCTGCTGAAGATTGCCTTTTGCTGCTTTGTGTAGCATGTTGGTATTGAATGTCAAGGAGACAAAAGGAAATTGAGTTTTTGAAGGCGATTGTGGTTTTCACTGACAAATCTGCCTACAATAAAAAAAGTCATGACTAAATAACTTGAGAAAGAAGAGTAAAATGCAATTTCAACTTCGTAATTATTTTATATGTTATTTTGTTTATTTATGATGATTCAATGGAGAATCTGTTAAAAATCCTATCCTGTTTGCAAGGAGCATGGCTGAAATGATTAGCAGGATTTCCATGCAAGACTGTAAAGGTTTTTTTCCATTCGGGAATTTTACTTGATGAACTTAAGGTGTGAGAAATAATAGAAGGCTTATCATGAAACCTGTCATCTGAAAGAAAGAATGAACGAACAAGCAACACCCACCAACAAGAAATAAGCCAACAAAATATCCACCGACCGCACTGCTGTCCAGGCTGGCAGAGCAGTCTCAACCACATTTCTGGCGCCTACCGGAATGCTTTCTTACCTTCACTGCAAACTCTGTTTCTGTGGCTTTATGAACACATCTCTTGCACACTGAATAGGAGCCAATTCCTATGTCCTCCTTGATCTCGTATCCATCTGTAAAGTGAATGTTGTTCCCATGTAACTGCTATAGGAAAAGACAAAAGACAAGGTAATCAGGACAGGGTATGTAAAACGCAAGGACAAAAGAAGCAAGGCCTCATCTTAATAAAGGAAGCTCTTGATCTCTTCTTCACATAACTCTCTTGTCCTTAGCGGTATTTTGAAGTTCAGTTAAAAAAATCTGACGCTCTTTACTTAAAGAAGTGTGTCCTCTCCCTTTTTACCTTTTTTTCAGTCTGTAGGACAGAGTCGTCCATGCAGAAGTAATGGAAAAAAAGCAGTGATTTTCTAAACCATTTAGGGAATGCAGACGATCACCTCCTATTAGAGATTCACAGGAAACTGCGGGCACAAATCCCTTGACAAACCCCTAACAGCTTCACAGGCTTCAAAACAGATACCCCACATATGGGGTGTGCCTGCACACCACTGGAGGTCTTGTGCAGAATACATTTAACTATGATTTCTGTGTGAGAGAAAAGTTGCCATTTTAAACCAACCTAACTTAAGAAAATTTATTACTACTGAAAATAGTAGAAAAATAACTTAAGTGTTCTAATTTTATTTATTGAATAAATACGCCCTTTGGAAAACATTTGGGCAGGCAGATTGGTTAGATGGTGAAACCCAAGTCTGAGGCCTTGCTGCAAATTCCATCCCAGGACTCAAGAAATGACCAGCAACTCTGAAAATCCTCTAGGATCCTCTGTCTAGAAAACGTATCTTTGCTAGCAAAGTCTGCGCAGAACCGTCTAAATGGTAAGACACGCATGTGTTACATTCAATACATTTTTACAAAGCAAACCACAGGAATATATAAAATTACTGGTACATAATTGCTGGAGTAACATTTCACCTACTGTTGCGTAAAAGAATCTTTAAAATATGACATATTCTGCTGTAAACTATGAAAACCACAGGCAGGGGTTCTCCCCTTGAGGCATGTATACCTCTTGCTGTAGGTAAGAGAGGCACTTTCCTTGTGGGAAAATTTGCTGCATTTTTGAGCAGCCCAGTTCTCCTTTCCAACTCGCTGTCCCTCTGATGTATCGAGCCATTTGTAGCACTTTATTTCTGGTTTAAATTACAATGACTGGACAGTGCGTTGTAGGGGAATGGCAGCAAAGAACCAAGCATCTGGCAAGTGTCCTTCCCCTGTCAAGCCGCTGTGGGTTATATGAGTACACCCAGGCTCTTGTGCAATAGCAACAGGAACACAGGAATGGCCTCTTACGCACAGGAGCTTGAGCTCTGTGTCTGTGGGAGCCTACAGCAGCAGTTCATTAAGCCCCTTTGCCAACACTGACTGTATCATATAATCCAAGACAAAACTGTTGAGAACGACATGCATTCACTGAAAAAACAACACTTCATTACCTGCCCTGTATGCGCAGCTGGAATAGCGTTTCAGGTATTCAGAAGTACTTGCATTACGGTTCTGATAAGGTGCAAGTCCTATTTCCTTCGTAAAGGCTGTGGGAAACGTGAACTTAAAGATAGAACCTTTGGGAAAAAATTCTCTTTTTCCACCTCCCACATGCTGCATGTAAACACCTCCTACTTACACTGGGTAGCTGTGAAATACCGGTGAGAACGCTGAGGCAGTTTAAACACACTATGCGCATATGTAGCTGCCCATCAAATGTGAAGTGCAACATCAGCATCAGTACCTGCACAATTGGATGGACGGTGATTTTGTGCACATCCTGCTGTGCAGGCTCCTGCACCAAGTTAGAGGCAACGAAGCTGAACCCTCTGAAAAGATGATGAGCATTGGCACTGGGAGGAACACCTGGGGAATCTGTAGAAGAAGGAAGAAAATGCCCTCATGAGCTGCACAAAAGATCAGAAAGTAATAGCACAGCAACTGCAAAAGACAAAGTCACAGTCAACAGCAGATCCTGCTAAACTGGCAGACACACGTGAATATAATCCACCTCCATACCAAGGCACTGGTGTGCCTTCTCCATCCTGTTCCTCTAGACCTGAACAGTGCAGCGGTATTTATTGATTGCAAGGATCTCTCCTCCTAGATACAGAGGGGTTTTTTCACAGTGCATGTTCATTCTTTGAGGCTAGGAGAAGGATACATGGCTCCAGTCAGGGCACCCCTTTGGCTTAGTACAGGCTCTCCAGGGAGTGGACAAAAGTTGCAAGTTGTTATATCTGTCCTTCGCAGCACACCTTGACTACAGAAATTACAAAGGTTAAAGTGGTTTCTGGGTAACGTGGTATGTTGTGTGGGTCAGGAGAATGTAAAGAAGACAGGACCTGAAGCAAGTGTAAAAGCATGATGCTCCAGTAGTGATGGTTTGTGGCCTCATGAGGATCTTTCTGGACCAGCTTTAGATGGGACTTACTCCACGGAAGATGCTGGTTGACTTGTCCTCAGGTAAGCAAAATGACTAGGAGTGTTTTAACTAAATTTCATGGACTTTTTCTCCCCACTCCTTCCCCTGGCATGGTAAATCCAGGCGAGGAATGGCTGGAGACCAAAGAGCTCTCAATTATTCTGCATTTGGAATGTAATAACTGGAGAGCAGTTCCTGGTACCTACGCCACTGCTCAGTGAGAGAAACAGCCTGCCAAACCGAGAAGACAAGAGCTGTGCTTCACTTAAGATTCTGAAAAGCTTTAAAGAGATCTTTCTCCCCAGTGTATGTTTTGTCCCAGGTATTTTCACAAGAAAGAGTTGCATTGCAAACCATTCCCTAGTAGCTGAGTAGCTGGCTGGGTATTATAAAACCTCTAGTACTAAAATTTGCTTACCTTTTATTTGTTCTTTTGTTGGGTTTCGGTTTTTTCCCCCTCCCCTTCACATTTCCTCCAGCGCAACATGTGATTTACCACAGCAAGATTACAAAGCTAAACTTCCTTTAGAAAGCTATCTCCTTGTAGGAGTCTGTAAACACCCAGTTTCACTAAAGAAAATACATCCCTACTGGACCTTATATCTGACTCACCTGCCTAGACCATCAGCAGCAGCCATTAGTGTGTAGGGCAATGGCGTGGAAGATTGAGTATTGCTTGAGGTCCTGAAAATATGTGAGAATGTAAGCATTTCCTTTTATCGACATTCCCTGTGTAAATCTACTGGTCAAACAAACAGAGGATCTGAAGCCAGAATATGGTAAAAACAAATTATCTGCTCAGAAATAGACAAAACCGAGGCTGCAGCTAATTCTATATGTCATTACAAAGCCGCCTCAGCTTTGCAAGGAATCAGAAATAAGCACAGCAAGTCAGACCTCACTGCAAAGTACGTGGAGAAGCTTGTCTTTTGGTAAAATGACGTGGGCTACTTGTTTATCTCAGTGTATTGGTGGGCACTCTCCTTGCAAATACATGAATGAATCACACTGGACCTCTTGCATCACTGGGTACTTCTTCCAATGGCATATATACAACAGTGATTTTCCAAGAATGATTAATTAAGAGGAATGAATGTTTGTTTTATAAAAGGAATGACAATAATTCAAATCTGAACGCTCCTGAACTTCAGAAAAGCTGTGATCTGGCTCTAAAACGAAAGTGCTAGGTCATCTCTGTTTAAAAATAACTGTTCCTTTATAATTCACTGCCCATCTCTTTACCAAGCACTGTAGAAGAACTACTGTTTTTTTGGTGTTCCATATTAAATATTCATCACCAACAACTGATATGCCCATCATATGAATTAAATGTTAAAACATCCGTGTTAAGTGCAAAATTATGTTCAAATCATGTTAATTAACTGGTAGCTATGAAACCTAAATAATTTTCCTAGTCTTGATAAATCCAAAATCATTTGATATGTCTGAATCAGACCCACTTGCAAACACCAATCCTGTATAATGGTTATCTTTCTCCCTGTGAAAGTCATAATGCTTTGTCCCACGAGAGCATCTAACTTTACAGGATTTTCAAAGGCTTCATAAATCTTAAGTAATTTACTTCAGTACGCTTCACTGGGGTTAGCAAACATTGTTATTTTGTTTGCAGAGGAGGAAATTTAGATACTTGAGGCGCAATTTTACAAATTTTGTCTCAGCAGTAAAGCCAGCCTAAGACATCCCTGCTGGTCACAGCACGCTGCTCCATCACATACAACAGTACAACCATTTGTGGACTGAAATCTAAGTCGGATCACCAGAATGATCTTGGTTTGATCCTTGTTCATATCGCCATTTATAACCTGGATTCCTTCAGACTCCTGCTCCCTGTGAGGAGCTGGGTCAGCACAAATGAGATGTGGGTCCAGAGGGGTGGACTTAGTAAACAAGAGGCCAGAAAAAGCAACTCCCACTCAGACAAATCCCAGAGAAAAAGTGATGTGAAACTATACCCACAGAGATGAACTGTCCATGTCAGAAACTACATCTTTGGCACACTCAGAGCTGAGGTTAGGAATCCACAGAAAGACGTTTCAACCTTCAAGCTAAAGAAACTTTCTGAGATACAGCAAATTACTGGATCCAAAACTTTGACAGAAACCTGTTTCCAGGCGGGAGAATTCATTCATAAAGACAGAGTGCAGAAGGACTGTGTGTATCTGTGCCCCCTCCTCGTTAATGTCTTCTTGACAGCTTCATTAAAATACAACTGCATCATCATCACGAAAGAGGAATTATTACAGTGCTTTCTGGCTGGGTACGTTCTCAGTAACGGGGTAAGTTTGTATAGGGCCTGTGTCATCACAGAAAAAACACAAAATAAAAAAGGTTCTTGTTTGATTCCACCAACAATATGGGCGGGTATTAAACACTCTTGTGATGCTCTCCCCTTCTGGTTGACCTAACCAGTCAACAGTCAGGGGCTGCAAGATATGCTGCCAGTCTGCGAGGGCTTTTCTATCACTCTGGAAGTGTAAAGGGACTCACACTTTCAATTACAGCTATTTTGAAAGGTCTGGGTTTGATTCTCAGGCCACTTTCCATAATAGCATGAAGCAGAACTGAGACGGGCCATGTCCCCACCCCAGCCATCACCCTAAGACAAACCTACTGAGTCACTGTCTTGCATGAGATATCAAACTGAATTAGGCAACAGCGGTAACATGTAAAGTGTAGAATATAACCCTGCACATGCACGGAGTACAAGGATTTTCATGCCAGTACAACCAATGAAGCATGGACTTCCAAAGCAATCCAAAATCACAATGCTTCTCTGAGACTTTCCAGGAAGGCACCAGCCTGCACTTCTCTTAAGATCAGACTAACTTGCAGTCTCCAATATTTCAGAGAAATTGATTCCTCTGAAATCTGACTTAAAGCTAAAATCAAAGGTGTGAAACGTCTGATATCCAAAGATCATTTGTTTCAATGGGGTGGGACAGGAATATCAGAACATCACTAGTCTATACTGGAGACAGGTGGGTGCTTCAGTTAGACCCAAATAATCAGAGTGCAACATTTTTTATAGCTTGTGAAAGTCAGCATGTCCTTGCCAAAAAAACTAGGAACCAAGACTGATAAAAGACTTTGAACAGACACCACCATTTCATACCCCATGAAAGGAGGTTTGAGCAAAGCTTTGAAATAGAGGTTTTGGCTAGTTTTAAGAAAAAGGCTGAAGGTAATGATGAGCCTGAACAAAACCTACAGGAAATCTCAGCTCTGATTTGTGTGCTATAATGCAGGCGTTTTCATAATGAAAGCTCAGATCTTTTGCTCTCACTGCAATAGTTCTGGGGCAATTTGAGGGTTGAAGTTTGAGACCTTATACTTGGTTATTACAGCAATACTATGTGATATTTACAGTGCTTACCATCTTCCAAGTGTTTTAAAAACAGCAGCTAATTAAATTTTTACATTTTAGAATGTATAAATAGGTACTTCTTTACATAGGAATGTCACAGGCAGAAATGTAATGTACTTTATCCATGTCTAGCAAGAGGCAACGTTATAACTGCGATTACCACCCCGACATTACTGGCATCCTTGCTTTCCACTAAAGGAGTGGAAAGATGGTGCTTTGTGCAATGATCACCTTCATACACATACTGCACAAAGTGTGATATTCCTGTTAGGAAAGAGAAATTGTAGGAACAACATTCTCACTGCAAGGATTTTCTAAATATTGTGGGCCAAATTTCCTGTTGGCGTAACTCCACTGATCTAAGAACTTGTTGATTCTCCATTACTGTTAACCATGTATTAACCTCCAACAGTCCATAATCTATAGGATTTCATAATGAAAGAAAACATCTACAAAATATATAATTAAATACTAACTTGCAGACATGCAAAGTTCTTTGAAGCTAAGGTAATTTAAAATAGTTAAATTCAGCTAATGTAAGCAATGATAAGAGTAATAAAATAGCAAATCAACAGTTATTTTTCCTATTAAAAATGTGAAATCTGTCCTCCCTGAAGATAATGTGAAGTTGGTGGAATGCTTATGAGCTTTTCTTGGAAATGCAAAACAATCTTTGTTTCCTGCTGGATATTGCAAAACCCAGTACAGCCACAGGTGATCAGACTTTTAGACCCCATTGGAAGGGAGAGGGGAAGGAGGAATGAATTTACTCACTAAAAAGATGCATTACCCATGTGTCACCTTACTAACCTGTGGGGGTCCGAGATGTGAACTCTGGATCAAAATGAAAGGTGTCTTCTGGCCGTCCCACTGCGGGCTTGAAAGGCGGCTTGATTTCTTTCCTGTATAGTTTCTACAAGGAGAAGAACAGATCACAATCAACAACAATCTGTACACCTTCAGCATCTGCAGATAGGCTCCCCTGCTTTGTTTAGGGTGTCCTCTCTCGGCTCTGTGCCATCCTTGCAGGACTGACAGAAGAGGATGATGTATCTGTAGCTCTGGCTCCTGCTTGACTGGTCAGCTTAAAAGCTGTGCCCTGGATGGTCCCTGCACTTTTTAGTTACTGGGATCCATAATATAAACACAGATGCTTCCGGTAAAAAGTTAGCCCATAGACTGGCACAATATTCCAGCTGGGGCATCTGGAAAGTCACTGGTCTGAAGAGCAGGACTGGGAGGTGTGATGGTAACACCAGGAAACTGCATGGGTGACTTCAGCAGTGCAGCAACGGCAATCAGCACAAAGAACGACTAGGAAGCGGTGTCTGGTTTAGCATTTATTATTTGTCAAGAGCTAGCAATATGTTTGACACCCTGCCAGACTGAGCTGAGCAACAGGCCTGGCTGCCTGGTGCTTACAACCTAAACAAAAGACTTGTTCTTTTGGCATATCTGGTAAAAGAGAACGGGCTCACAGCTGAGGATTAGATGAAATTCCCATCAAAAGATATTAGGAAGAAAGCACTGCAGATGGGTGGGGAATCATGCTGAAGGCCTACACGTGGCTTGAGCAGAGGAACAAAACTAAGGAAAAACATAAGGAAGAGAGGAAGGTATATCACAGGTGAGCACTGCCAGGTGTGTGAGCTTGTGCTGGCGAGGGAGGGGACACGTAGGGGATCACATAAGTGATCACATAAGTAAGAGTCATCATAAATGCACGCTTATACACTGCCTTTATTACCAGAGATTTTGTGGCCTCTTTAATCATGCTTAGTGATCTTTAAGACATTGCTACACTGTGCTCCTTTGCAAGCATTCATAAATACGCACACAGAGACACCCACACTCTGGGATATGGACAAGCTGAGGTGCTGCATGTCTGGATCTGATCCAAAGCCTACAGAGGTTAATGGAAAGAGTCCTATTGATTTCAGCCATCTTTGCATCATCTCTGCTTGAAATGGCCAAACCCGAATATCATGCCGATGGCAGCATGAGGAACAGAGCTCCAGTTTGACTCCCTGCCCCATGTTTCAGTCCCTAGACTGCATTCCCTTTCTAGCAATGCATTTGTTCCTCAGGTTTCAAAGGTTTGAATTAGTTGCCACAGACAGTGCCCAATAATTACCATGTCTGAGCGTAAGTATAACGTTTCATCTGAACTTTCAAGTCATAATAGGAGCTGCAGAGTTCAATTTTATGACTGTTTGTAACATATATTTTCAGGTTAGCTCTTAAAACAACTTCATAATGAGCTGATTTTTCAAAATATTTAACGGAGATTAATACATGCTTGTCCAGCTCTTTGCATGCAGGAAGATTCTTTTTAACTGTGGGTTTTGCGGTGAATTAACGTCTGTAATACAAAGCATGTGGTCAAACCTAAGATATACACACATCAATATAATTTGAACTTGATTTTGCATAGATAAATAAAGGTTCTTGAGGCAGGACATTCTGTAGCATAGTATTAGCATTAGCATAAAGCATATGTTTGTGGTTGAACTACGATTCCCTGGAAAAGTGGAATGGTGAGACTGGAAATGACTCTGCAGTAATTAATGGCCATTTCACCATAAAAAGTTCCTGCTTGCGTAAAACTGCTCCATATCTTCTGAGAGAAAAAAAGAGATGAATAATTGCTGTGAGCCACAATGGAAAGCCAGTCTTCCAAATAATTAAAAGCCAATTGCACTCTTAGACAGGAAGTGTCACTCATCAACTGAAAAGTATCAACCTAGTAATTAACATATAGCTTTTTCTCTCTGCACAGAACTTTAAAAGAGAACTTAGCACCTACTGAAGGTTTTTCTGTTGCTAGGATTTCACCTCGGGAAAGCTATTTGCTTCCAGCTTCCCTTTATTTGTCTTAATTCACAACTGCAGTCCTTCTACTGCAGAAAGCACTATGGTCACACACACATGCTTCCTCCTTGAATTAAATGCACCCCTCATCCTGTGAGGTCCAAAAATTGGAACACGTTTTAGAGTCATACATCATTGGGAACTGCACTCTCTTTTGATTATCGTAACCATATTCTCCCTGGCCTCTTAATTCCTCCCCCCCATCTGTAGTTTCTTAAGTGCTGTTGGAGCTACATTTGTATTTTGAATCCCTAACCCACATCCTCCACTACTAGGGAGGGATTTAAGATTCATCATGAGTCACACGCCACCTAAAGATGTGTAATCACAAATTCGCTTGCTGGGAGGGGATGGAAACAAAGAAGTTGCTTGTGCGAGTGAAAGGCACCTCCTCTGAGCACAACCTGGATGACTCCCTTTTCCATTTCCTTTTCCACTTGTGATGAAAATTATTTCTGGTGTTTCTGACTAGACAAACAGGAACAGCAAAAGGTGAACTGCCTAAAACTTTTTTTCCCCAAGCTCTTGAATCGGGCAACTAAATTAAGTCTTTGAGGAACAAGAACAAGCAGAGCAGTGTCATCTGTTGGCTTCCCCATCCCACACGGGCTCCAGTTCTCTGAGTGAGCCACTACAACCAAAGCCAATTCACTGAAGCACACTAAACCACAGGGCAGCACAACACAGTTAAAAATGAAGGCTTGCTGCAGGCAGAATGCTTCTTCCTTTGAAAACCCGCATCCTGTAGACTGCAAAACACAGCGTGACACAAATTGATCTAAGAAAACAGTAAGAATCACAGCCATTGTTTTCTATACACACAGAAAATAAATCTCTTGGAGCATTTGACATCCTTCTGGATTTTCCAAGAATATTTCTCATTTTAGGTGAAATGTATTAACCTATTATCTCCTACTGTGGTCCCAAAATTATTTTAGGCTGACGGATCACCTTGATCTCTTCCATACAGTGGCAAATGACATAGCAAGTTAAGTTTCAAATCTTGTCTTTGGCTATTTCTATTAGGCTGTCACATAACTTCTGGTAAAATTTAGACAGTTATCTTCATCCCAAGCCACGGGGATCCTGGCTCTGTACGCAGAAGTCACTGGGAATTCCACCACCTATTTTAATGGGAACAGTGTCCCAGTTGTCCCAATTTAAATCCCAGTTTTCATATCCAAATTATTATTTTGGGGCATCGTATTAGGCATTCAAAAGAGACTTTGGATATGTTAATGCTAACTGGAGCATTTAAACTGCAGGTTGGGTGTTACGTGTTATTTTGCATGGGTATAAGAAGTTAAAGATTTTTCTTTCTTCCACATTGCTTCCACACCTGTAAAGGAGAACTGTATTCCTTAGCCATTAATGTTTTATCGAGAATGTAATTTCTGTCTTTCCCAGTAAAGAATAACCCCCCCACATCCCACCCCCATTTTTTAAAACTGGCCACAGCACTGACTTATCACAGAAAAATGTGACTGCCAGGTATGAGGAGTCACTGTGCATCACGCACGGCTGTCAGATCCAGAGGCTGCATGGAGGGAATGCATACTCCACAGAATAAGGGGGATAAACTTCAAGGTGTGAAAGTACTCATTTAGATAATCACACCTGGATACGTATCCATGCTTCTGTCTACTTATCAGCCCCTCACATCCTTCTGAGATTTTGGTAATCAGTACCTTCAGTTTGAGAAATATGAGGTTCTATCAACTTCCTTTCTGATTCGGGACAAAAACCTTTTTTCAAAGAACTGATTTTCCCTATAAGAATGTATGTTGCCAGACCCCTAATATGAGCTTCATCTGAACACCTCCTCAGCTGGGAGTCAAGTAATACACCAGGGAGAGTAGTAACAAAATGCTGTGACATGCATCTGTTTCTTGTTACTTACAAGCAGCTAATTTTTCATCATCTTTAAAAAAACGTACTCCTAAAAAAACCCAGAGATATAAATGCCCTGTACGCATGCCTGGCAAATATCAAGAAAAAGAAAAAGGTTTAATTTAATTAAAAACTATTTAGTCATTTCCTCAGCTGAGTTTCTTTGATGAAGAACTGAATTATTCCTTAGACACCTCCTAGAAATAGAAAGATGCTACCCTCCACAGTGATGCACTTGTAGTGTAAGAATAAACTCCCTTGATACATACACCTGCCGTGGAAAATCCAATAAGCAGACAAAAGGATGAAGTACCTTCTAAAATGCTTGTCCTCTCCTAGATTAATGACTCAATGTTATTGCCTGCAAACAATAGAGAAGCTAGCAGAAATCAGACCTTGAGATCAATTTTTGCTGTTGGTAAAACCCACAATTAAATAATTCATGTTTTCAGTTTTGTTTGATCTCTGATTAATATTGAAGGAAATAGAACTTGAGTCCACTTGCTTCCCACTCTTTCCTTCAGCTGTATTTGACAGTTCATTTTCTAGCATGTCATTTGCTCTAGTTCCAATTTAGCCTGTCATCTAAACAAAAACTACTGTTTATAGCCCACTCCTCCGACTGCAGTCTGCAAAAAGGGATTTCATTTTTCGTTTTCAATGAAAAGCCAGAAATCCTTTATGCATGACCTGGAAAGAAGAAGCAGTAATAAAAAAACCGGGAACCAGACTGTGCTTTCTCAGAGCCAATGACTGAAATTATCTGAGGTCAACTCGGTTTGGGTCTGCTTGTCTTAGGGAGAAAAGGGGTTGCAAAGGTAGTAAGCAGATAAAACTCAGAAGGAGCTGGACATCTAATCTCCTTCCTGTGAATCCCAGCCTTGATCATGAATGACAGTCCATTCATTTAACAAAGGATCTATTGAATTTGCGTCACAGGGCCTACTAAATGCCTTACAGCAGTAAGGCAGATATTTGCGGAAACCTTCCTCTGTTTTTTACCCTGGGAAGTGGGAATTTAGGGTTTTGTTACTGGGTGACAACAGCTGCAAAACGAGACTGTTACAGAGATGAGCTCATGCCACAATTAAGTTTGGGCATAAAAACTCCATGTCAAATTGTCCACAGTTCATTTAGTGCTACTTGCACACCAGAAGTTAAACCTCGGGTGGCTGGAGATTTGTGCTGAAGAACGGCACCCTGGAACATGGGAATGGCAGCTGGGAAAGGAGGGGAGGAGGACAGTTGTTCTCTGGCCATGCTCGTGTTTTCCAGGATTGCACCTATCGCCTCTGCCTGCAGTGGTCATCAGCACTGCTGGGCTTGGCAGGACCGTCTGCAGCATCGTAACAGGGGGATTTTTTACACTGCGTGTGTTGTTTCCACTGGGTTTGCTGCCTTCATCCAAACCAGACGCTATGTCTGGTTGCGTCTAATTGAAGACAGTGCGAGTTGGGAAACAAGTGGAAAATGACTGCTCCAACAGGTAAACACTTCGCAACAGAGACAATAACCAAGCCCCAATCCAAAACCCGAGGGAACAGCTCTGACAGTACTCTGAAATGAAGGTCCCATCTATACATTTCTGTCTGCAATTCTAATGACCTCATCACTGCGATATCTACACTTCACACACAACTTGGAAGGAAGCAGCTCTTTTTGAATCTCTTTTTAAAATTACGCGAAGCAACTTAGTGGTTTGTTCCCGGTGATCACATCACTCTTGTAGGAAAAATCTTGCTTAAAAAAAGACCTGTTTTGTACTGGGTTTCTAGAAGACACTAAACCATTCTGACCCTTTGTGATAAGGGGGCTCTTGATGGAGGATCATTTTACTACAGTCGCTGGAAGTTTCTGCGCAGTCAGTCGCAGCACTCCTGTCTATCATAGCTGCCAAGGTAGCATAGAAGCTCTCCAAAAGAGCTTGCCTCCTGCTCTCTGAGGCCTTTATATTACCAAGGTATAAAACAAATCAACATTCATGTCCTGCCTCAACAATGTTGTTTGCTGACTGCCTGCAAATTGATGTGAGTGGTTCTGTATATGTGATGGGAGAACAAAATGAGGGCATCAGGGACTCGTCTCCTGCAACTGTATAGAGATCATCACTAAACGTGTGCCTGATCCATTTCTGTTCTCTGACCCTGCTCTGTTTCTGTCCACAGAGAACACGTTAGCAGTTGGTTGGATCACCATCATGATAAGGCAAAGCCCTGGCTTCAGCTCAGGGCCAGGCTGGCTCACGTCACTATGAAACGCGTACAATACTGCTGCTGTAACTAGATAAACCTCCCAAGATCTCCACGAGTGATAGTAAAATTAGGATTAAATGAGCAAATATATTGCAAAGATGATAACTGACCTGTGTAATAATGATCCGTCTGTCTCCAAGAGAGTGCAATAAGCACTAATTACGTTGGATTAAAATGGATCTTTACAGCTATATTTTACAGCAAAGTCAGAGGGCTAGATAAGACACCAAAGGGCAATTAAATCCACATGCCTCTCTAGCTCAAAGTCATGTTCAAGCACACCTAGCCTCTTCATGGTAGACGTTTACCCAACCCATCCATAAGAACTTTTTCAGACAATGTACAATTTCCTTAGACAGGCATGAAATTGTTCCCTAAAAAACTGAGCTTGAAACAATCACCAATCATCATGGGAGAAGGTGGTCTTGATGAGTCTGATAGTCCAGAACTGACTTTGCTGAAAACTTTTCCAAGATGCAGAGCCTCATTTCTCTGTGATGAGTTACTGAGCTGCTCCACTAGCAAACACAGAAGAAGGAGAAACCCTCTCACTGCTCCAGTGCTCCATATTATGTAAAGGTGTATGCACTTGACCTGTATTTTGATTGCAAAGCGGAGGACTGCGGAGATAACACGGGAATACAGAAAATAATAATAAAGAACCCAACCCTTCAGGACTCACTGTTTTTTCTGTTCACTTAATGTTTTCATAAATGTAAAGTCTTTATATAGAATCTCATGATTAGTAAGAAGCAGAAGAGGAAAGAGAATCTTTCCTCCAGAATATACGTAATGGCACTAAAAGCTGTCAGGACCATGAAGGAAAATTTCAAACTCCACTTTCAGTGATCATCTCTTAACATGCTTATGAGTCATGACAACTCTTTAACATGCAATTCGAATTAGATTGATGAGTTTTTCCAAGATAAATGATTCTGTGGGCCCAAAATGTGCTTTCACAGAGGAATTAGCTTTACTGTAAAGCGCTGAGCAGCAATTTGAGAATGGCTCTGTCACGTACATTCACGCTGCTTTACCAGAATTTATAGCGAGAACTGCATCAGTGTGATCAATTCAGATCAAATATTAAAGAGACAGAACAATACTATAACATGGGTCAGATAAAATTAAACTAGAAAATTCTACAGGATGTGGCAATCAGGAGCTCTGATGCACTGGTAGATGTCCCAGTCAAGAACAAAATGTGTTTGCCTGCAGGTTTTTCTAAAAATAAGTTCAGTTGAACAAATATGATGCTGAAAATGAGAGAAGGTTTAACCTGTTGCAAGTCTAAATGGAATACTTAGCTAATCTCTACCACTGGCTTTATGAGCTGTAGCTGACAGCAATAAAATAAATCCTTGTTTACCATTCTGTGAATCATGTCTGACATGTCTTATTCGAACCATGTTAGATTTGATCAAATGTTTGCTGTTCCAATTTTGAGTGCTGATGTTAAATTAATGACTCACCTCAAGAAAACATCAACAGCTTGTAAGAGGAGTTGATGTTTCCTGTTCTGTCCGTTTCACTTGTATACTCAGCGATTTAAAATCACTCTTCTGAAAATCCATCTATGTCGTCCTTTTCTGTAACCCCCACTGCAATATAGTGGAAGGGCCAGATCCTGTCCTATGGTCACTTAGGCCAAAACTGACAAGAAGGGGTCAACAAAGCTATCCTGTTGGAAGATTTATGATTCCCCCAGCATAAAGTAGCATAGCCTGCTGTACCAGCTCTACTAACACCCAGCCAGTCCCAGTAGCACCATCCTGTGTTTGGGAAAAGGGTGAGCCTGGAGGTTTGGGAGCTCCTTGGAGCTACTGGCAACAGGTTTGTGTAACAGCAGACCTGGAGCTGCTCTGAATAATTCCAAGAGAGAAAAGGCTTCCCAGAGGTCCCTGATATCAGAAAGAATAAAACCAGTATCTAGTCCAGCTTGCCCGACCCAGTGAGAAGGGTCAAGTATTTCAATACAGAACATAAAAGCAGAAAGATGGAGGGACCTGGAGCATCAAACTGCTTCCCTCTGGAGTATCTCTTTAAATCCCTGTCCTTTGGCTCTATTTTCTTTTGCAAGTGAAATATTACAGGAATTCTTTCATTTAATTTAAAGCTGCTCATTTTCACTCCAGTCCAGCTCCCACAATCAATGCATCACGTTTATTAGAGCTGAATGTGGAAATTATTCTGCAGAACCCTGCAAATAGCCTCAGGTAGTACCATGATAAGCCAGACCATCAGACAAAACAGAGACAAGGGGTTAGAGTAAACTGGCAATGCTAAAGGCAGCTTTATATTTCTTTCATTTATGGGTATGTGAAGAAATGTATATACAGAATCACAGAATCATTTCAGTTGGAAAAGACCTTCAAGATCATTGAGTCCAACTGTAAACCTATCGCTTCCAAATATGTATGCAAGAGATGCAGGCACCCACTTAAAAGGCTCTACCACCTGGGTTCTCTATGTTAGGGTCCACTTCATCTTTTTTCTAAGCATGGCAGTTTGTCTTCAAAAATTTACCTAAGAAAAATAATTCAAAAAATAAATAAAATGCTGCTCCACTTACGTTCCAGTCAATAGTAACAAAGAAAGGGTGACGTTTAATTTCTTCCACTCCATCAAATCCCGCACCTGACAAGAGAATGAAAGAATCAAAATGAAGTCATGCTTAGAAGAGTGCTGCATGACATCTCTTCTCCAGCCTTCCTCCCCGTTTTCTTCTGACAAAGTCGGAGTCACCATCTAAACATTTCTTCTCGTGAAGAAACCCCGAACAGCGGAACTGCCATAACACTATAAACTACCATAAATACAGACAAGGGCACTTCATTAATGAAAATCTGATGAGGGTTTTTCACTTTTCTCGAATAGAGGCTGGTGCCGAGGCTGAATAGCTGCTCTTTTCAGGCTTCAGACGAGACGCAGGATTTCAGCCAGAGCAAAGTGCACGCACCAGCAAGGCCAGGAGAGGCCCCAGGATGTCCTGATACTAGGGGCAAGGCTACTGCTGCTCCCTGCCACCAGTGGCAGCTCTTCTATCCACACCAACTTTCAAATCTTGCCTAATTACCCATTCTCCACGGGCAGAGAAATCTGCACTACAAATAAATTTAGACTCAAAATACCAAACGGCCCCAAATGACTTGAGCTAAGTCAGGGTTTTAGGTTCCCCTTTTTCAAATACTGTCTTCAAATTTGCATGGATACCAACATCATCACTCTCAGTGGTACGTTTCCTTCACTGTTAAATTTTTGTTACATTACTATAGGAAATTTAGGGAAACTCTACTGAGATCTGGTAATGAATCTAATTCCTTCATTACTTTTGCCTTATGTCTTCACTGAAGATTGTCTTTTTTATTAATTTAGCTCAATTTATTTGCTTCAGTGCCATCGCAAAAACCAACAGGTGCTCGGCAATAATTAAACAACTGTCAGAGATGATTTAGCATGCCATTTTGGGGGTTGATTTGACTTTATTAATAGCACCTTTCATTTTCCAGTAGGATAAATAACATCTGTAAGCAAAGGCTTTGCATTGCAATTTTGGAATCTGTTCCTGAAAGGTACACAGTGCTTCTTTACAAGGATGCTGAGCAATCTTCATTCCCAAAAGGACCTGGGATTCATAAGCACCTTGCAAAAGGCACTTAGCACCTAGGAGGACTCAGTTTTTTATATGCAGTATCTGTGCTTTCTGAAGATCAACATTACAAGCAGCTTTAGAAAGCTCTTGTCAGCTCAAGCTTTTGTAAAACGTGACATCTGCTCTCCTTGTGTACAAGACATTACCGATGTTTGCCAAAATGCACTGATCAGGAACGGCTTCCTACAGCCTGCTTAACATTCACTGATGAATGGATACGAAAAGCAAACACTTTGTGAAAATAACATGCAGGATTGTCTGTCAGGCCTGCTGGATAGTAACGCAAGAGGAATGTTCTTCTTATTACTTCCCCATCCTGGTAATCTTACAGTATAAACAAATGTAAGTGACGTAAAAGAGGATAAACAATCCTAGCCCATCATACAAAATGATGTGCTCAGAGGTGATCAACCCCACTAAGGAAACCCCACTAAGGAGTGAGGTCTTTGGGTTATGACAAACAGACAGTTCTAGGCAAACACAAGATAAAATCAAATCTCAGAAAGGGAAAAGAGGACAAAAGGGAGACCATCATTGCACTGTCACTGTGTAAGTCTGTTGTACACCTATAACTTGAGTATGGAATGTAGTTGACACCCTCATCTATAAAGGGATATACTTATTAAAGGCAGGAAAAATCAAAGAAGGGCAACAAGGAATGGTATGGAATGACTGAGTAGGCCAGGACTTTTCAACCTGGAAAGAGATGACAGAGGGCGTTTATGACAGGTCATTAAATGATGCTAGCAGGAATCAGATTCAGAACAACCTGGAGATGTTTCCTCAAGCAACAGATAGTTGTGTGATGTAGAATTCCTTGGAAAAGAAGATGTGGATGCGAAATATTTATGTTAACCATATTTTAACTCATATTTATATGGGTTCAGGGGGAGGCCAGAAAAGTATGTTGAAGAGAAATCTGTTGAAGATTACTTAATTGACAAACCACAAGAGGTTCAGGAAACCCCTTGCTTGACCTTAGAGCAGGTGTAGACTGGGAGACAATCCGGGTGAAGTATCACCCTATTCTTACTCTTCCCTAGGCAGTTGTTTATGGCCCATGGGTACTGAATAAGAAAATACTAAGACTTAGATAGTAACAAGACTTGTTCTACATCTTCCCCAGCATGTTTTTTCAATGCACAGTCTAAAATCTGCACTAGATTCCCTTGGCAGATTCTTTCTGATTTTAGCCTTGCCAACAGAAACAGGAAACCAACACAGTTACTCTGAAGAGAATTACATTAAGCAACTCTTCAGAGAAGCAGTATCTGTGAAAAATGTTTTGTGTTCAGTGGCGGTGACTGGAAATGTAATGGGCAGTAGGTGTTCTTTGCTACATAAGGATGAAACCCAAGTGCCAAACTGATTTGGAAGGACTGCGATAAATGCTACAGACCTGTAAGGTACTGGTAGCATTCCCTAGACTGAGGATAACTGCTAGTGCATTCAGTCTTCTCTGCTCTGTCCCTTCCCCGCTGTTTCCCTTTTCCCTCTTTTGTAGGCTTATGGATAGGTATATCATTGTGTGATGGGAATGACCTGCCTTTTTCAGACAATCTATTTGAAAGCCATACTTTTTGCTACTGTTGTTGTTCTTTCTTCCACAAAAACAAAGGAACAAGGATCAAGGGAAAAGGCCATCCATAGCTACGTCTCTTAATGGGGGACTGCAGTGTGCAGTAAGGAATGTAGCACGCAGTTGACACAAACATTTGTCTGAAAAATTGGCATTTCCCACTTGGAGCCACCTCAGAGCTCTGGCACTGAAGGAATATGTTGCTAGGAGTGCCAGGGCTTGAATCCATCTCTGGTTACCTTAATGTATTAAAGAGATTTAGGATGGTAACAGCCTAATTTTGCAAAAAGTGAAAGACCTCCAATTCCCAGCAACCGATTTTACACCACGGAGAAGGTTAGTGCTTCCTGCAGTTTTTATTCCCTGATCTTCCCCACTATGAGACCTGCTGGTGCAGCCCATGGCTCCCTCTTGGGCTGTGTGCTGTGGCCGCAGGCAGCAGCATGTGGCCTGGTCCTCTCCTCAACTGGAGGAGGGAGGTGCCTCAAGGGTGCGTCCAGGGACAGCTCTGGTAGCCCAGAGGGGCAACCCTGACCCCGCTGCAGAAGTCCATGGGAGAGGTTGGGCACTGGTGCTCATGGTGGAGTCTCTCTGGATTTGCTCAGCCATTCATGTACCATTTGCAAATCTAAAGCATTACTGAAAAGAGATGTGCTTTCACAGAGAAAAGAGAAGCACTGGAGAGGTCATAACTGGAAAGTCCTGTTTCACGGGGATGGACATTTTGGCATAGAGATGGGTATTTAGCAAACTGCGGAAGTGCAGCACACGATGGCACACCACAGGACAGCAAACCTTTCACCTTCCTCTAGGTTTCTAGCTTTTTTTTTTAAACTTCACTTTAACTTCAATTTAGTAAACCTATCTGTAAAGAATAATCAGCACAATCAAACCTATTGCCTGCAAATATTCCTACAGGCTATCCAGTCCCACGAGGGTCTGAGAAGATAAATAATGCTTTCAGATCAAATTGCCGGTTTAAACACATTATAGAGTGCAAGGATTCATATAAAAGCAGCCTCATGTTAATAAGCGAGAACCTGATTACCTAAGATTGTTTTATGCCTGTAATAAAAGTGTCTACGAGCAGTAACAGTAGCATGTCTTATTTGTAATCGGTTTTGATTGTTGAATCATTATGGACAATCTGAGCCTTGAAATATATTAAGGGGAAAAAGGGAGACCTATGAAATTTGAAAGCTGATTATTTGGATATTCAAAATGAGCAGAAAGAGCTTCCAGATTTTTAGTTTCAGATCATAAAATTTTAGTGTCTACACAGCTTCAGAATCTTTTTAGTGGGCTAAATTTTTTGAAACGTGTTCCTAAGGTTTACAAGAAAGATGTACAGTCACTCTGACAAAGGGGGCACTTGTTTTCAAAACTCATCATCTTATAAAATTGAAAAACAAAGTTTTCTATGTGCCAAAGCAGAATGTATCTTCTCTGAGAACATGGGATAAGGGATGAATCTACTGGCGTATGCTTTTACTCTATACTTTCTTGGCCAAGCTTCTTAATTATAAGGACTAGAACCTTCACATTGCTCAGCAGTGTAGGGAGTTCCAGAAATGCTCTTTACATTCATTTACCTACCTGAGTAGCCCCAGGCCTTAGGGTAAGTAAGAATTAGACCCTTGCCTAAGTTCCTGGCAATGGAATGAACTAACACCTTCATAGTACAATTTCCTTTCGGAGATGGTTACTCCTTGCTTGCCTGGATATTCCAGTTAGTTTCCTTAAAGAATTTAAAATTATGCTCATCCATAATATGAAATTTGTTGTATTTAATCAGAGCAACAATATCAAAGCAGCACTATGCAGACTATTTGTACAGCAAAATGTATAGGCTCAGAAAAGAACAGAACGCACCCATAAGAAAGGATGCCAAAGGAAGAGTGACTTTCCATTCCTTAATTATTTTTTTTCTAAAGCATTAATCTGGGCACCAGACTTAAAAATAGTATCAGGTAAACTGGATTAGTAAATTCCTTCTCCGCTTTGTCTGAGTATATCTCCCTTCAACTCTAATTTTTTTTCCATTAATAATCCAAAACTTCAAAACAAAGTTTCGAAGCAAAATTTAAAATACATCATCAATCTTTACTTCTATTTGTTAAGATAGCAAAAAGCAAAATGGTAGTCAGAATAAAATGATTTTCGAAGCTCAGCATCTTTCATCTTGCCAATGTTAAAACCACTTTGGAAGTAAATACAAACACTTTCCAGATTTGCAAACTTCTGAAACAATGGCTGAAAAAAAGTGTTTGATCCATAATATGACTAATTTATTTTAGCGCGCTTCATTAATTTTCCAAAGATTTTTCAAAACAGGATGTCTAAGCCTACTTTTCTTTTAACTTCAGACTATTATTCCTTTCCCAGAAAAAGCTAAAATCTGCAAAGTAGAAGCAGTCCTTTTATCTACTGACTTCTGTTCAGTATTTAGGCCAACCATTTACGTATTCCGTCTTTCATTACCAACAAGTCTGTTTTCATCATCCTTCGTGCTGCTCTCAATCAGTTAAAACAGCAAGAGCCTTCAGAAGCTTTCCACCACTATCCCTGAAATGTTAAGATCCATTTTTCTGTTACTTTTTTAGATTTTATTTCCTTGGGTGTTTGTGTTATAAATAATCTCCTCCTTTCTCCTAGCCTTCCCAGTATTTCAATAAACCTCAGGTTTAAAACCCTGACCCTTAGCAATTCCCCATTATTAAAAGGGAGACAGTATGGGGGCTAGAACTGTCATGCCTAAAACTAAGCAACTTCGCTTATTTTGGTAAGTAGCTTTTTATTTAAGGATCAGTATCCAGAAACTCCCGCTGACTTCACTGGAGCCCCATTTTGGATGGATAGCAGCTTGTGGGAAGCCACAAAACGAGCAGAGCAGAACAAAACCAAGAGACGGAGACAGGGAAGAAACAGCAGAAAGGAACAGAGGGGGGGAGCGGGGAAAAGTTTATATTTGCTGCAGCATCTTGCTTTTCTGAACGTAGATTAAACCTAGAAATCCCAAGACTCTAATTTTCTCTAACGTCAAGCAAATTGCTTGAGAGCAATTGAAACCTGCTGAGAAAATGTGTTTTTCCACTATCATCTCTACAGTGTATCAGACTACATGAGCTACCATTTAGGTCAAGAGGTAAAACCTATGGGAGGGCATTCCTTCTGCGGGCTGTCCCCCCTGGGAGGAGAGGGGCCACAGCAGCGTGCTGAGGGACTGGCTCCCCATTCCCACCCAGCCCTGCGGGAGGTCGGGTTGTCCCTGGTCCCTTCGCGGAGCAAGGGCTGTGGGCTCACGCTCTCCCCAGCGGTCGCAGCGAGAGGCAGCCTGCTCCACACTGTCCTTGTCCACAGGACTTGCTTTTCACAAGCCTCAATATTTAACCAGTATACACCATTCTCTAAAAGACAAGTCATTTATTAGCTGCCAAAACTCCCATGGATGCCAATGACAGTCGACCACATATTTAAATATGACCCACCAGCTCTTTTCTTGGGATACAGTTTACAGAACTGAAGGATTAAATTCCTGCTCCTAAGGTCAATTCCTGCTCCCAAGGTCACAAAAAACCCAACAGAGGTACGAAGGAAGGGTTTGTCCCTTTCCTTTAAAAGCAAATTCTTCCCCTGTTCATCCAAAATGCAGAATAAGAGAGCTGTGGGGAAAAAAGAAACCTCCAAAATTTTTCACAGAACTAGATATGATTTTTAAATGAAAAACAATACAGTGCTATTATCTTCATATCATTCACTTGATATGACTGCTCTTATTTTTCCACATAACAACCAAAGACCAAATTTGCAATTAAAATCATGCACCAGGCATTGTCCATGACCTCACCAAATGCAATGAATTTCTTAATAAAACTCCCAGACAAAGGTATGGCATAAGACACATGATCCAATACATGCTTCTAGTTTATCACAATTTAAATAGGATCATTAACAAAGGGTGAAAACACAGTAATAAGAAAGGAGATAATACATTTAGGGTAATAAAGAAGAAAGCCTACTGTGAAAATGTTCCCAGCAAAAAGAATGAGACAGCATTTAAATGTACTTGAGAATGGGAGAGAGAAATTCTACTCCCTTTTGGTCCCCACCTCAGATTTGCAGCTAAATTATACAGAATTAAAAAGATACCTGTTTCTCACTTCTCTATATTATCATATGCAGCAGTTATCTTAAACTTTTCACAAATGCCGGTGGTTTACTCTCCCTCTTCACTGAAAAAATAAAATACAAGCTAATATCATATGTTTTAGATTCCAATGGATTCCCCGTGCTCTTTGCAAATTTCTCTAGTAATGCTCAAGGTTCACCGCACTCTGGGAAGGAACGCAAAATGCCACATAATGAAGAGGGTAACTACCAGGGAAGATGCACCGAGAGAAACGATCACCACTTGACAACGCAGAGCGCACATAACAAATGCCCCGATCAAACGCGCGCGCGTACCTAATCTGTTGGAGGGGTTCCTTTTGAAGAGGGCTCGCAGCAGGCTCTGGGCTTCTATGCTCAAGAACTGCGGCATTCCCAGCTTGGCTCTGAAAGAACACAACACTTGAAAAGAAAATAGATTTTTCAAAAATTTTCTCCATCCCACTGTGGTTTTAAAAATGGAATTGTAGTAGTCAGGACGGGCAGACACATGAATTTGGTGACCAAAGGCTACCTAAGCATAACGCAATACAGATTGAGGACCTGATCTTGTTCTGCTGGAGTGAAAGAAGGTTTTACCGCTGGCTTCACTAAAGGTACAGTAGATCTAATGAATCTTATAACACCTTTTGCAACCTAAGGTCATTTTCCTACAGATTTTTTTTCACTTTTTTAGCTTGCTGGAATAAATTTGTGAATCCAGAGGAATTTAAACAAACAAACACAACTTAATGAAAATAATGATACTAACCCGCATATTGATTAAAGAAAATAAAACTTTCCCCTTGGCAATTCACTGCTACGGAGAAAAAATGTATAAAGATGAAGATAAGCTTCAAATACTGATGTGCGCACTTAACATTAAATGAATGGGAAATTTGCAAAGGAAAAGATTTGAAACTTGTCAACAACAAAACACAAGCTGTCCTGCAGAATCGTGACTGTTCCCACTTTTGTGCGAGTAATGACATTCTGTATTACAGAAAATAAGATACATGTCTTTTGTAAGGCCCTCTCAGTAATCCACTTCCTACTATTTATTCTGAAGGCAATTTTAGAGCCACATGCAGGCATCAGCTGTGTGTGCCTTACCAGATTCATGCCTTACACAGCTTTAAAAACCACATTATTAGTCTCTATCTTTCATACATTTAGGAGCTATAGGCTGCCCAGAGGGTACAGTTAACTCACAGTCAGAGCAAGGAAAGCAGGTTTGGTACTCACTTGAGAATGAGTGCCATTGTCTCCTTTCTGTCTTTTCCCTGGAAGGGTAACGATCCCGTCAGCATCTCAAACTGTGGAGTAACAAAATGGTAAATCAAATGAGCATTGAGACAGTCTGCATAGCTGATCGACACCACCTTCTATTTCTAACACAACTGAAAACTGGAGGAAAAGAAACGGCCCAACAAGCTATACTTCAGAAAAAAATGACACGGCAAGTCTGGATTATGCAAAACACAAAGGATCGACGTGACTATTTTGTTCAAGAGTCTTGTTATAAACTGTTTACACTGATACTTGAGGTCAAGGTTTGGTATGTTTGGGAAGAAGTATCATATATACTGTTTCCTCCAGCAACCGTTTTATGGCCAATGCTGCAGACGAGATATTCAGCTGGGGGGACCCTTAGTCTGAATGGGTACGGCTGTTCTTAGATGTTTGGCGCGGACTCTGGTGCAAGGAAAATGGGTTCAACATGCCACTCCCTGTCTTTTTAGCTTGAGTTGAACCACCTTTTCGACTGTATATTTGCACCGCCTAGAGATACCGCTGCTATACTTTGCAGGAGAAACATGCACAAACCCCACGTTCTCAAGGCATTTGAGTGTGCTTTTTTCTCTCCTGCTTTGGTTCCCCTGTCTGTATTTAGTGATGAATTTTGCAAGTGTCATATTTAGCTGAACCCAAATCTCAAAGCAAAACTCAGCAATCATCATCAATTACTTGCCTAACTCACACAGGAAAACATCAATCAGTTATGGTTCCTTTGAAACAGATTAATGCTTTCAGTAAATTTGACAGGAATTTCACATTTGTCACAAAAAACAAAACCAAAAAACCCCAGCCAGAGAAGCTCGCCTAATATGGATTCAATACCAGGTCTTTCACGCAGCTCCTGCCACAGCGTTTCATGGGGGTACGAGTGGCAGCTGGTTCCTCTGACTAAGGGATGATGAAGGTTATGCATCACCAAACACAAAGACACCGAGAACAAAGGAGGACAATGTCCATTGAGGGTAAGGAGAATTGTTTGGATCTCTTCTACTATAATAAGTACCTACTAATTAATATGCACTTGTATAGTTAAATACCTGTTAAGGCAGGACAGACTCTGCAACCCTTATGTAGTTTTTGTATCTTATCACACAGGTAACTTCACTGCTCTCAGGAAGGACATTTATGCAAAAAAGGATCCCTTCATTGCCAAAACCTGTGTCGGACTGCCCCACAGCCTGACTCTTCCCTTTTCCCAGATTAAATATAGCCACACCATAGGAAAAATGTAAGAAAACATAAGAAAACTGTAACTATGAAACTGTTATGGTAGTTTTGGGAGGAGGGCAGAGGAGAGGTTTAGAAGCCAGATAACTAATTGACTATAATTAATTGAAGGATTAATCTTCATTAGTAACAAATTGCCTCAAGGTAATAAAACATAGTAGAAACAAGGAAAAAACACTTTTAAAAAGTGTGTATGGCTGAAAAATATACACAAGATTTGGAAAACACAAATGTGTTAACACCTGCTTGGTCTAGGAGAGAAGAGCTGGCTGGTAGAGTTGGAGGAAAGCAGCTCGTCTTCTCGAGAGAAACATGATGGGGGAGAATTTTTAAAACCGCCAAAATGACACTGGAGCTCAAGCACCATTTTCAAAGTAATTCTGACCTATTAGAGCCTTAGCCCTGATAAAAGTGTCAGATATAGTGGGCATGAGGAGCAGAGAACACTGCTTCCAGGGCAGCAGCAGAAATGCTACGTATTGTACTAAACCCTACTCACGATTTCTGAAAGAGTTTACCTTCAGAGTAAGTACCTAATGTTCACTTACACTTGCTCATGTTACTTTGTTGTTATAATAAATCTAATTTAACAGCACTAACAATGACTGGTACAGCTCATTTTCTTTGGCAGAAATGGGCTTGACACTGCTGATGCAGATGACGCAGATACAAGCAACTGCTTGGTCAATGACTACATGGGAAGACGAGGACCGTAGTTCCCACCCACCACAATATCACAGAAAGATCTGCAAATGCACCGTGGCTGCACGGGGCCAAAAACCTGAAGGCAAGAAATTCAGATGCAGTGTCCAAGAGGGAAAGAAGGAAGGAAAAAAGAAATTTCAGTTGCAGGAGGGAGCAGAGGAAATGATGGTCCGGAGGCTGCAGGGAATATTTATTGTGCTGCTCTAATGGCTAGCACTTTGTTACCACATATCTCCAATTACACAGGTCTAATGCTGAGATTAATTCAGATTCAGAAGAAATGCACTTAACATCAATATTTAAAGTGAAAGGCAGCTACGTGAGTTAAATGTACCAGAGCTTTTTACTTCAATGAACTCAACTAAGCAGCAGCTGGAAGAAAGCACTGGTTTCTCAATTGCAGTCCTGATTAAATCTGTTGAAGGTTAAAAATGAAATAACAAATCTGAAAACAAATAAAATCGGAACAGTTCATCTCATCAGTTAAAGCTACCGCTTTACCACAAAACAACCTGTTTGCTTGCTTATTTTTACAAAAAATCAAAAATCTTGCTAAACGTAAACATGCAAACAGGAGTGAGCGCTTGCTGCTAACACCCTTGCACATAAATACAGAGTTGTATGGGTCACAGCTGGGTGACAAGGAGCTGAGCCTAGGTGTGAAGAAACTGCAGTATTTTTGGCTATTAAAGCCGACTCTATAGTTTTGCGGGGAGACTCAGTTTTCACTCTCCCCACTTCCCCATCTGTATAAACCATCTGTTTGCTCCTTGCCTCCCAGTGATTCGCTCCCTGGGTATTCTGGAGGGCCACCTTCTGTTAGCCACTACTTCAGAAGGCTGTGCCTCCCTCCAACCTTGGCTTACTTTCTGTACCAATACTCAACAAGAAAGGCAAATATTCCCTGTTCCAGTCCAGCTGCCTATTAAGAGAACCACAGAATTAAAGCTGGATGGGAAGAGACCTCTGGACTCGTCTATTCCAGCCCCTGCTTAGGTCTCAATATAACTCCGCAGTGCTTCCTTTCTCTAGTTTTCAGGGCAATCACCAATTTCAGTAGGTAAAACACCATCACTGGAGACACCAGACCTGTGGGAAGACCTTGGGAAAGAGGGCCACATTTCCTGAGGGAATAGATTCAAGAAGTGACCTTGGTAGGTCATTGAGGAAGATAATGAATGAGAAAAAAATCCACAGCCTGGGGTAATTGCCAGATGAATCTTTCTAGCAGATGGAAGGAGAGCAGAGTGTGTAAATTACTTCAGCTGAAGTCTGCTAAAGTATTGTGAGCCCAGGATAAATTCAGGGTTACAAAGAAACTTGATACCACTCGGTTTTGGAGAGCAGAGAGTCACTCTTGTCAGAATGGCCAGATTCCCCTCTCAACGCTTCCAGTCATTTTCCAGGTAGCTGGGAGCTGGTCTGCCCCTCTGTTGTTTTACCATTCATAAAATGCATTATGAATTTTTTATTATTAGCCATGTGTGACGCATAATGAATTACTGTTTGCAAAGGGTCTGAATACCTTCACACAGCAGCTAACATAAACATTCAAAATACTGTTGATGAAGACCATCTCTTGCACTGGGAATGAAACACGTGTTATGATGGTATTTTATAAAAGAAGATCGTATTGCTTTGATGTCTCGTATTGATTTTTCCAATGCCACTGTACAGTTACTACAAAATTATTACAGAGCTGACTGCTTTGTCTGGATACCAAAAGGATATTTTCTTTTCTTGTGAAGACTTCACCACTCACACATTCACTAAATTGCTTACAAATATAAAGACATTTTTTTTTATTTGGAGCTGCCTATTGAGTCATCACACCCTTTCTTTCTCTATATTACCCTCTCTGCCCATGTGACTCTCAAAGGTGTACAGTGTTTTTTCCTGAACTGAAAAGAGACACAACTTCCATGAGGTCTGTGCCTTATAAATGAGGTGGTGTGACGAACTACAAACCCACTGCTTTGAGAGGCCTTCCAAGAGACTTGTGCATGTGATATCACACAGACCTGTTTATCTGGGCCCCAGAGACGGCAGTGCGGGCACCAAGGCTCTTGCAGCGCAGTTGAAAAGGTATTAGTCCTATACACAACTTTTTAACAATTGAAGTCAATTGCTTATCCATGCAGATCTCCTGATGCAAAGCTTTTGTAGAATACGTCCTGTCCAAAAGCTTCAATGCAATGAGCAAGATGCAGGAAGGAAGAAAACAAAATCTGTCTGGTCATGATAAACCATGTAAATTCACCAGCACAAAATTTTAAATGGGTCCCAGCAGTTGGAATCACATACTAAATGAGAGGCAGATATTCTCCTCTGGAATGCTTGGAAGGGGTTAATTTCAGGATGTGTATAACTAGAGGAGTTGACACATACCAAGCTACCATAAAACAATTCAAACAACTGAGCAGCAAACAAACAGGTTTGGTTTTGTGGCCTGTGTCAAAGACTTATCTGGTGGTAAACAAAGTTTTACTGTTGTTGATAGTAAACCCCCCACTGAATAATTAATAATAATTAATAAAATAATTAATAACATAATTAATTAAGTCAAGACAAGAATTTAGTCTTTTTCAGATAAGTTCGTTTTGATCACAACATGCCACATTTAATGTTGCCTTCAAGGATCGTTCAGTTTGATTCTAGCCTGTGCCTGGTCGGTGCAGGTTGGCAAGGAGCTGCTGGTACACCCTGACTCTTCATATTGTAGCATTAATCCATTTTCACATAAGAAAACAGACAAGAGAGTATTTGGTTGCTGTTCTGATGGCTAGGCTACAGGGCTATCTGCCTAATCTGTTCCTCTATTGATCAAAATTTAAGGTATGAAAATTACACTATCATGTTCATTTCCTTTCAATCTGTGGATATGCTACCAACTGGTACATTTTCTTTGTATATTTCACATCATACTGCAAACTACTTCTAGAGAAGTGCTAATAAATCATTTGGATACCATTTAACTCTCTTCAGTTTTTCAGACTGGCAGAAAACCAACTTCCCTAATAGAACATACAAGTGACAGACCAAGGAAAACAAGGAGAAATGAGCAGAGTGAAAGACAGCAGCAGAAAATCCTCCTGCATTTTAAGAGTATGGAAATACCCTTTTTTTCTGCCCCTACCAGTTAACTGTTGAAAAGGAAAAAAAGATTCAACTGATTAGAGCTACTTTTCTCTAAGATGGCACTCAAAGGCTTAAAGCATCAGCTTACAGTTAAAAAGATTTCACTCTCTTTAACTCACCTCCATTTATATGGATTCTTATCTTTTCTAATTCTAATACACTGAATCCCTTGGGGAGGGGACGAAAAGAGAGCTGGGGGGAAAAAAAAAGCACAAGACTAACAATGTTTTTTGTTAGTTTGGGGGGAAGGAGCCAAGTTCATGAGCAGGTGAAAGAAAAACGATCTATACACCCAATACACCATCATTTCACTGGAGATAGTGAGAAAGCACAGATATCCTCCAAAACTAAATATAAAAAAAATTAAAGGGCTGGCATATATTTATTATATGAGCCATAACCTATTGACTTTCCTGAATAAACACATAAACACTTCTGCGGTTCTGAAGTGCTCAGCGTCCACAAATGGATTTGTGGCCGTAGGAGATAAGGATGTTCCACTCCTTTTAAATTCAGGTAATAAATTACAATATTTACTTAGATTAACTGCTGCCAACCAGGTAGATCAATGGTGTAGGCCTTCCCCACCCCAAATTATTACCAGTTTTCACTTTGCTTCCTACCCTTACTTCCTTTGGTGGCACCAGTTGCCTACTCAGGGTAAACAGAATTTAAACATACTCTATGGATTGTGGTATGTAGCGTCATATATAGCTACCTAAAATAGCTTCCACATCACAGGAAATGGAGCTGTATTAGAAGAGCATATTGCTACGTTAATTTATGCTTCTGCCCTAGTTCTGCAGGGGAGCTGTGATAACCATGGTGAGGTGCAAGGTGAGCCACAGCTGCGCCGCGCTGCGTTGCCTGTTGGTGGCCACGCGCTGAGCACTTGGGTAGACCTGCAGCCTGCACACTTCAGGAGAGAGCAGCATCACCTTCGTTATCTGAACATATCCCTGTGAGAGTAATAAATGCATGGTGTCTGGCCTCAAGGGACAGCCTATGCTTGATAAAATGACGCTGGGAACAACTGCTTCAAAAAACCTGTAGTGTTCATACAGCTTTAAAAAAATCACAATGTCACAAACCAGCTTCTCTTTGATCTTCTCTTCATCTTCCTCTGCAGCAATGGCACCACAGATTGAACAGGCTGCATGAGTGCAGAAGGGAGCAGGTTACCATCCGAACACCTAATTTGAGATGACTGGCATGAGGAGGGTTCAATACCTCTTTGAGAAACTTTCCTGACACTGTATCCCAGTGTGAAATACTGCAGCGCTCAGGAGGATGTTATTGGGTCCTTCTCGTAAGCAAAGCAGCTCCACTGTAGTCAGATATCTCTCACAGAGCCCTTCTTGGAAAGTGTTTTCCAGGGCCTCACTTCTTAAGCAGTCGGGAGCTTTCTGCTGCTTTCCAGGCTAACTACATTTTACGATGAGTTTATTCCTACCTACTCTTGGGACAACATTATTCTTTAGCTGGAATAGCTCCTTTCTCCCTGTAGTGTTTTTCCCTGTGATGTATTCATAGATGGTATAGGTACTATAACATCTTCGGACAATTATTGGACTAATAAGTGTCCTCAATTAATGAATTTCTCCTGCAACACTGTATCAAATACTTTATTATAATGGCGGCACACGAAATCCACTTCATTTACTTTCTTTAAATAAAGGTGGCTATCTCATCAAGTAAAATATCAGCTTAATCTAGCATGACTGATTTTTGGTGAATTCATGTTGCATTTTAACTAACTTTTCATTGATTTCCATGTACAAAAAATGAATTAGCACAATTTCTCATATTGATTCCATTTAAACTACCTCCAGAACAGCTTGCAGGACTCTTAAAAGGTAAGGAACAGTGGGTAAAAACTGTAACTTTTGTATAGTTAATCCAGTACAAAGACATGTAAGAAAAAGATGAATTCCTAACTATTCCTCTGTGCCAACTGATACATTTATGTCTGGTTCTGGTGATTCCGTCCCATGTGAATACCAGTCATTCTAAAACTGTTTCACATGCATCATTTTAAAACCAGCTTCAGCATGCACTCAGGACAAAGCAAACATCCCAAACTAGTCATAATCGAGGCACAGCAAAATGGTACAGAAGAAAAAAGGAGGATAACATGGTGCCCATATGTATTTGTTTTCTTTTCCCACCAGGAGAAAAGGAGGTTTTTGAGTGACAGTCTCCCACCAGCTGATAAGACTGCAGGAAATCCACCGCCAGTCCAAAAACAACCTGGATCTCACTACTGGAACAAGGGTCAGCAATACTGATGTGAAGACAGATGAACGGCAAAAGGACCACAGATGTCCTGTGAAACATTCAGGGTGCTCTCTAAAATATGTCCTTTTTAATATATATTTTGCAGAAAAAAAAGAGTAAATCTCTGAGAGGATCTCCCTAACTTCTGAAAATTGCTGCTTGGGGAATCACTTCCTAACAGGAACCGTGTTAGTAACGAGACAGATGTTTCTTCTGAAATGCATGTGCTCTTCTGAGCTTGCCCTGCCCTGTTTCTGTGCAGTAGAAATATTCGTGGCCCATGGTAACCAACCAAAGCAGCAAAGGACTGTGAGAAGGAAGAGAGAGAATCTGGGGGCAAAATCTACCTCATATACTGCCAGGAGCAGCTGGTTTGCAGTCGCTGATGCTATGAAAACGATCAAGCAATCATTACACAACTACTTTGCTATCAACCCTTAATTGCTGGAAGTGGTACTTTTTATTTGAGGGATGTGATGACTCCTACAGCCACCTCTCCGACAAACAAACACACACAACTTTTCCATTACCATGAGTACGCCGAAAGACCACCAGTCTGCACTCTGCGTGTGTCCTCGTCGGTTGACCACCTCTGGGGCCATATACTCTATTGTCCCACAGAACGAATACGCTCTCTTGTCATGGTCGATGGCTTCTTTACTGAGACCAAAATCTAAATAAATTAAAACAAAAAAAGACTTGTCAGGTTTATAAAAATGATTATTTACACTTTTGCTCACTTCAATTGTTCAACCAAAACACACCAAGCAGACGATGAAGCACCCTTGTGTCTGCATGCAGAAAGGCCACAGGTACGTGTGTGCTGCAGCCCTGCCCGTGTGGAGGGCCTGGATGGCATTTGTTAGTATGTCCTGAAATAGGTGTATAATTTTCTCTGTTCAGAATGAGGTTCTGGCCCAAAGCAGAAGAGAGAGTTTAAATAAGCAGAAATACACAGTTCAGGTTTGCTGAAGACAATGCTGGAAGGGTTCTTGCTCAGGTAACCAAAGCATCAAAAATAATAATCCCAGATGGACACCAGTGAATAGGATGTCCAGACAGCACCTCCAGGGTGGCAAAGGGATGTCTTTCCAGGTGCCCTCTGCACTTTATAATTCAGAGAATTTAATCTGGAGTAAGCAGTCATACCGGAAGCATCCTTCCACCCATGCTGGTAGGCAGCCAGGCCCACACACTTCATGTCAGCCAGGACTACAATTTTACCAAGAAAACACTATGTTCTCCATGTGCTGTGCAGCACGGGTGCTTGACGAATTGCCAGAGAAGAGAACTCCAGTACTCAAACTTTTCTGGCTTCTGAGTTTTTGTAAGCAAACTCTTTCCAAGCAAAGACCAAGATGCACGGAACATACTGCAGAAACAAAAGAATCAGTTTGTAGACATTAAGTTTTCCATTCCTCACATACCTGTTATCTTAATGTGGCCCTCTTCATCAAGAAGAATGCTGTAAAGCAAAAAGCAAACATTCATTAGTCAGGCATAGACTGCAGTTAACAAACATGAATAAAACACGTTCAAGACAGGTAAAGAAATATACAAGACTCAAATACATGTGCAAACAAACCCTCAGTGGATGATATGCCTCCAGAAAGAAAAATGATACTCAAAGGTCTGCCTAATTTCATGTCTGAAGCATGCATGGCCTGCGGCACTCACATGGCGAGCCTCCTCCTTACTCCACAGCCTGCTCAGGGTGGGCATGCAAACTGAGCTCAGGAAGAACAGGGTGTTCAAAGCCATCAACCACAGAGTATCTGCTTCCAGCAGGAGAAGGAGCTATAGGTTTCCTGTTCTCATAGTAATAAAGGCAAGCACACAAATAATCAGGGCTTGGACTCACTGGACCTAAAATTAACTCCGAAGGTAGCTACGTTCATGCTGAAGTAATAGAAGTGATCGTAGAGCACAATGACTAGTCACAGCCTAACGGCATGGATCTCAGCCCCTGCCGATTTATTCTGTCCGGAAGCATAAATGAAAATTCAGCCTGGAAGCCAAGTTCAAGTGTTCTCATGTTTGCCACCTGCCAACTTATTTTATTCTCACAAAGGCACTTCAACATTTCTGTGAGACAAATTACTGTAGTTCACAAAAGGCATTGCTAGTTTTTGTGGAAACAAGAAGGAACACTGAAACTGAAAAATAATGATTTTGGTAACTTTTCTGCCTATAAATACTGACACAGTATTGAGGGTGGTGTTTCTTCAGTCCTAGTTAGATTTCATGTATTTTTCTTTTCAAAATAGTCTAGTGAGGTGTTGGCTATTTTTATACTCCCCTTCTCTCAGAGTCACTTTGATCTATTTATTCAGGAAGAAAATAACACAGAAGTGAAACTAACACATTGGGATATACTTTCGTGAAAGGTTGTCTCTGTACTGAAGCATAATTGAAAAGAGATGATCTTCTGTCATTTGTTTGCGTGTTTAGAACAGACTGTTATTGTGTAATTCATCAATTAAAAGCCAGCAGCTGTGTCACTACTATGTGTTCAATAATTAAAGCTTTTCCTTCTTGATAAAAGCTTCTTCACCTCTATTCTTTCTCTCCAGATTTCTTCAAGAGGCATAATTTTAAAGCCTATAACAGGCATGTTTAAATGTATTTTTGTGACTACAATCCCTAAACAAGAGGCTTGTGCTTCAGAAGAGAACAGAATAAAACACCTGCCAGCGTGGAAGTGAGCGTGAACCTACGACCTCCACAGACCTGGCTCTGGAAAAATGGCAAGGGAGGGTACAGCTCACAGAAATCACCAAAAATTTGCCCCACACCCAGGAAGCCCCTTGTGAATAACAACGCAATTCAAAGGGTGTGGGATTTTCCCCAGAAACATTGATTTGATATTTAATTGATTTCATATGGAAAATTCAGGCTGCTTTTGCGTGCGTGTGTGTATGTGCATATGGTTTTCATACCTTTGCCATCATTGGAGGGTTCCTACCTTACCCTCATTAAAGGGACAGGGGTGATACCAACACAGCTATCAGACTAATACTACTGCCTTGGGTTAAGTGAGCCTGAAGCATACAACAGCCTTGCTCACACTGCATGTTTGTAAGAGCAGAAAAATTAATGGATCCTGGTTTCCTACGGATGTGCATCCTATATCCCCTAAAACTTGACCTACAGTTCTCTCCTGTCTTGTATTCCATAATCACTGCAGGTTCCCCCGTGGCCCCTGGCAGCACCCTTTGGACAGCTGGGTGTTTCCATGTTTGCCATCTGCCAACACATACAACGCTATGGTTATGCACTGAAAATTACATTCGATGTAAAAAGAAAATAATACGCTAACAGTGAGTGAGAAAAAGATAATCGTCGCACTGAATTAGCTTTGAGTGACATTAAGAAGCAAAGAACAAAGTACCTGCTTCTAAGCATCCAGATTACAACAACAGACAAATGGTTTTCCTTTGACTGACTGTGGAAGCAAACTTATTCTCTGATTATACCTTCTGTCTTCTCTTTTTATCTTTACCACTTTACAGTTACCCCACACTGTCAATAGTAGAAAAATCTATTGTGACAATCACAATTACTTTAGCTATGGTTTGCAGGATCAGCTAATCTGAAATAAACTCGCATTATTTTGCAGAAAGGGAAAAAAAGAACCAGATTGTTATTAGGATTCAGGCTTAAGAAAAACCTTTCTTCTAAATCAATGTTTTGAAATTATAAAATACGTAAGAAATAGACTACTTTTAAATGTTAAACTAGGCTATAATCCCATTGAGTGGTAATCTTTCACTATAAGATTTTTCCATTTTATTTGTTCAGTTTAAGGTTTGAGTGTATTTACAGGATACTATCATTGTCAACCTGTTCTTCACTTGAAAACAATAACAACATTTTAGCCTCAGGATCGTCCCACAAACATTCAAACTGCTTTCACTGACCTCAGTTTAAAAGTATGCCTTGAGAAAATAAAGGCTGCAAATCTCCACGTTAGAAGCTGGGAAACTAAGCTAGTAGCAGGGGAAGTTACATGAGAAGCCCACGGTAGAGCTAGGACTGCAACCCCCTTAGTAGTGTTTTTGCTGCAACTTTAGCACAGGGATAAAAAGCCTCAGTTATGAGCCATTGAGATTATTTTATAGTGACTCCTAAATCAGGGCCCCGTTTCTCCCGTTTCTCTCTCTCTTTATTTTTGAGTCAGTCTTTTAAGCTTCACTTTGAACTCTAATATACTCAAATCATCGTGAAGTTCTGCCAAATCTATTAAAGCTGGAAGTCTGGGGGTTTTTTTTGGATGATTTAAGTTTCTTTCCAAGTCAGCTCAGTTGTGCAGAAAATTCAGCCCACACTTTGTGTTTTTCAGAAATCGTAGCCAAAATTTCAGGTTGGAAAGAAAACCTGAAACTTTATAAAGAGTGTTTAATTTGATTGCAGGCTTTGTTATAAAAGTACCAGATAGAGTGAAGTATTCAAATATCTCCCAAAGAGATGAAGGTTCTCACAAACTGTCCACATCTTTTGACATTTCAGTGTTTGCACGACCCCATGCTATGTCATCATGCTGAACAGTCTTACGGCAAACCCATCTCTGCTGTAGTTTCATCGACTGCTTGCTTCGATGGAAGACGATGGTGATTTTCCACCGAAAGTCTTTGTCCTTTACTAATTCTCAGGTCTTCCCTCTCTACACAGGGCAGCTACGTTCATGAACGAATTGCCATGGTTTACAACAGGTTGCATTAAGCAGTAGTGGTCTGGGTTTTTTTAATATAGTTCAACAATTGAGGAGTTGTTATCTGAGCTGTCCCTTGTACAGACAGCTGAGGGCATTACGACATAAACCACTCCTTGTTAATCAAAGTCCCTATGACAGAACTGTATCAAGGTGCATCTGGAGATAGAAAAGACAAAAATAAATAAAAAACGTCTGTGCCTTTCTCAGAAGGCAGAGTTACTTCTAAGTCACTCACACCCTTAAACCACAGCGTAAGAAATAACATATGCATCATATGCTACTTTAGAATAAGTTCCCATTTTTCTAGTTCGGTATAGCCCTATTTAATAGCTTGATCCTGCAGTTCTTAAACAGAAACATGCCTCACCATGTAAGTAACTCCACCAGTTTCAGTGTGACTGAACAGTACCTTGCTCCACAAGGGATGCCACTGAAACTACCAAGACAACTCAAGGAGAAGAATTCAGCTGCAACAATTTAAAGGAAGAAGCATCCGCTTGTTCTAAACAAGACTTTAACCAGGCAACTCAATTGCTTGCCTTTTTGAAGTAAGTACAGCTAACTTTATAACAACTCCCAGAGTACATATTCTGCTTGAATTGTTAATATGGATTTTAACTCAGGGAATCTTAAAAAAATGCCAAACCTTACATTTTAATGTACTGAGGGTTCTTTCAAGTCGTTTGAACAGTGCTATTTTCTAACTAGTCATCTTTGACATAAACAGTTCTGATGAACTTCATTTTAGGATACTTACAGAGCTGACTGAAGCAATCTCAAACCTACTAGCAATTACTTTTGGGAGCTTCTGGAGGGCAGCAAAACCACTGAACAATGAAAGAAGGTCAAATGCAGTGTCTATCTTTTAACAAAGCGGGAGAGAGAATTGGGAAATTTCACTTATCTCTGGTTCTGCAAATCTGATAGAGTAAACCTTGTGCTCTAATCAGACCGGTAATGCTTCTCCTGAAGATGTGGGTGTAATTCTGCACATTGTACTTCAAAGGAGATATGGATCAAGAGAAACCAAAGGGGAGGAATGAGAATGACTGAACACCCAGAAAGACTGATTAGTGAAGAAGAGTTTGGTAGCTGGACTGTTTAGGGTACAGAAGAGAGGTCTGAGGACACGGACACGCTTGCAATCCCCTGAGGCTGGTGCTGAGAGCAGAACGAGCTGGCTGGGGATTCTAGGAGGACAGGCCAAGGAGCAATGGCCTGCAACTGCAGCAAAGAAACTTCAAATTAGCTACTAAGAGCAACTTTCTAGATGCACCATCAAGAGGCCTCCTATGGATAACACAGAATCTCCATCAGTTATTTTAGGAATAGGTTAGCAACACATCTGTAATGACCTTGACATATTTGACCCTTCTCAGAGGCAATGGGAAGATGAGAACATCCTGGGATGGTCCTAAACTTCTTTTATCATCTTATTTAGAGCGCTATCCTTTTCCAGATGTAACTTTAAAATATAGCACCTTTTTTTCCCATTTAGAATGAATATTTTTTTATGCTGTACCTGTTTTTTTACTCTAAACATAAAGTTCCAGTGAAATCGTAGGCTCTCATGCTCTTCTGTCATAGGCATGGCTACACATGGGCTTTGCACTTACAAAGTTAGTTTTAAAGGATATAATTTTCAATCAAACAGATGCCTTAATTTATTCCCAGGTATGAAGTTCAGTTATACCAGTCTGGGTCATTCCCTTTCCTGTACAACAATAGTTATATTCATGTAAAATAATTTTATACTACGACAGTTGTATCCAGATTGAACCGTGTCACTGGTATCTATTTAACTATACATCAAAGACCATAAACCATACATTAAAAAGTTAGGAAATACCAGAATGAGAGCTGCCACCTTAACTTTACACAGTGATCTCACCGTACAAAGGTCTTTAATTACATGATGATACTTTTCGTTTTCTTCCAGAGAGCTCTTGCCTCAGTTGGCAGAACAGAAAATATACTCAGGGATTTTAGCACAGTGGTACAGCGAAGGGGATGGATGGCTGGTCTCAGCTCAGATGAAAATGCACAGAGAACTGGGTTCCATCTTTGCCTTTTCAACATGTTTCTATCTGACAAAGGCAAATCAGTGGCACCGTCCTTTCTTAGGTGAGCTCTGATTTCTCAGTTCACTGATCCCTGATTTGAGACACTGCAGTTTGGTCTGCGGAAATTTTAAGTGCTCTCACTTGCAACTGAAGTTGGTAAGAGACGTGCTTTGAAACACAAAGTGACACATAATGCTGAGAACTCTGAAAAATCAGGCTCTCAGTATTTCAAAAACACTGAACAGTTTTGACATGCACTTAATTTTTCTCTCCGTTTCTAACTTCTCCTAAAGCAAAAAATTACAGCATGTGCCTATAAACGTAACAGCACCATGACTTATATTTGAATCTACAGGCTCATATTTGGATACCTTCTAATAGCAGCTTCATATATCATGTGTTAGCTTGAAAAACAGCTTCATCTAACACCAGAAAGAAAAGTAGTGCGTGATTCATACTAACGCTCACTAGAAACAAAGTTTAAAACTGAAAACCTATAATTGGAGTTATTCTATTATGTACGTGTTTGCTGATGCTGAATGAATAAAATAACAATACAGAACGAAGCTGAGACCGAAGAGCTGCTGGCAGACAATGCAACAGCATGTGACAGTGGCAGCAATGGTGTGACCGCTGCCTACCTGCGTTTCACATTTTGTAACAAACCAGTACCTTTATCCCTCCAGTGGTTTAATTTAGAGAATGTCTTCCTGTATTTGACAGACTGGATTTCAGTTTTGGTTGCATGAACAGGCAAGAATGGAAATTTTGGTCAGCTGAGAAAGGGTCTCTAGCCCGAAGGACTGAGTGCCCTGGTAACATACATCGGTCTGAATTCATATAGTACTACTGCTATAAACAAAACATAAAATTGAATTCAAAGTTTAAATCACATAGTACTGTATTGTAGATAAATAGTCTCCTCCTCTGCAACTTCTCACCTACAAAATCCACCTTCCATTACTCTTGGTCTCTCATTCTATCTATGAGTATGAAAGCAATAGCACCCCATTTTAAAGAAAAAGCTGCATATTTTTGAACTTCATGTCACAGAAGGAAAAGGCTGCTCTGCTGTTATGCTTTGGAAGTGTAAACAACAGCCAAAGAGACTGCTCTCGGTGGCCATCTTTTTAAATGACGGTGACCATTACATTAAAAAGGCTGGTAACTTTGAAATGTTGCAGCCTGTTTTATTGGAGCCAGCAGAGAAGATGCAGGCAAAGCACCAGGCAAGTGGCATGGAATAAAAACAGTATCACGTCACTCACAGTATAGCACTGAGGGTGTAATTGAGTCTATTAATGCACTGCAAAGAAGAAAGAGAAAGGAAAAACCTCCATAGCACCACATTAGGAACAGAAAATAGCTCCAAAGATAAGCAGGAATAATTATTGGGAAAATATTTTGTATTGTTAATAAAATAAAAAATCCTCAGCATCACGTCTCTCATGAGCTAATATGCACACTAGTTTTCAGAGATGTTCACTGACTTTAAGCAATAGCTACCATAAAAGTGAATGGTGCCACGACATATTTCGTATGAGCTGGAAGTGGAGTTGCTTTAAGCAGTTTATGCCACGCCAAGGGGAAGGGCAGATGAAAAGCCACAAATGGAGAACAGTGCAGTTCAAAGTCAAAGGCCCAGAGATCTGAATCCCGTGCTGAGATCCTTCATTAAACTGAAGGCCAGGCACACAGAGGCCCCATCATACTGGAGCACAGCCAAAATACTTGGCCTCACAGTAAAATGATGTGATAGGAAGACCCTACTGCTGATGGTGAGGGTCTCATGTGTAGAATCTCACATACAAGAAGGAAGGCAGAGCCTCTGGCACCTTTTGGTTTACTAGCATAACACGGAGCAGAAATGAACTAAAAGCTCATGTATTTATGTTTCAGTTTGCTCTGTCTCATTAACTTACTTTTCTGGTTTTAGATCCCTGTAAATAATTCCAAGACCATGGAGGTGGTCTAACGCCAAGGCCAGCTCAGCTAAGTAGAACTTGACATCCTCTTCTGTAAACATCACCTAGAGAGAAGGAAGACAACACACCTATTTACTGGACAGCTGTGGGCTGGCTTGCATTAAACAGACATGGGGAAGGAATTGCCTAACTCGGGAATGTCGGAAGGACCATCATATCAGGTTCAATTTTCCATAATTTGTCTGAGCTCACATTAACAATTCTTACCAGATTCTTCTTATAAAACATAACTCGATCTGTCAAGTACTTCTGTTCCTTAAAACATGCTGCTCTCATTTGTCTGATCTGTTTAGATGACATCATGTTGCAATAATATGAATAAGGTTCTAACTCTTTAGACTTCGGAAATGAATGGCAAAACTCAGTACGTTCACTGCAGCCCTTTTTGCTTTCATATCTCTCAATTTGCTAAAATCTTGGCATTTGGTTACCAAATTCCCACTAAATAACATGGGGCAGCCTCTCTGGGGAAGTGAAATGCTTCCAAATCTGAGCAGAATACACAGCATATAGAGACTCAGAGATGGATTTAAGACCCCGTGCATCGAGGGTTCAAGGAATCTCAGTGCAGATGCCCTAAGCAGTGATGTCTGAGATCCAGGACCTGATGGAGTCTAAACTGAGGGCAGTTCTTTCCTTTCTATAGCTGATATGGATACTGCTAACACTGAAAGCTCTGTTTTAGGTGGGAAGACATTTCTGTAATTGAAAAAACACTAAGCTCGGAAAAACAGAGCTCAGATGGCAAGAAACCCCTTTGGTTCAACTTTCATTATATCCCAGATATTATTAAGTTCTCTTTAATTAAATTTCAATATGTATAGTGATAATAATGCAGAAACAGAAGCTGATCTATTGGATACACAAGTGTGAATACTACGTATAAAAGAAGTAAAATGAGTCAGCTCAATACAAATTTACATATCCTATGTAAATGTAAATATCTACAGTAGAAGTTGCTGAGCTTATTTTTAAAATTAAGTCTCTGCTCATGTAAAGGGGCAGCTACAATACTTGAGCACTCTGAGAAGCTGCAGAGGGCTGAGAGCAAAAAGAGAGGATTCAGAGAATAGATATCACTTAATTTAATTAAGAATATCACTGCAAAGGCTAAAAAGAAAAAGGATACACAAGCAAAAACTCCGACTAAAAATTGAATTGGTCTGATCATAAAAATTGTATTAATTATCAAAATAAATTTAAATTATTTGTAAGGTTTAAAATAAATAATGTAGACAAGAGATTAAATCAATAGAATCAGGGAAAATTTAATCTATAGAGATACATCCAGCTAAGTCAGACGTCTCAGAAATACACATCAAGAGAGAGACAAGCTTTGCGTGCATACATGCTGTAGTAGAAGGGATCTGACTACAAGTCCACGTTGGACCAAGACTGTAATTAAAAAACTGCAAGCAGTACAAATTTTCCCATAATGTCTTCCCTGGTGATGCCTTGACACTAAAGAGCTGCAAAGTATATGTAGACAAGAGCAGCTACAAACACTGAAAAGAGAAGTATGTAAAAGGAATGTCAAGTTAACATGGCTCATTCTTGATAGTATACATCACAATAAAGCAGAGAAATCTGTGTATTGCGTTGGAAAAGCTTCGGGGAAAATGTGCAGTTTTAAAGGAGTACAAAATCTGAGCTGCTCTCTTTCACTTTTGAGTTCCCTAACTGTGCAGAACGGGTAACTGCCCTCTGTAGGCAAGAATCCCTTCTTCTCTCTTCTCCCATGAAACTGGAGAGGCCCTTGCTAAGACAGCAAGCTGTGTCCTAACAAAGCTTGATTTCATGACAAACAGCAGAAGGATATTTTTATTTTATCTTTTTCCTCATATTAAAAATAACTGCTACCACGTACTGAGTACTTATACACGTATCATTACCTGGCAGTGTAATTAACCTGTTGCTAACATCTCGCATTAGCAAACAAGCCTTGAAAGCAAATACTTGGGCTCCCAAGCTGTGGTACACAGTCACCGAACCAGGAATCGGATGGGAAAAAGAAAAGCTAGGGAACTTTTGAATTAAAATGCTGTTTTCACAGCTTGTTTTGTCCATCAGTTACTCCCTAAACCGAAAAGAGTGAACAGAGCTTCCCCTCAAGGTGGCATTTGAGAGACCCCTATTTTAATTTTAACGACTGTGTGTTATGTAGATGCTGGCACCCCCTGTCCCCACAACCCAGAAAGAGACCAAGGGCTGGGGACATCATGTAGGTGCCAGAGCACACCGGGGCTCAGCGGCAGGGCTGCCTCGCTGGGATCTCCCACACTGCCTGCAGGAACCTCCCTCAGGCTGAATGCAGGAGGATGCACTGCTGCAAGCAACGCAGACAGCTGGCTTGAAGAGGCATTGGGAGGAGACGCAGGCAAGTGCTAAAGGAACCTAGAAAACCTACCGCTGCCTCTCTCTACAGGCATTAGCGAGACTCAAAATTGCACTGTTCCCTGGCTGCCTTTTTCTCCAGTAGCAGCAGCAGCATCTCCCCAGGGCAGGAGCTGCGGAGGACAGGGAAGGGATGGGAGACCAGGGAGGTGACAGAAGCAGTAGCTGTCCCCAGGCAGGCAGGAGGAGAGCCGGTGAGGGCTGTGACAGCCAACCTCCAAGCCCCGGGGCAGCCCATGGCCCCTGACCTGCTCCCAGCAGCTGCTGCAGGAGATGGCTCTTTCCTGGGGATGCCTCTGGAAGTGTTCAAGGCCAGGTTGGATGGGGCTTTGAGCAACCGAGCCTAGTGGAAGATGTCCCTTCCCATGGCCGGGAGGGTGGAATTATATGATCTTTAAGGTCCCTTCCAACTCTAAACATTCTATGTTTCTATGATTCCCCACTCACCAGCTGATGCCTCACTGTCTGCCTGCTTGCTGCACGGGTCAGCCCCCGACCTCCGGCCATCTCTTCTTTCTGCTGTCAGTGGTTATGTTTTTCCAGAGGTTCTGTGCCCGTGTCCAGGGCAAAATGCATTGGGGATTTATTTCTCAGACTGTTTCTAATCACATCCAAGATATATTTTGCAAGCAATGAATCTGGGGCTATTTTGCTATGGGAATGGCTTAGTAGTGGTGCAGTTTTCTGCAACAGCCATGCTTACATGCTATCTGTCGTACTACCTATGGCATAATTCAAATACAATTATTAAGAACACACTTAAAGATGCAAGATGGTGCAGCTCTATTATGTATATATAGCATGGCTATTTCCATGTCCATTTTTCATTCCCACCAACTTAATCTGAAGTTCTGGAAATCACGACATTCTTTCATTTCTAAAGTTAAAATCTATCAGCTTACCTCTTTGGAGAGTCTCGTGAAAAGGTCCCCTCCCCGCAGGAAATCTAGTATTAGATACAACTTTCCCTCTGTTTGAAATGCTGCATTAGAAAAGGATCGAGATGTTGGAAGTTTGAATCAAGATAGTCTCCAAAGAATTAATCTTGTTGACTGGCAGTGTATCATTCATGCCATTAGCTTTCCTGTCATTTCAGCACTTTGAGAACAGAAAAAATTAATTTCTCTATAGAACTAAGCAATTCAGCTTTGACTATGGGAAAAACAGTATCAGCTGAGAGACAATGATGCATTACTAATATATTCTTTTCCATGTTAAGCACCTATGAATTAATATTGCTTTCCATTGCACGGGATACCAGAAGCCACTGAGGGCAAGGCACAGAGAGAAGCTCCCAGGTTCGTGTGAGGGGAGAGCCCGCACTATCCAAAATGTCCTTAGAAGACCCTTTACAGTAATAATGGGGCTCCTCAGGGAGCTGGTGAGGTGGAGGAAGGCAACTCCAGCAAGACACCACATTCATATACACACAAATATAAATTCAGACTGGTGCCGATTATTAAAAATAATTTTAATTTAGATTCTCTGGTTTTCTAAATGATACCTGACAGCAGGTGAGGGGGTTGGCAGATGTATACCCACCAGCTACCCCACCAGCACAATATATCACGTTAAGACTTTATGACAAATGTATTTTGATGGAGGAATGGCTAAAACCTAATTATACTGAAATTCTCCTTTAGCATAAGTGAAGAATTTCACACAGGTAGCCTCTAGGATTTTGTTACTGACAGAGTCAAAAGCAGGAAGGCGGTACCTGTATGAAATTATAACACATCTAGTTACAATTGCCCAACCAACCAATGTAAGAACAAACACAAATTATATTTTATTATAATTACCATAATGAAGCTTGACTATGAAAGGATGATTCACTTCTGCCAAAATATCTCTCTCCATTTTTGATCGTACCCGATCCCGAACTAAAAAGAAAGAACAATAAGAACAGCGACACATTATGAGGCAGCATGGTCACTGGACACAGTACTGGAATGAGGTTCAGGCGATTTGGATTCAGCTTCTCACTTTGGTGATGGCTTGTGGTGTGACCTTTGGCAAATCACGCCACTCTCTGGTGTCCTCTTTTTCTGTGCAAAGAGTAAGCTCTTCAGGAGGGCACCAGGTCTTCCTCTGTAGAGAACTGCCCTAACTAAAAGGGCTACAGTATTACAAACAACAGGAAGGTAATTACGCTTTGCAGAAGAGAATGTTAATGTGAAAATGAAAACTACATAAAATTAAGAACTCTATCTCATTTAAGACTAAACAGAATGTACCAGTCCCAGAGCTCGTCGGGGTAACCTTATGCAAATTAACTTTTGGTATTGTGCTGATGCCAGCAGCATTTATGAGATATCACTGAATAGCACTCTCCGGAAGTGATTTGTATAAAATACTTTAAGCTTCTAATAAACCACCCAAACAAGAAATAATAAAGAAAAAAGGCTGATTATAAATAGTAAAAAACTATTTTCACGTGTAGAGATAAATTACTGTGTGATAGCAGTGAGAAAAATACTTTTTATGGTTGAGATGAATAGAGAGTAAGAGAAAAAATAGTTACAGAGGTGAGCTAGGTTCAAAATAATCAAAACTGACGCTGAAGATTTCATAGCAAAAACATTTAGCAGAGTGTTCAGGCACTGAGGAGGATTCAAGTCCTCACGTTATCAGCTCTTGTTCTTACAGATTCATTTCTCAGTCAATCACAATTTTACTAATTCCATAATGAAAGTATTAAAATTTTCTTCTTTTTTCTCTGCATTACACAACGCCAATATGCTGAAAGTGTCTACAAGGAATGTTAAGAAACTATTTTAGGTGGTAAAGCCTGAGATCTCAGTGAGATTCTGTCATTGCCTGCATGTGTTGTGGAGCTGCTGAGAAGCTGAATACTCTCAGCACCCAAGTAATGAACATACCATAACGAAACCACATATTCTGTTGCTGTCCTTCAAAAATTGATGCACAGAAATGCGTCCAAAACAGCTGATCAGAAAACCTTAAATAGGAGTGGAGGGCCACCTGGATTTCTTTCCATTTTGATGCTTTACTTAGGTCAATAACGATGTAAGCTTCACTAGCTCATTTAACCTAAACTACCTTGTAGATAAAAATCAAAACAAAGGGAATCTCAGAATCTTAATCTTATCTCACAAGTAAAAATCACACATCATACACTCACAAAATGCTTAACCTATGTGAAGGCAGAGCATTTCTCATGCTGTAGATCAGAGATGCTTCCAGGCAGGAATTCTTGTTGGGCAGGTGAGCATCGCTGAACGCTCTATGTGGGACATTTCCCATTAAGCTTGGTTAGATAGCCTAACAAAGTGCCTCTCTGCACTTGCACTGCGCAGTCATGAGAACGGGGTGGCAGAATGGCAGTACACCCTCCTGTCCCCATCATTTAAACCGCTGGACAGGTAAAGGCACAGCTGTGCGGCGAGGTGCTTTGCTGAAGTCCCTGCCCTGTGCCCTGCTCGCTGCTGTGGTGGTTACAGGCTGTGGACCTGTCAGGGTGCCACGTCACCCTTCTCCCACGTGCATATGGGAGGCACAATGACACTAAAGAAAAGACTATGTTACCACAGAAGACACCTCATTCTCCGGAGTCACGTCCCTGTAACCGCTCTGAACCTAGTCTCCTCCAAAGTTGCTCTAATTGCCGCCTTTATAGTGCCTGCCAAAAGAGATAACTGGAACCTGTAATCAAGATTACAGCTTGGCACATGAGTTGGTGACCTGCCCTGCCCATCTTCCAGCATCAAATACTGCCTGATTTAAACACTCTGAAGGCAGAAGCTATATAGTCTTAGATTTTTATGCAGTCCACCACCGAAGAACCTATTAATCATATTCTCTAGAATGGCACTTCCAGTGTCCTTTTCTTACCCTATTACTTCCATATGCCTAGGCCATGCCTGATTTTAACCTCCAAAGTAGCCTCCCTAGAGGTATCTATCTGCTTGCACCAGCATACCACAGGGCGCTGTCAGAGTTAGTTATTGTACTGTATGCTGCACACCCATTGTCATGATACTTAATAAATGTGCAAGGTTAAATCCCTTCTCCTTTCTGGTTTATTATTAATTCTGTCATAGCAGGAGGGAAAACTCATTTCCTCTTATTCCAGATACACCTGGAAATAGGAATTCCCCATCTCTTCCGTCCTCTTGTATTTTTGGGATTGGGGCAATGTGGGTCTCACACGCATGAGAAAAGGTTTTAAGAAGAGATGGCACTTTGACATAATATCTCAACAGCATAAGGCTCTGGCTCAGTCAGACTCCTCTGTCATCTTCCAGGTACGGTGAGTGGGCAAGTGCCTCTCTTCTGCACTTCAGAGATCTTTTTCTAGTATTCAGTGGCCCCAGTCTGCTCCACTGAGCGAGTCTCCCTTCTACTTCTTACATCCTGGCAGCCAGATAATTAGATTAATTTGCTCAAGCATGATCTGAATTAGTTCTGGCTGCTTATTCAGCCTGTTAGATCCTGGCTACGGAGGGATTCCTCCAGCAGCGTGGGGAGAGATGGACAGGGTCTAAACAGCTGCTGCAGTGTCAGGGACGAGCCCTGAACATTAAAGATATTTCCTACACAGGTGACCAAGCAAACGTGCGTGTCTTTGCCTAGTCTCTTTTGAGGATCAGTGAACAGGTACCACCATGAATTTCTCCACTCATTTCCAAAATAGCTGGATCTCTGACCTATTTCTATGGATTGCTTTCTGAGTGAATCCCTTTTCTCTGATGCTGTTATCAAAGAACTGCAAAACTGGAGCTCAGCAGCCTCAGGGAAGACGACCCCAGTTCAGTACCACTCAGCACAGGGCTGGGCTCTCCCCGCACAGGTACCTGCCTGGTGCTGCAGAACAGCTTCGTCTTCTGCCCACCCCTTGGCAATGACAGGAGATGTACTCCAAAGGCACAGAGGAAAGTGCAAATGACTCAGGTCCTCCATCCTTGTTTTCACCCCTTGCAGGGGCCTCGGTAGAGCACACAGAGTGGGGAGTGCAGGCAGCCTGGGCAGGTAATGCTTACTCCAGATGTTCACCCATATGAGTAAAATGCTCATTGGAAATAGCGCTCATCTTCTAAACTCTTGCCCTTTCTACCCAGTACTGGATTTGGCTTGAAAGGGGGGGTTTGCTACTTATCTTTAAATTATACGTCAGACAGAAGCAGAGAATATAACCTGGAGCAATGAACATGAAGTCATGATGATTGTTTGCATGATCCTGGACAAATTAGCTACCTCTGAAATAATCCTTGGTGTCACCAGACAGAAGAGACCGGACTGGTGGAGCCTGTAACAGTGGAGGAAGCACCTGCTACCCTGAAATAAAAACAGTTCCCATTTCCAGGTATTAATGTGGTATGAAAGAGAAGTGGAGGCAGCTCAGGATACGTGCAAATAAATAGAGCGTATCCACTTCTGTCTGTCTAGCTCTGAACATCAAAGAGGAGGATGTTACTGCTTACTTTATTTAACACCGAATGCTTAAGGAGAGAATTTTATTTAAGGTATGAATTTTTACTTCTTGGGCTATTTTCATTTTAATAACTGTGAAGTACAGAAGGGAAAGGGGGAAAAGGGAAAAGTATATTCAGAGCATCTTCCAAGGAGAGAAAAAAGTTCCTTCTCAATAACAGACTAGCTATATATTTTCTGAAATAGAAAACAAAACCGTAATCCTGCTTCCCTCTCTGAAGCTCTCATGATAGCATCTTTGGTTGAGATTTAAATATGGAATTATAAATTAAACTTCAGCCAATGAATGTTTTGTCCCTATGTCTCACTTAAAAACTAAGAGCCAGTGCATCTCTAAGCTATGTACACTGTCAAGTAATGATGATCTAGGGACATCCCTTGATGTACATGCAATGACTTTGTACCAGTTCAGCAGGATATAGAGCCAACCCAATGAGAACTTTACTTAGTGAAACCATGGCCTACAGGAGCTGTAAAGGGGGAGTTTATAGAAGAGACACTAATTTATTCACTGTAATACTGATTAAAATTTATAGCTAATTCACCACAAGGGGAAAGTAACTTGTCATATCTAGTGACTGGATAGCTGAGCTGAAGTCACAGCTCCAAGAAGTTGAACACCGTTCAGCCACTGGTTTCAGTGGAGCCAGAGTATTGCTTCTGGGGCCTCTTTGTTCAAAGAGTAAATTCCAAACACATTTATGTAATAGTACCCTTTTCACTGCTGCCCAAAGAAATTCTTAGTTCTACTAGAAGAAAATGATCCTGAAGCTATCTTCTAAATTTGTATGTAATACTTTGATGGTTTTTCTCAGTCTTCGGATTTACCTAGAGTAAAAGTTGATGTTTCTACTTCAAGAGAAGTAATTTTCAATTTAACTTGCAGTGCAGTTTGGGGTTTTGCATATAGATATGGTGTTACAAGGCAAGAGGGTCTTACCTACTGCCATGTACAAGCTAACACATGCATCAAATTTAAATTAGTATTAATTCAATTTTCAAGTGTCAAATAGAAATGAAAGAGCTTTTCCTTCTGCCTTCCTTCCTGGGCTGAAACCCCCCAGGTGCCCCACATGTGTCCCACACCATGCCTCCCTTGGTGCGAGCTGGATCCTGTCAGGGCAGGGACACTTTAAGTTAATGCTGCCGTGACTGATACCATTTTCCACTTATGGCTTTCCTCTTTAAAAGGTTTTTGTAGAGAAAGATCCACCAGGGTAGTGCGCATTACAGACATCTTAATGGACTGCCTTAGCTAAGAGCACTGAGCTGCAAATCAGACTTGATAAACAGCAAAATCCTCAATGCGGTGAAACCCGTCTCAGGCTCGCCCATGGGAGGAACCACGACGTTGGTGCATCAGGGCTGAGAGACAGGAGCTGAAGCGTATGTCTACAAGGAAGACCAGTGCAGAGCAAAGGGAGCACGTCTGCCTCCGTCCTGCCAGTTCTGGGGATCAGCAACAACACGGGGAGCCGGCAACTCAGGGCTTCCTGGCTTTGGCTGCCTATACAGATGCTGCGGAGATATATGAGATATATTCCGACTTCCTACACAGGTGCCAAACTTGGGTGCTGGTCTTACCTCTGTCGGTCAACAGCATGGGGAGCCGCACACATTAGCTGAGGTCCAGCACATTTCTGCTTTGCTTTTGACCGCAGTTGTTTGTGTGTTTGTGCCTTGTGTACGCCTCTGACTTGCAAATGCAAGCAAAGCACTTGCATGCTCCAATACCCTTCTAGAAATAATTAAATGACTTCTAGCCTAAATCCTGTTTTACAAAAGGGGGTGGAGGTAGATTTTGTGAGCTCTGCAAGGCCTCTGAAGTTGAAGATCGTTCTACCAATCTTCAATAGCGCTAAAGTGATAACTCTTATTTTTCTTAAGTTGGTGTGAGGTGCATAGATCCTGTCATAACTCTAGCCCCAGTATAAATACCTGCTGGCTGCCTTGAGGCACAGGAGCCCAGTTCCTCTCCAGTGTCCTCTGGAGGTGGCTCAGGGCAAGACCTGCTGCTCTGGTTGCCTCCCCGCCTGGGCCAGTCTCCCTCCACTCATTTTGGAGGCAACCTTCTTGGTGGTACCAGGCTGAAACTGGCATTTGAAAGCTTAATTATTTCTTTTTAGAACTAGGAATGGGTTGTCAAATGATGGGTTTGGTGCCTCAGTGACTTGTCCTTCTGGCCTTTTGTCCTTTTTACCCAAATTTTACCCAAAGTGCTGCTTAATCCCCTGGCCTGCAACACCAGGGAGAGAAACCCCCCTGCACGTCTGACACCAGCAACTGTCCCTTACAGAAACCTGCTCCTGCAGAAAGATATACAAGCAGAAAATACACAAATAACGTCAAAGGTTTCACAGTCTGCTCAGAGATGTTTGGCAACAAGCATTATTATGTCCTCTAGTGACAGAGATTGTAGGGGTTTTTTTGTGTGTGTGTATGGTTGGACTCGATGATCTCAAAGGTCCTTTCCAACCATGAAGATTCTACGATTCTATGATTATTGATTATAAATGATTTGCCCGTCTCTACCTTTCAAAATGACCTTTCGATAAGAAATGTCCCTGTTCAGTCAGGAGTGGAAGATTAATTAATTAACAAAGCAAAAGGGGGGAGGTAGAAACTATGTTAACTTAATTAAATCGCCATCAAAACATATTGGTAGGAGGAGAAATAAATCAGTGAATAAAATGATGGATTCAAGTTTCATCCATTACCATCCTTACTTCCCTAAATCTCAGCACTGTGCCTTGAGTGGAACAAAAGCAAAATATGACTCCGACTCAGGAACATGCAACTCAATTTCAAATTCTTCACAGAGCACTGGTACACGCCAGTGATATAGAAAAAGGAATATATACATACAACTATGTGCAACATCCTTTTCAATTCTATTTCTGTTATTTTCATCTGTTTTTAATGCTGGCTGTTGCAGACAAAAGCAGAGAAACTAGATTCTAATTTCAAACCCACACTGTGTATGTCTGTAAGACAAAGTACTTGTGTGGTGACTAATTACTCGAGATATGGAGAAATACAGGCTTTCCAAAACAGATCATAATCTGCCTTCAATGGTTCTGCTTAGAAATACTATTTGCATTACTTTGTTTCTGCTCCACACCGTATTATACTCAAATCTCTTAAAGAGCAGCCTTTCATGTTGCACCTTATCAGCGGAGCATTATTAGAACAGAAAGGAAAACAGAAAAGTGTCCTGTTGACAACTGTAAGTAGAAGTATAACAGTAATGTCACGTAGGGATTTTACACCATTTCTTTTGAAATGCATATAATTTCATGAAGGTTGTTTTTCTGGAAGAAAGATCCTCTGTGTCCCCAAATATGGAACCTTTCAGAGATGGGGAAAGAGCCATTAAAAGCAGAGCTTTACCACTCATCCCTAGCACTGCTGCGGCAAAGGAAAAAACCAGATTCACAGAGCAGGAGGCACTCCTTTGTAGAAGGGCACTCTGACAAATCAATACGCACGCAGACTGGTTTTTAGGAGTCCAGGGTCTGAAGGAGGTCATTTTATCTCCCCCACCCCTCCTTTTCCTTCCCCTTTTACATGAAACAACACATTTGGCTTTAAAGAAATCAAAGACTTTCCCTTTGATTTGTTTTTTTGTTTGTTTGTTTGGTTTGGTTTTTTTTTCTTTTTTTTTTTTTTTTAAAGTAGCTTGGATGCTTCAATGCTGAGATTTGGAATGACAGATATCTCTAAAGTAGTCCTAAACTTTTAATATTGAGCTCCCATTTCTGTCATTTGTCATCTATTCGCTATTGTTTCGAAATGTTTGGAAAAGTTAATTAAATCTCACAACGTCCTTCTGAAGTACCTCTGCAAGGAGAATAAAAGGACAGATTGATGAAGTCTAATGCTACCAAAAAAAATATAAAATCATATGGGAGTTGTCAGGAGCAAACGCGGCTTTCTAGGACGTACTAACTCTGCTGAAAACAAATCCTCAGAGCAGTAACCGGAGCTCTCCCCGCATTTTCCTGATGCCCTTGCCCAGCGAGGAGCAGCCTGCAGAGGCTGCAGCGGGTCTGAGCCCTGCGGGTGCTGCTGGGTGGGCTCCCTCCTGCCCAGTGGAGCCTCTGGCGGCTGCGACCTCCTGCTATTTCCCCGCTGGGACACCAACTTGGATCTCTCTCCCCAGCCAAAAAATCCCACAGACGCTGCAGGAGCTTAAGCACGTTGGAGATTTTTGGCTGAAATTAGCCAGTGGGTTCAACCCCGTCATTAGAGAAGTACTGGCTGACAGACCAGTGGGATGATCATATAAACCTCGTGTCCTTATGCAGAGGTGAAATTTTGGTTTTGTGTATGTTTAAACAGAACTGGACCAACCGAATATACACAGATGTGCTTGTGCACAGCTCCCAGGTGAACTCATTCCCCCCTCCAGGGTCTGTGAGCTGCAGGTGTGCCGTGATATCCAGTAAGCCAAATCCTATGGTGATGTACAACACTGACAAAGTCAGAATTACACCCCTTACAATCGCATAAACCAGTTGTAACTAACATTGCTAAAACCAAACTAAATAAACGTTCGATGAAGAGCAGAGAAAGCTGCCAGTTGCTAGCATGGAACTTCCTCCAAAAAGCCAAAACCTGCAGCTGGAAATACGTCTGTCCACAACTTGTGCAGAACTGAAAGCCTTCAACACCTCTGCATAGCTGCACCTGGGTCATCTTTTTTTTTGATGTAAAGCATATGTTTTATTTTAAATTATTTACCTTGGATGTGATATCCTGTCAAATGATACATGAAATGATATATTTGTTTCTTGAGTGCTACTGTAACCTACTCCTGTATTTTATTATTTTTGCTTCAGTTGAACAGATGTATAGCTATTATTATTATTACTATTGCAGTCAATAGCAACAATCTCAGCATTAACTCTTACTGACAGGCAATAATTACCTATGATCTACAAATAGGCATAATTTCAAAATGACAAACAAATAAGAGGGCTGGCTTTAGAATTCAGAGGTCCCAGTAAATGCCATTCATCAGTAACTCTGGAAGTTACAATGACCTGAGGGAGAAACTGGCGGCTGTTTCATATAGTTTGGCAATAAAGAAAAGTTGCTTAAAACAGTTTTGAGACAGTTAGCCTTTTTTCCACTCACAAAATACACATTTAAGTTTTAGTTCCAATTTACAAGAATCCAACAGCGAAAAAATATACAGGTACATAAAGCCCTCAATCCTACTCTTAAATACGGTCCAAAGAGGGTTGAATTTTCTCCATCAAACTTCTCCGGTATGACCGTTTCTTCTCCCGGACTCCAATTCCCTCGCAGCCACTGCCCTGCTGCAGTGCTGGCTAACTCGCAGGCAGCTGCACAGTAGAGGCAGCACCAAGCCTAATGTTTCCTACCCGGGGGGCATTTCAGTATTAAATGAGCATTCGCCTTGTGTTTGCTATTGTGATGTTGCTAAGTCAACACGAGCAATGAAGAAATTTTTTTTCCTTCTTGTTCTTGCTTGAGATGGAGATGATCCGGACGTCCAGGAACTGCTGGGTCTCTCAAGGTAACAAGTTTCATCGCTTGCCTTTTAAGCTTGAAGCCCAGTGTGGTTTAATCAACTGTTGCTGCTCTTTGCTCTTACAACACACCTGCTTTGTGGGTTTTACAGGCAGAGCTGAATAAAGTTTGCGGATTACTTTACTCTGGAAGTGTGAAAACTGTCTGTGCTTTGGTATTCACCACAAATATGTTCTGCAGCGTATCATCAAAGGTAAAAATACAGCTTTTATGACTGAAGAGCATTGGGAGTGACCACTGGCTCAGCGGTGAAAATGCAAAGACGTTCCCTCTTATGCCAGCCTTCTACAGAAAAAAAAATGTCCCTTTTATTTAGTCTCTCCAGGCCTAAAAAGCCAGTTGTACTGAAAGGGAATTTTCTTCTCCTTCATGATTTTTGAGCAAGTACCAATTCATTTGCAAAGCCCGGCAGAGGTGGAGGGGGGTGAGCATGGTGCTGTCGCTCCCCAGAGAGCTCCCTGGGGACACTAACTCAGGGCAAAGTGTCCCTGGTGAAACTGATTTAAAGCCCACCCGAGTCCCTTCTCTTTTGTTAATGACCCCCTACTATTTTGTTTAATGGCATGGTATGGAGCCTTCTGCATGGTCCAGTTGGGATGTTTATGGACAAGACCAACAATCTTTTACATAATGTTAAGTGAGAATTCCTGGAAGAAGCGGAAATGTAGTATTATCCCTCTGTGGAGAATGTATGCACTGGGATGCTGTCATTTGCCACCAGGGCAGTTTTGCTCATAGGCTGAACTAATCCTAATGTTTGCTGTAGAGCTGCTTGAAACTTGTAATTTTGGACATTTTCAAAGATGTTTTTCCTGTGGCTTTTGTTCTGAATTGGAACAAAAAGCTAAAATTCAGCAAGTTTTGCCAAAATTAAATTGCAAAAAATTGTTTTGGGTGCATCAAAGTACTGTTTTGTTAAGGGTTTTAATTTATTTTTGGTCTATTATTTCTTAAACACTAATTATAATGTGCAACTATAAAATAATTTTTTAAGCAGATATACAATCAAACCAAAGCATTCTGCTGAAATGCTTACTAGTCAGTATTTTTTTGAGTGAAATTTCACTCAACAGTCCTGTTCCTTTGGATATACACTGTACCAGAAAAGGTATGCTGAATCTTTTCTTTATCAATCATAATGCACATTCAGAAGAAGATGGAATAATAAAAAAGACGATTTATGGCTGCTTCAGGAAAAATACGTTCACTGAGCCCACCAGGAATTTTAAAACAAAAAAACCCCAACCCCATGTCTTCCAAACGTAGGGTAATCATAAAAACATACGAAGTAACGTTTGTGCGAGTGGCCTAACTGGAGAGCGGTTTGACAGCTTAGTTCTCATACGGGTAACACAAGGCTGTGGCTGCACAGCGAGAGGTGCATTTCTCAGAAGGGAGGGTTTGGACGGATGGGTCAACAGAGCACGAGGCAAATGTTAACATTCAGCCCCAGCTACGCAGCAGCCCTGGCCACGGCTGCACGAGGCTGACTTCTCACTCTAAACACTTCTTCCATTAGGCTGCTTGGATGGGGTAAACACAGAGCCAATCCAATCTGACTTGCTCTAACAAAATGTTTTGGATGAGCATTTTAGTTACTGAATTCCAAATATTTTGGTTTGTATAATGAGTAACTAGTGTATTTAAGGCATCACTGAGGAAGCTGGGATAGTGGCTTATCATCCAAAACTGAGGATGCTCACTTGATGTAGGAGATAGGAAGCCCTGAGACAGCTTCTATTTGTAAACATTGCAGGACGAGGTTTACCAGGTTGCCTGCAACCTAGCCCTCGGAGCTATGTGCGCACAAAATATATGGGAATTTAGAACACAAATATTTCAAGAAAATTGCAGCATTTAATGTCAACATTCAGGCAAACCAAACCTATGCTTTGCCCAGGCACTGGCATGCTATGCAGACATGCTTAATATAGCTCCGTTGATATGTTTGCCTCATAAAAATAAACGAGCATCTGCGAGACGGCTGTCTGTCACTGAAGAAGCCTCCAGTCCCATCAGCAAGTAGGGTGTGAAGTCAAGGCAAGGTCATTTCCTAAATTAGCGCATAAGGAAAAGACTGGTCTCGTGTTGTTACCGACACGCTAACTAAAGCTTTGCAACCAGCAAGCCTTGGCCACACAAACAACAAGAAAAAAAAGGCTGATCTAGTGTAGTCTTCTGCAAGGAGAGGAACACAGTGCTCAAACAATCGTAAATTATTTTTTCGGCCTGGACTCCACTACCGTATAGGGAGCCGCATGGAAGATATGACTAAGTTCAGAGAGTCTCCGGGTGAAATCATGGCCCTAAAACAGTCAGTAGTAAAACTGCGGTTGACATTAATAGGATCTCACCATCTACATCTCAGTCCCTGTATACAGTTCTGAAAATATACATAGCTGCTTGAACTCTGAAAGAATACCTAACTGAAGAGGAAATCTTCCTTTTTCCTATGTCACTGGGTAACTGCCAAGAGCTAAACATAAACCGTACTAAGCAATGACTAAAGGGAGGCAGGAGGGGAGCAGATAAATATTTAAAGGACATAAACATAAAGGACAGAGAAGAATTATTTATCAAAATAAAAGGAGAGAAAGGAATACAAATAGGAGGAGGTAAGTGAAACAGAAGAAGAGGAAATGTAGTCTGTGTTGGGTAAACTGTAACAGGATGAACCCCTATGGAGCAGAGTGAAGGGCCGGGATTGGAGCCTCATCACTTGACACATTTTAAAACAAAACTGGACAGGAAAAGCTAAATAATGATTTAGTAAGAAACCAGCCTGCCCTGGCTGCAGGGGAATGAGATTGCATCTTTCACTATGTGCGAATTTGCTGCAGTGACTCCACCTCAATAAAGCACACTTTCTATAAAAAATTCTAGATTTCACTACTACGCACAAGTGTTTGGGAGAACACTCATTTGTACCAGGATTAATGCCTGTAACACTATGTTAGAATAATCCAGCACAGTGAAAAAAAATCCCAGAAACTAAAAATTCATATTGGGAATGGACTTGAAAACCCTGTGAGGAATAACCACAAGCAGTTTAGCTTTCACACAGTACTTTTAATTCTGAGATCTCAAATAGCTTTACCAAGAGCCTTGGATCCCTCTTGGATCGGCTGTTACCCTGTAGGTGATAGCTGGAGGGGTAATGCAGCTCCTCTGGGGCCACGCAGCACAGCAGCCACCAGCCCTATGGCAGCCCTTCCAGTGACTGCTCAGCAAACCATACTCCTCCCACGCACAGTGCAAACTTTCAGGCTTCCGCTTGAAGCTTTGCTTTGGAAGTTGCTTGCTTTGTTCTGCTTGTCAAAAAGTGGTCTCAAATCCTCTCATGCGATAAGCTCTCCATAGCAAACTAAAAAACAAGTGCGTCATAAAGCAAGGCAGGGTTTTTGCATGCTTGTAATGAAGATGCATGTAAGGAGTCCTCTGACAATGGCAAATCTCATGTAGTGAGGTCAAGTCTTACGCCTCATGAGCACCTCCTTTTTGCTCCATCAGTCTCGCCTATAGTCACCCTTCAAATCCCTTCCATCCCCGCTCCGGCAGCAGGGCTGAACAGCCTCGCTCCTGCCATTTCCCTTCTCTACCAAGGGAAGCCACCGAGCACCCGCTCTGCCAGCGCTGGAGCTGAGCAGCCCTCTGCCCTGGCAGCCCGCTCTCGGGTCCCAGCAGAAAGGGCCAGGAGGAGGGGGATATTCTGGAGAAGCTGGCAGACAGCTATCACCTGCTTCCTGAAGTTGCAGAGAGAACTAGCTCTGGCCCTGTCTTGCTCCCACCAGAAAGCTCAGCCTTCCCCTCAAAATAACACCTGGAGCAAGTGCTGCCCATGTTCCATGGCCCTCTGTCTTCCTGGCTGTCCACTTCTCTGCTGGCGGTTTCGCCCTTCCTATTGACTTTCCTTTGGCTCCACACACTAGGTCACATCTCCAAGCCCGCCGCTACCCCTGACTCTTGGCTCAGGGGATGGCAGCTTTCCGCTGCCCCAGAAAGCTGCCCGCAGGAATCTGGGGGGCACCAGCTCACCTGGGGACAGCTGAGGGGCTTCTGGAAAATGGAGGTGTCTGGATTTCAGTACGTTGGAAAGCCAGCTAAATGAAGACTGTGCATTCAGTGGGATAGTCTAAGAAGAGCCTCTTGGTTTCCTTGGTACCAAGGTCAAAATGTGCTGCTTAAAAAAAAGTCTTCTGCATAAAAGTCTGCTCCTGGGGGCTCGCTGGAGCTGCTGAGCAAAGCCACTGGCTGCTTCTCTGAACAAAGCAAGGGGGGGGCACAAGCTGGGGGCCCATCCTTTTCCCTTAATGTATTTATTTAAGTATTTATATATTTATTAAGTATTTATATATTTATTTAAGTATTCTAGGAGACAGAGATAAGTGGTAAAGGTCACCTAAATGTGGGGAACACTATGTAAAAACAAAAATACAAAATAGTCTTTCCAAATGTACATTTGGAAATATTTCTTTCTTATGATAACATCCAAGGGTCAAGTTAGTACCTGCATCTATTTACATCCTACCTAGATGTACAACATTAATATTTTAGATTGTACAGCTTAATCTATCCATAATGAAAACAAAATTGAACTGATCAGCATTGACAAAACCTATATAGCAGTACAATCCCGTAAACCTGAAACTCCCTCTGAGCATGAAAGGCAGCTCTGAGTTAACAGTGCTGATGAGGACAATTGCTCACTAAATGGCAACTATGTCATAGCACAAATGAAGTCTGAAAGATGACCAGGGACACAGTGCAATTATCTGAGCAATTCAGGCTTTGCCCAAATTTACAGAAATAATCTACCACTGCTGAGAAAACGTCAGTTAAATTACTGCACCATGGAAACCTCTTGAGTGTGTCAATTACAGCCGCACGCAAATAGAAAATGCTGTAGACAAAATAGAAAGGAGTGGCCGTTGTTGATGCTGATTGCTAATCTCTCTTTGAACATCATCAAAACCTCCAACTTGGAGCAAATGCCGCAGCCATGAGGAAGCTGTAACTGACATGTGTAACCCACATGAAGAGTATAAAAACACAAAGAATAATTTTGTTTCCGTCGAAACAAATCCCAGATGGTAGTTTCCCACACTGTGCCATCTAACTTTTATGGAGAGCCAGCTGAGTGCTAGCACATCTCCAGCAGCAGTTGCGAACAGAACGCCTGGCCAGCTGCTTGGTGGAGGTTTACAAGTGGTCCCACTGCAATGCCGTGAGGCAAACCGTCCGTCGCCAGTGCAACTGACCTTCTACCCTCTGCCGTCTTAAAACGGCATCAAGTGGCAGTGTTGACCTTTCTGCTAATCTGTCCTCGTGAAAGGAAATAACATTTTCCTGGTGTGTTATGGGAACCAGTAAAAGCAGTGGGATACAACTCCCAGAGGATGCTTATGAATTTGGTTTCCAACCGACTGCAGTTGCAGGCAGCTGAAATTGGTTAAATGGCAATTATGTTGGATACTCCGACTGGTGCAACTTATTCAGTGAACAGAACAAAAAAATGCTTTTTATATAGATAATCGATTTGTACCACAGCCAAAGACTTGCAGAGTCTGTCAGGGAGGTTAAAAATCCCAGGGATATTTCCCTATTGTACTTCCAGTTTAGCTTGCCACTACAGCTACAAATTTACGCAAAAGTATGGTTGATTCATAGCTCTGATTATTACAAATAGTCGATGCATTATACAGAAGAGACATTTCCTAACAATTTCTTGTTTCGGATTCTTTAGCCATTAAATTCCATAATGCATCAGATTACACTTAAGTGGGAAGAAGTGTTAATAACATCTCCATTAATATCAGACTATTACTTTTCGTAAGGACATCAAGCACTGTGGAGAGGAGGCTTGCATAATTAGGTTAATATTACAGATGTGGAGATTGAGAAGAAGAGCAGCAATAACAGCAGCTGCTTTATGTTTATGCAGCAGGCTGGCAGCGGAGATGTGAGCAGAGCCCAAGTCTTGTAACTCCTAAACTGAGGTACCAGCTCCTATACCAGATGCAGCCTGCCATGAAAGAACAAGACTACAAGACATAAATTCAAAGATGAAGACTAAATGCCTTTGAGCCTGTATCTGCCAAAAGAGTAATTTTTCTCTTCCTGTAATTCATGCAGCCTCGTGGTACCAACAGCAAGCTCTTGGACGTCAGGCAGGATTAAAAGGCTCCCAGCGGTCCCTTCACGTGCTCTGCAGCTGACTGGATGGGTTGCCAGCAATAGCTTCTCTTTTTCAGCAGCGGGTTTCTTAAAATTAGAAGCATTACAAGCAAACAGAAAGCTTACAAAACTCCTTAAAGACAGTGCAAGATAAACAAGACACACAAAAAATCCAAACCCAAAGACCAAGGCAAAAGAAAAGCAGAAAAGCAGACTTTCGCTTGAAGATTCCCATTTGGCTTACAGAACACCAGCCAGAAAGGCAGAAGGAAAAGGGCAGCAGGCAAGGTGAAACAGTGACCAGTGTTATGTTACCACCGGTAAAGCCCGACAGCCCTGGGCATGTCCTGCCCACTGATATTCTGCTCAATTCTGAAGCTAAACACGAGAGAAGGGGAATGGAGGTTGACAGCTGCAGGCAACCATGAAGAACTGAAGACACCCTCCAAAAATGCTGCTGTCTCAACCTCCAATGCCAGAAAGTATTACAAATACTTCCACCGAAGGTCTGTCTTTTCCTAGGAACTTTCTCTGAATGGGACTCCTCAAAGGGACAAACATTCAACATCTCAACAATCTGACCACTCGACTGTCATTGCACCAGGACATTTTTATCTGTTCAATTAAAAAACCCGAATGTTCAACAATCTGCTTGGTAGAACGGTGGCATTGCTACTAGTGTAGCAACAAAGCATTCACAGAGGACCTGAGATCTGGAGCACAGAGCCAGAGCAGATGACATTTTGTTTAACAGTCACCTCTGACTTAACTAGTACTAGTGAAACTAAATCTTCTTCTAACCCAGACACCTAGAAGAAATGAACTCTGAGGAAGGAAAAGAAGATGAAAGATTCTAGATCTCCAGAAAATGGAGGCTAAACATGATAACAGTCTTCAAGATGTGGAAGAAAACTATGGAGAGGAAACCGTTCTCAGCAGAGAGGATGTGAACTAATGGCTTCAGCTGTAGCACAACAGATATGGCACAGATGTTAGGAAGCATTTTATAATAACTGAGATAGAAACAGTCTAAGAACAAGTTAGGCAAACATCTGTCAGGAATGACAAAAGCATAGCTGTGCCACCCTAGGTCAGAGAGATGGGCAGCGAGACTTCTTCAGGTACCTTCCAGCCAATGCTTTAGTAGCAGTGCAAGGCACAGGGTGCCCTCTGAAAGTCCCACACTGGTGGGTTTACCTGGCACAGAGCCGGGCAGGGACACGAGTTAGGCTCCCAAAGCAGAACCACTGAGCCCCTGCGGCTGACCTGGGTATTGGCCAGTCCTTGCTCCCAGGCAGAGCACCACGCACAGCCAGCAGTGCACGACTTACTCGAGTTAAACTAAGCCGTGCTTTTCACTCCTCTCTGTGCTTCCCATCTATTGCTGGTGTGAGGGCTGACAAAGGCCATTGCACCTCCCAGTCTTCTCCTGGTAAAAATGGGTTTTCTCCAGATAAAATGGAATCGCACCACATTTGTCAAACCGGATAAACATTTCACTTGTGGCTTCAGGACAATTGTCTATGTAGTCTCTCAAAAACTACACCAAAAGTAACAAACACCAATCTGCTACTTGACAATAAAAAATATCAAATGTAGTCTTTTCCGTAAAGCGACAGCTAATTTGAGAATAACTGCCATTAGATACACAGTTCAAAGAATACGACAAGAAGAATAATCCAGGAGAAAGGAAGCAGTAGTGAAAGCCCTTGATCAAGTCTACTACGGGGACTTTGAAGAATGAGTTTGGATCTGAAAGCCTTTTACTGATGGCCCCTATAAGAGCTGCAATTTCAATGTCTCCATTGCTACTTATTCACTGTGTCAAGGACAACAGGATCAATTGAAACTTTAAAGAGGTAGATGGCAAAGTGACTTGAAATTACAAGGCGATTTGGAAAAATTGCTTTTTACTATCAAAAATGAAACTAGTATGATAGACTATTCATTCCTGAAAAAAAACAGCCACTGCTCCTTGACTGGCTGGAATAGTCAGGGGACACGTTCGAATGCAACCTGCAAGAGGTGCCACTTTTTTAGAGACTTTAAAGAAGTAATTCTTTCCATATTTCATTCACAGAAGAGTGTGACTCAACAAACGTTTAGAACAAATTTGTGTAATTTGATCACCAGTGAAGACCATATCCTTTCTGCCAAAGAAATCAGCAGACTTTTCAGTGCTCTCTCCCTCTGACTTCAGATTTGAATCTCCTTTGTGCTCTCTAGGGAATCATCATACGAATACCTGAATAACCCAACACTTTCAGCTGCTGCTAACAGGGCTCATGGAACTGCTCAAGTATTAGAAGCTAAGGGTGTGAGCACATTAATTTAGCAAAAAGATGGAAAAATTTAAGACAGCTCTGTGCTATACCTAGTGAAAAACACAAACGCTGGTGCACTCAATATCTTCATAGCAAAGTCTGAAACTTCGGCTTAAACCTGTGACTGCGCTAACAAGCAGCGTGGTGCAACCAGCAACCTATGGAAAATAAGTCCACAGAGTGGAATCACTAAGGTGCTGGGACCTGCAGTTGACCCACACTTGATGTCACATTTTGATCCCATGGCCTGAATGCCCACAAGAGGCTGGAGGGCACTGGGTGTGCTCCTGGTTTAGTGTCATCAGGAGGGAACTCAGCTTGTGTGCTCTGAAACTGTGCCCAGCAAACCTAGGTGCAGCAAATAGGGAGGTCTGGAAGAATTGCTTCAAAAGCCCGGTCCAAGCCAAAGCACCTATGCTATTGGATGGTAGGACTCCCATCACAATTTCTACTACACCAGTTTCTCATAGAGAAAACTGTGGTTTCCTTGCGCATCCTGTCCTGTGCTCTCTTTGGGGAGAATAAAATGAAGCTATTTCAGGCAGCAACATACTACCAAAGCTGCGTTCCAAACGAACATACAACCATGCAGTGAGCTATATTTTGATATTACAGTAAGAGCAGAGTTGTACTGGAACAAATGTGTGGACAGGAAAGGATTGGGCAATATTGCTGCATTTACCTACAGCATATATGACAAGTTCAGAAGTGTGTGCACCTATACAAATCAGTCTGGCTGAATGACAGGAAGAAAGATAGGGAGACTGATTATAATTTTTGCCAGTATTTAGGCAAAGCCTAAATAATTCTGTCCTTCTCCAGAAAATAGGAAGAACTTGCTATCTAGCAACCTGAGCAACACTTTTAACAAGGTGACCCCTATACAGAACTCAACAGTCAAAATTTTCATGAAGAGCAAGCGGAATTTTTTTTTGGTATGTAGGAATAGCTCCATGAGGAACAACAGGTTTCTGTGTAAAAACAAAGCAGCCAAAATGCTCCATTGCTACAAAGCAGAGAGCGTTTTTAATACCCAGAGTTCATTTCTTGAATGTCTTAATGGTGGGAATTTTTGCCTGTCAACAGGATCTTCACAACACAGTTGGCATTTTGAAGAGGCTATAATTTAATCAGGACTTCATTCAATGAGAAGTCCCATATCGTTTGAGTAGAAACAGGTAATAAAATCTTTAAGTGATGCTCTCTCAGGTTATATTTATAGGCAAAATTTTCCCTTCTCATCCAAACCTGAATCCAAACACTGTACAGAATTACTAAAGAGTATTAAGTATCTAACCCAGAAGCTACAATATCGATGAACACGAGTCAATGCTCTTTAGCAAATGTCATGAAAATAAACTTCCAGCAATGCTCTCTGTCATTTTTGACCTGTCCAGTCTGCTGTATATTGAGGCTGTGACACTCTGTAATATGTGCTGACACACAATGAGCTAGTTTCCTAACCACAGTTCATTTTCCTTATAGTATATGAACACATTATTCTCCACAGTCCGTTAGAAACAACCTAAGTGAGCTCTCTCAAATGTACCGTATCCTTTCCTCCTTCAGAAAGCAAGCCTTAGATAAGCTGATTTTTTAGGGGAGGAAGAAAGAGGTTGTCTGATGCAAGAACCCTTGCGAAGGCACAGTAAAACCACAGCCTGATGGTGACCTCTAAGCACTGAGTGTCAAAGATCTTCCAGGTTTCATTTTCAAAACTCCCATGGGACGAAAGAAAGTTCTGCTTCCTTGTATAACCACTATTAATTCTAGCTTGCTCCTAAATTGTGATGGGCAAGGTTGGCACGTTCTGCAGCTCAGCACAAAGCTAGAGATCTTCTCCTTGACTCCTGGCCCACAAAGCTTGCATGTGAATGGACAAGGTCCAGATGGCGACCCAAGAGCATTGCTGCGTGGCTGAGCACATACCGACTAGGCTGATCTTTACATTTTAGAGACACTCGTTAAATATACAGAGGAATCAAATGTCATTACGTTTGTGCACACAAAAGTTGCTATTTCGTTCCCGGATTTTCCCGTCCCCACTAAAAATTTAGTGACTGTTTGTGGAGAGGAGTGAGTCCATGTCTCAGCTGGATCCTTAAGAGCATTTCCAGGTCCAGCGAAGTTTTTTTGAGTTCAGAGCCCTGACATTTGGAGAGCTACAATTCTCAGAGTAAAGCACCAGCATGTAGGCAGCAGTTCCTGAGGATGCAGGGCATGAGCATGTAGTCTTTCCTCCAGACAGCAGGGCAAGGGGACCTCTGCTGTGGGGTCTAGTCTCAGAAAAAACTGGATGTGTGGTCAGGACTTCCCTGGTGAATTTAGAAGAGGACAATAAGAGGCCCAGGAGGATATAAAAAAGATTGACAAACGCTGTAGAAAAAGGTAATAACCCAAAATTTAAACAGTGAACCTGGGTGAATAATAGGGTCTCTCACCAAACACAGGGGCTGAACAAAATAGGACAAGACACCTTGAAAACCTCAGCACCAAAGAGTTAGGTTTATCTGAGGTGAAGGCTCTTTCTAAGTCCTGCTTTATGAGGTTAAAATATCCTCAGTTTTTTGTTTTGTTGGATTTTTGTTCCCTTCAAACCAGAAGGAAACCACCGGAGATCAGTATCTTAGATCTAACCACCACAATCATGGCAGGGAAATCAAGTCGCATACAGAGGAAAACTGAAGAAACCACTTCAGCTGGCGTCCAAACAGGGAAGCCACTACTAAGATTTTATCAATGGTTTCAATGGAAATCACAGTCCAGCTGGTGACATCTAAGTTAGTTGTTCAATTTAGTGTATAATTAATATAATCGATCTAACATTCCCGAGAACATCACGAGCTCTCTGTGAGTACTAAAGCTGCTCTCACTGCTTACTGCATCTATAACCATCACACACGCTCAGCACAACTGTAAACCCATAAGCCTACTGGCTTTGACTGAGGCGATCATAAACTGCAAAGCACTTCAGAGCTTTTGACAAAACAGATTATCATTTCTAAGCCCCATAAGCAGAAACCGGTAAACTCTCTCAGTTCTCAGGGTCAAATAGCTTCCAGTGCTGAGATTTACACGGCCCATTACCAACAAGACAGGCAGATGCAAACTACTTCATCGTGACCCATCACATAACCTTCGCTAGATCATCACTGCAGTATTTACAAAGTTCATAAGCATCATGTCAGTGAATTATGGCTTCGTGCCCTTTCTCTAAGATTGCATGTCTCCTGGAAGGATGGGTGTGTCTCTGATTTTCAAGCTCCAGAGGTAGCCTTTACATTCCAGCACAGGAACTTGTTAGGGATTTATTGGCACTTCACGGGTGTTTAATAAGGCTTACACTGTAAGCAACCTAAATAGCTCTTGTTCACGGAATCCTGAAGCACATCCAGTAAAGCCAATGGAGCTTGAGACACCTTGAGAGAAATATTGAGTGAATCAAAATAATCAGCCTGTGCTTTCCCTCTGTCCCAGCTTTGCTGGTGAATACAAGGCACACATACACAGAATAAACAGTCCCTGTTTTCCGTTTCCTCAGTCTCACAGTGCATTCAGGCTGGGCAGTCAAGACTCACTGCTATAGATCTGTATGTTTGTAAACACGTAGATCACTTTACTCTCTGTCAGTTTTTTATCTAAAAATCTGCTTTTCAAGAAAAAAATGTAGAGTGTAATGAAGACACAAAAGTAACGTTTTAAGATGGTATTTAACAGCATTACCTAATGACATTCTGAAAGGCTAAAGCCTCACTCTTGGAAGGTATTTAAATGCCTGAATATCTTTGAGCACCTGGACCCCCCCCAAAAGGGTTTATGTTTGCAGAGGTAGCTATTACAGTATTGTAATTTAATAAATAGTGTTTCAAAGCCAGATGAGTTAGAGTTATACATACATGCAGCCTTGAATTTGATGTATCTGCCATCTGGCACCTAAGAGACAATATTCTCAAAAATTTTGGACAAGGTTTTCCTAAAATAGCTAGAATGAAACACTTATCTAGTTTCTTCAGGAAGTTCTCTGCTTTTAACACAAGATACCCACAAGCTCCTGCAAAGGGAAATGAGGTATGAAGGAGAGAAACTCGTGTGCAATGCTCTCATTTACAACCGAGAAGAGCAGTGGCTTTCTCACTTTCAAGGATCCATGCTGTTATAGGTGCTTACTCAGATATACTCTGCATTTAATGTAAACCTCCATGAGGTGAAGATTAATTTCATTTTCACAAATGTTTGTGTGTATAGCACGTGCCTCTGCAAACTTTTACAATCTAAGCCTGAATATTCTGGAGTCTAATTCTCCCTTCACAGCAGGAGCAGTTCTGCTGTTTAGCAGATCTTTTTCAAGCTGAAATCTACAAATGCAATTGATCTACAAAGCCTCTTTTATATCAAACAACTTTTTTGAGCTGTAAATGAGTGCTGCTGCTGATTACTGTACCGTTCTTATTCCAGCATTCTGTGATTGTGTGTGATACCCTTTGCTGCTGGTGAAGTTGGGATCATGTTAACATGGGACAACTACCCTGGAAAGAGGTAGGAGGCAGCAGTCGCTGGTGGAAACACCATTTTGTACTTCTGCATCTTCCTAAACATTACCAGTCAGCCACAGCCTGAGTCAGGCTCCTGGGATAGGAAACCCTTCAGCTGGATCCACTATGGTTGTTCTTTAGAGCAAGGTACAAAGCTAGTTTTGAGCCATCACTCCTGAAGGCATTTAACTTCCTCACGTTCTTATTTATCTGAGCTTTAATTCTTCAGACTAATCCAGAAAAGAAAAAACAGGTTTGCTGCCCCCTCCCTCTTTTCCTTTTTTTCTCATTTCTCCATTTTACGTGTTTCACTAAAGAAAATAACTGCGATGTTATTTAGGGCTATGTAGCCACGTCAATGGCACTGGCACCAAGAGCTTTGACTTTTCTGCTCCGTGCTGTACAGATTAGGAAGCAAAACAATTCACAAATTTGTCTCGTAGCATGCCTTTTGTCAGTAAATACTGAACGCAGTGCTAACAAGTACTTATGGCTTTGCTCCCATTACTTGACCTGGCAATAAATACTTCACATTGCAGCGACTTTCAGCCTTTTTGAGTGTAGGTAGGCAGTAACAATTCAGCACTCTCACTTAAAAGATGAAACCTGGTCTAGTGGGAGATGCCCCTGCCCATGGCAGGGGGGTTGGAACTAGATGATCTTTAAGGTTCCTTCCAACCCAGACGATTCTATAATTCTATGAACTTAAGCTGTCAGAAGTATTATCTCTGTGCCGAAAGTTACATGGAAGCTCACTGACAGCAATCCTCATTGTTGCTCTTCTCACTTGCCCTGTGCTAACGGGGTTTTGCCTTCATTTTTGTACTTCAAGTTAAATAGCTGTCAAATTTAACTTATTTGTAGAAACTACTGTGGGCAAATTAGTTCCTACTCATATGCCAGTTATCTTGAGATTAATGGGAAGTCCAGAGCTACCAGTCAGAGGGTTAAGTAGTCTGAATGGGAGAGAAATGCAATCCAGCAAAATCACAAAGCAGCCTCAACTTTTCGATCTTGTGATCCATACTTGAGAAAAAAATAAATAGCCTGCTGTAATGGCCAAGGGAGAAGAGAAGCAGTTGTTCTGTGGTATAACGAACTGAGGAACTGCAAATACAGAGGTGCCTGTTCTTGGTGGAGGTGAAACGTGATGGAAGACTTTGGGTAGTTTAAAATCATCAACAAAATTTTGATATTTCCTAAAATACTGCCATAATACACATTGATCCCCCCCCCCCCCCGCCATGGAATACAGCATTACAGATTTAGTTATAAAATACTAAGTTACAATCATGTGTTTGGGGATGCAAGAAGGAACCCTTCCCCCAAAGCTCTTTCTGCTCAACCCACCTCAGAGTTATATAGAAAAAGAGGGAATACCCAATTTTCACCTTGGGTGAAAAGTTCTGGGTTGTCAAAATAAGCAGAAATAAGTCTCTGGTACATGTTGACATCAGAGGGGTCACACAGTCCTTCAGACACCATGCCCAGCAGGAGATGGCTTTCCCTGGTGGGGAAGGCTCTGAGAGTTCAGTTCAGTTCAGTCTCGCCACTTCACGGTCCTGCTCTTGGTTGAGAAGTCAGGGAACCACTCTATTATACACATTGCGTACACAGGCCTGATCTTTTACTTTTAATGTACTACTGTAGTACTATTTAAGTGTTTATTTACACCACGCTGTTCTGCCAGAACAAACTTTCCCATCTACATTCCAAACAAAAAGATCAGCACGCCAGCATCGCTTCAAACTAACGTTTCTTTGAAAAGGCCTTCTTAGGGGAAAGAGCTGTGTAAATACACGGTTTGCCACTTCCCCATTTTGACTAGCTCTCAGAAGAGGTGCTGTGTCTGCCTGCCACCACCTGCTGTAATTCTTGCAATTACAGGTAGCTTTATTCTTCTTTTGGTTTCCCAAATTGAGGCATGTTGGGAATGCCTCAACATTAAAGCATTTTGGATTTTGATGTCATCAGAACTATCTCAAAATGATCTCTTTTCATGTTAGATAGAAATTTAGGCACTATACTGCATTGCGTAAACCCACATTGTCCAAGAAAGAGCGAAAGAGCGAAAGATCTGCTCTGAGCAAAATGAACGCTGGCCGCCTTATCTGCAAAAAGCATCAGGCTTTTGAGGGGAAAAAACAAAGTACAGTTCTAGGACAGGGAAACAAGAAGGCGACTGAATCTTCCTAACTCTTTGGAGGAATAAGCAACAGGGGCTTCATCTGAGACCGAACTTACTCTGTTTGCTTTTCAGTCCTGTGCTTTCCTTTCTTTCTGGCCTGAGTTAGGCTGTAGCAGCCAATGGTGCCAGAAGAGGATGACCAGCTTCAAACATCAGTCGTTTGACCCCAGCCTACTGGAGACCAGGCGCTGAATGGTCCTGAGCTAGGAAACAGCACAATCTCAACAACCACAGAATGACTCATCACACTTGAAAATATGCTCCCAGGAATTTTAAGACATATAGTGAGAAGCAGCAGCTGGAAGGCCTTTTTGCATAGTAGGAATAGCTTTACTTCAGCAATATCCTTATTTAAAAATACTTATTTCGGTTTATTTCAGCAACAGACAGATACTGGCACTGCGATACAAATTAATATATGCCCAATAGAAGTCCTATAAATAACACCAAGAAAGTGAAGAAAGCATGCAGCTAGAAAACTCCGAAGCCCTGTTTTCCTGCTCCCACACCGTATATAGGTAACATTTTTTGTGTACACTTTTTTATAACATTCACTACAGCAAGGCAGAATTTTGGAGGGTGGCAGAAACGTATTTGTGTGCTCTTAGATACCGCCAGACAGCAGCAATGCAAAAAATGACAAGACAAGTAAATGACAAAGTAGCACAGAAATAGAGACTGCGGCCACTGTCCCAGTCCTTACCTTTCAGAGTTGCTTTCTTAAGTACCTTCATGGCATAAAGCTGACCTGCATCAGATCCTTTGATCTTCCGCACTAGAAATACCTGTAAAAAGCAGACGTTTTGTGTAGATCAGTACTGAACTTCCAGTTACAAGCCTTGCCACATTTGATAAAGGAAGAGATTCAGGAATTCTAATGAAAACTATTAGCTGAAAGTACTTTTTATATGTTTCACTTGCAGTTGGTTGAACTAGCTCTAGAAAGCTTTATTTTTAAGCCTCTACTCCTTCATAAAGTAAATATGTTAGGCATTATTGATTACCCTTACACATTCAATTAAAGATGGATGAATAATCATAATCAGTGTGGGCACACCTCTTCATATTCTGAACAGCTTCACATAAAAAAAAGTTATGTCTCGCCTGTGCTTAGGAGTGTGTAGTGTCTTAAAATTATTGTCATCAATTAAATTAAGGAGAAAAAACAATTTGGTTTAATTTATGCAGTAAGTCATGAATGGTGACTAGCCTAAGATATAACTGAAGCGAACACGTCATACAGCTGAAAATCTGGTTGTGCATACTTAACAAAAAGTAGGACTATTTTGATTAATAAATAGGTTATGATAACAGTTTTCCCTGTTAGAATTGCCTATGCTACATATTCTCACAGTGTCAATTTGTCATTGAAACAAAATAAAATAAAGTTGTAGCTAAAATGGTGATCTTTTTTTGTTTTACTCCATGCAAATATTTCTTATCTGCCCCTGAGTGCATCTGAGCACTGGAGGGGTAGTGAAAAAAAGAATCAGTCATTTAGTTTGGTCTTTATAAGACTCGCAGTGTTTTAATAATTGAAAATAAGATAAAGGAAACTTTTAGCTGATTCCTAGGACTCACTCTGTCTGCTGAGGTCAGAAATATGAGCCAACAGCGTCTCTCTCTTATTTCAGCACTTTTGTTCCTGGACAGAAGCAGGAAGTAAAGCCAAATACAAAAAGAAATATAAGGCCACATACACACTATATACTTGTAATGACATAAATTATCAAAGGCTAGCTAGAATTATGTAACTAATGAAAATTGAGTTGGATTACAAAAATCTGTGACAATTATTTTATTCTTTGGCTGTTCAGGAACTGTGCAGCTTTCTTAACTGCCTCCACCCAAAATATAAAAGGACAAAAAAAGAACAGAGGAAGTGTGTTTCTAGCACATTATTTACAAGTTGAAAGACTCTTCCTCCTGCAAAAAATAATATCTGTAAACAGATTATGATTTTCTGAAGCACCCTTTGAGCAAAGGTTTGTGGGAAGAGAGAACAACTTTCAACAACCAGCTAGAGAAGCTGAAAAAAAAAACCAGGCTAAATCCTCTCTGAACACCTGAACCAGGGCTCTTACATTTGTACAGCATCACTACTACAACACTTCTACAATACGATCGGATATGTTTTTGGTTAGACTTTCCTTCTCAAGATGTTTCCTGTGCACATGAGATATGCACAGTTCCTCACCCGAGCTGCCCTAACTAGCTGCACTTGGGCACATGTTGCTTGCTCCCATCTCCTGTTTCCTAGTTCGATGAACATACAAACACCTCTGGTACTCACAACCGTAGGAACAAATAATGACATTTGGATGCAACGGGAACACGTAAGACTTTCTGAAGTGTTTTTCATTAACATTCGTGATAAATTAAGCTCAGCTGCTCCAGCATTAACAGGAAGTCAATTCATTTAGAAGTTCAGCTAGACAGAAACGTTGGGATATTTTTCTATCCAGCTCAAGTAAAAGATTTAACTTTTGCATTACACTGAGAGGGAGAAGAAAGTCAAAAGTAAGCTTGCCTAAACACTAGATTTTCAGCTGTATTATTATTCTGTAAAAATGGTTACGGAATCTTTATCCAAAAAGCAAAACCACAAACCCTTAAGATAATGATTTTAAGCTGTACTGCACATAGAACAGCACATCATGCTGCGTCTGCACAAATATTAGGCTGCAGTTCTAGAAATATCTTATCTGTCATGTAATCTTGCAAAGCTTGTAATACCCATATTGCTTTAATAAGCAAAATTATCAATTTTTAATACTAGTCACTAGTCAGCTGTTCCCTGTAGCACGGGATAGGGCACTTGTCTGCGTTCCCTCTGAAACAGATGAGTCAAGAACACTGTGTGCTGTTTCAGAGGACATCAAAATAATCACCAAACCAAAAAGGAAACAGAACAAATGAAAATGCACTGTATTGCAAAATGATGCCATCCTTTTGATTATTCTTAAACGCGAAGTCACATTGTTCTTGAAACCACCAAGTGGTCCTGGAGTGCTTACTTGCCTGGTTATAGTAGCTATACTACGCTAGTTTGCCAGAATAGCACAGGCATGTGGCTGAAAATGACTTTCAATTTTCTAGTTTGATATACATTCAAACACCTCAGGTTATCAATACCTGAAATAGGAAAGCTCCCTTAGCTAGAGCAATGGGTGTATCACCCAAATCCCAACCTAGAAAGCTAAGCAAGTGTTGTGATTTTCAAGAGTGTTGAGATCGCTTCCCCTGACACCAAAGGCATCTTCTCTAATCCTGCAAGAAATTAATTAGTCCTTGGGTGAACAACTTGAAAACCAATGGGTTGGCATCCCCAGAGACTTACGGATTTGAACAATTAGCTCAAATACCAAAGTGATGAAAATTTAGGTGGTTGGGGAGTGCATAAGAAACAGAGAAGACTTCCCTCTCCTGTGTCTTTGCTGCTCTGGCGAGTTTACTGACCTCTTTCACATAAGATATGGAAAGTGATTTGTAACGGCACACAGCTCCAAACAGGTATGATGTCCACACTCACACTCAGATCCCCCAGTTAACTGAGTGGTGCATGTCCCAGAAATCAGATCTCCTTTTGGGAGGTGGTGGCAGACACTAGGCATTTTGCTTCTAAAACGTTTAAAGTTAGAAATTCAACTCAGACAGTTAATAATGAAATACAACAGCACAATCTAAGACAGTCAGTGAACCATTTCTAAACTCTTTACTGCATGAATCTGAAAACTGGCCATTCTGCCTCTGTTACTTTTGCAAAACAGATTTTCTTCTCCTGTTCTTCTCCTTCTTGTATTGAATCATACAGTATATCTAATTTTGAGTTGTTTGATTTTTCATATTTCTTTAATATTTAAAATACAAATATCATTACTGTACTCTCAAGCAATTTTCTAGATCAAAACTTGGTAGTGAATGCTAACTTTCCTGATTTCTCTCATCTCAGGAAACTTCTAACAGGCTTGTTTATCAATATAATTCTGGAATAGCCAGGAAGCTGATAAACACTCCGAATATAGCTTTTTTTTCAGGAATAAAACTAAAGGCCCTGATTCACTGTCACGGTGCTCAGCTTTGTGCTGGTTACCTCAGCAGATTTTAGGTGTGAGTCAGTTCCTCAAGTTAGCTAGAATGATCCACAATTGAAGGTTGGGAAATACTTTTTTTAAACCCCACAAAATAATATACCTAAAAGGATAAGGACTTCCATAGAATGATAGAATAGTTTGTGTTGGAAGGAACCTTTAAAGGTCACCTAGTCCAACCTGCCCTGCAATCAGCAGGGACATCTTTAACTAGATCAGGTTGCTCCGAGCTCTATCCAACCTGACCTTGAATGTTTCTAGGCATGAGGCATCTATCACCACTCCAGACAACCTGTTCCAATGTTTTACCACCCGCATTGTAAAAAATTTCTTCCTTATAACTAGTCTAAACCTTCCCTCTTTTAGTTTAAAACCATTACCCCTTGTCCTGTCACAACAGGCCCTGCTAGAAAGCCTGTCCCCATCTTTCTTACAAGCTGCAATAAGGTCTCCCCGGAGCCTTCTCTTCTCCAGGCTGAACAACCCCACCTCTCTCAGCCTGTCCTCACAGGAGAGGTGCTCCAGCCCTCTGATCGTCTTTGTGGCCCTCCTCTGGACCTGCTTCAACAGGTTCATGTGCTTCCTGTCCTGAGGGCTCCAGAGCTGGAGACAGTACTCCAGGTGCGGTCTCACCAGAGAGGAGCAGAGGGGCAGAATCACCTCCCTCGACCTCCTGCCCATGCTTCATTTGGCATGGGCAGGAGGTTGGCATTCTGGGCTGTGAGCACACATTGCCAGCTCATGCCCAGCTTTTCCTCCACTAAGTACCCCCAAGTCCTTCTCAGCAGGGCTACTCTAAAACCCTTCACCCCCCAGCCTGTATTGACACCAGGGGTTGCCCCAACCCAGGTGCAGGACCCTGCACTTCGCCTTGTTGAACCCCATGAGGTTCACATAGGCCCACTTCTCAAGCTTGTCCAGGTCCCTCTGGATAGCATCCCATCCCTCAGGTGTGTCAACTGCACCACTCAGTTTGGTGTCATCTGTTTGGCTTAAATTAGGCTCACTGTTCCACAGGTTTAAAGTCTTATTTATTTAAACCATAGAAAGAGTTTAAGACTGAAATGACTCCTCCCTATTTCTCTCCGTATTTCCTTCCTGTTCTCATTGCCAACTGACACATCCTGCTCAAGAAGAATTGCCTTTGGGATTAAGCAAAGCCTTGGACTTCAGATAAAAACATTGTTCCTACACAAATTAGCTTGTGGTCATACAGGTAGGTATTCCTCCCCTCTACCCCTCCTGCTCTCGCCACAATGATCCTCTCAGCAAAGCATACAGGCCTCTGTGTGTGACCTAAAGAGCAGTCTGTGACTTTGAAACGTGCTTAAGATCTCATCTGTCCTCAGCAGGAATTGGGCAGCTAACTTCTTTAAGCCTTTGAATGTCCCTATTTACATCCTCCAACTACGTAGCAGTAGTGCACTCACCTCCCTGGTGGGTAGATCAGAGAGAGGGGAGATCTAATTTTATAACAGTGATGCTTACTAATGCTCTCTTGTGCTCATTAGTCCAGGTCCAGAGCCATAAGCACTGTTTTCTAAACTGTTTTATATACAGGAATCCAGCTAAAAGACAAAAGTGTTATTAAAATGAAGATAGAAGGGGTTTGGGTTTGCTTCTCTGCCTTTACAATATAATTTATATATATGAACAATGTTACCAGTGTAAATGAACTCAAAGAAAGGACATGACATTTTCAGTGTTGCTCTAGGTGATTAAATGGCATTAAAAATTACCTTTCCATATGAACCTTGTCCTAATACTTTCAGCAGCTCAAACTGAGAAGGATCTGCTTTTTCAAAACCTTCCTTCACATGATGACTGATGTCAATTTCCTTCACGATACCGTCTTCCTGCAAAGGAAACAACAAAAAACAAAATCCCCAAATCAGAGCTGTTATCCTAAGGAAACATATTGTTTATTAAAATCTCATCCTCTGAGATGCTATACAACACACACGGAATTTTGAAACTAGAAACAAATTCTTGTCCAAATATTCCACATGCCTTTACTGGCTGGGGAGGGTAATGTCAGGACACCCAGGCTTGTTGCTTCTGTTTATTGAGCCTCAAGATATGACCAGGTAAAGATAGAATATGCAAGCTGAAACACAGAAATACGCTTGCAGATCTTGGTGTGCCCATCGCAGATGTTGCTAGCAGAGTGGCATGGACCCAAACCCGTACTATAGATCCTCCAGCACGCTTCCCTCCACATACTTTCTCATTCTCCCTCAAAGCACCATTTAAATCCATCTTAAAAAGCACCCTTACTCTCAAGCAGCAATTCTCCTTATGAGTAGGCAAAAGGCATTACTAAAAGTGGCGCTCTCTACCTTGAAGAATGGAAAGTTACTAACAGTAACCTTCTAAATAGAAAATGAATTAATGATTTAGATATGAAAATAGGGTGGTGGTGGAAGGAATAATAACACACACTTCTTTACCTGCAGGAATTAGCTTCAAACATTTTAGATTTTCCAGGTTCTTTTGTTAAAATATTTCCATTGCACATTCTTCAAAGACACCAGTTGAACTAGGACTTTTCATCTTGCAAGCTGTGACATATGGCATTTGCTTTAGTTGTTTGTTTTACGTTATTATGGCATGTTCCTCTAAAAAGAGAGCGACTGGGTCATGTGAGACCCAGAGGGACTACACAGGGTTTGCAGCAACCCAGAAAGTCATTGGGCTGAAAAGAAGCCTGGAAGAAAAGACCTGCTCTTCAAGGACATAGTGATGAGGGAAGATAATATATACATACCTTTTTATTTCTGTAGTGTTTTGTACACCTAAATTTGAACTTTTTTTCTATTCAAACTGCTTGTTCTAACTTCTCTAAAATGTGGATCTTGAGTACAAAACCTTTTTGTTTCATCTCCCAGGACTAAGGGTTTTGCTTTCTTAGGAGTAGGTTTGAATGTTTTTGCACCCAACAGAAATAATTTTTAAATGCAATTTTGCTGCAACTGTCCTTTTTCCCCAAAAAAGTATCTTGATAAAACATGGAACTATAATATTTGTTTCCCATTCTTAAAAATCAAAACCAGGAAGATAGAAATAGCATCCTAAAATGAAAGTGCATTCATAGAAAACATTTGGCCAAACCACATTCATTTACTAAACAAGAATAAATTTTATTCCCTTCTTCTCCAGAAAGAAAAGCTATCACTTTCTACCAGCTGTAATTAATCTGATGCATGGCTAGCATTACCCGGATTACTCTCTATACTGTAGCTCCATGCCTCCTCTTCCCTACCCTGCGCCTCTTTACGCTCACGTGCTTTGGAACAGGGACTATATCCTCTTCTTGGTTTGGAAAGCTTCCTCTACTTTGTGCATGCCACCAGAATAATGGAAAATAATCATCAGCTGACAGCAACTCATTTTTTTTGATCGTAATTCCTCTAGTTTAAGGTTTGCCCAAAAGGAAATGCTTGAAACCAATGACCAGTTTTCACAGAGAGATTTAAATGTTTTCTAAGTACATAACTGCCAGGATCTCTCCTCATGTTTTTCTGTCTTTAATTGCTGTGGGAGACAGAATATCTTTCTGACATTACAAACACTTTTTTTTTTTCAATTTTTTCTAGGTGAGAGAAACAATAGTAAACCAATACAAATTTGATACACTGCATTAGCTGTTTCCTAATGAACCCAGGAATAACCTACATGCTGTTATCAAAGGCTCCACCAAGTTCTGACATGAAGAGCTTTCATATTGAGGGACGTGCACCTTTATGTCAACTGCCTGCAGCCAAGAAACTTGCACGCTGGTAAGAACATTATTTCAAGCTTAGCTTGCCCTGCCACGCTACAGCTTAGGTAAAGTATCTGGACTGCAGGGCTCACCACCCATCTCATTCAGCGGTTACTCACTAAGGCTAAAAATGACTCCCCCCTCACTCTCTACACCAGACCTCACATGCTTGGCAGTTTGCTCTCCACTGAGTACAGGCAGAGTTTGGGAGGATTGGCTTCTGCAGTGTGTGGATGCCCCCCAAAAACTATCATATGATGAAAAAACTGCATGACGTTTTCTCAAGTCAGTGCAGGTTGAGGGCACCCAGTCACCGTTTCGTATTTTGCCCACCTCCGTTTTGCACAGAAGCACCATCCATTGGAACCGGGTGAAGCAGGAGGTGGATCCAAATTTTGCAATGCATTTGGGAGACAAAGGTCTGCAAAAAAGAAACTAACTCCGATTTTACAGACAGCAGATATCTTCCTGAGATTTACTTCTCCTTTGAGCCAACATCTTGATCTCAAAAACTGTGGATGAGATCTACCACCTTAAGAGAACAGCAAAACCCTTTTTAGTTCAGTTAGATTGTATTTCAGCTTGAACCATGGAGTCATTTCAAGCTCCATTTTTAAGTTTAAATGATGAGTGAGTTTCAATTTATCCATTCATATTAGTCATCGAAGTCACAGGCCTACAACCTTAAGCATATTTGTCATTGTATTATTAAATTTAATATAACCTCTTTAGGTTCATGAAATGGGTTCAGTTACAGGAATATATTGGAAGTATTAAAGTGATGATAATTCAGCTTGTTGGAAGAATGCTTGATATACTCTAGCATTCCCAGAGAACAGCATAATTCATTCATAACTTGTAATAAAACCAACACTTCAATTACATGCATCTTTAATTAAAATCTCAGAAAAAGATTATTTAAAAAGAATGAGGTCAAATACAAGGCCTAGCAGTATTTATCAGAGAAGCACAGATTTTAAAGATGGAAAAAAACCTGTTAGATTATGTGACTTCACAGAAATACAAAAATGTTGGTTAGAAGGGGCTTCTGGGGGCCACCAAGTTCAACACTCCTGCCCAAAATATCATCGACACTTGATCAGGCCAGCTGGTTTTTGTTCACTCTGGTTCTCAGTGTCTCGAACAATGAGGCTTGAGCCACTTCCTAGGAAAGATTGTTCTCTCTCCCTTTGCCCAGCTCAGAAATGCCCACAGTCATGTCGAGCTGCCTGCTCCACTGGTCCTTAGGAGGAAGCAGGATATTTTTCTAGGAAGGCAGGATTTCCTGTGGATTTCCTGTGGTCTCCTCACTAGAAAGGGGCAGCAAAGAAGCACTGAAGAAAAGCATGCCAGACAGCCCTTTTTTCACCGACCATCACTACAGTGGCGTTAGTTGTGAGCTACCCAAGAGGTAGATGGTATTTTAGCTGGTATGACAAATCCACTTCCCACTGGAGCAAAAAGCCAAACTGTTGAGACTGAAGATGGACACAGCCCCTGAAAGGAAATACATGCTGATATGTTTGCACACATGCCTCCTTTTCCCTTGCCTGTATTTCTATATTCTTAATACTTATTTTGTTGCATGAATTCTAGAATGACTTCTGTTTGTTTGCTTTACCTTACTGGAAACAAAAAAAACCCCCAGCAATCCAACAGTTTTACATTTCCCTTTTAATATTCCTATTTACTTGTGATTTTGCCCTATCATTTATGACATCTTTTGACGTCTCCCTGTATTAAACGTGGCGTAATTTTACTTAGGTACTGATGATCAGAGTGAAACCCAAACTATCAAAGCACAAGCATTGTGGGCAGATCTCCCAACTATTTTTGCTCTGAGTTACATCTTAGGACTTCTCTAACATGGATTTTTTTTCACTGGTCCAGCAAGTGCAGCATATCTGCAGTTGGAATTTGCATTGCAACGATAAAACTGAGGCAAGAGATTCACAATGGAGATGAAGCCTGCACACTGAAGAAGCTGTTTCGATGGAGAAGATTTCACTCTGGAAAAAACACAAGCCAACTTACAAAATGGTTTTGATCAGTGAAGTTGGTGGAGTCAAAAATGGCTGTTCCATAGTTTGGTCTTGAAACAGCTGTGCATAGCAGCCCAGGCTCTTGCTCCCTGCTGACTTGTCCCGACACTGCATTAGCAGGAATGCTTGACTTGATGAAGCTTAATCTTTTGTAAACTTCTCTAAATATTTATGTTTGCACAAAAAGCATAATCCTGTGACAAAAGTGAGATGGATGTTCTTGGCGGCTTGAAGATAGCACGTGGTGGAGCAGCACAGATTAGGGGAGAGAGGGCAATGAACTAGAATACACGTTGAAAGAGGAATGGAAAGCGCTTCTCTGAGCTAACAAAAGAAAGACCTATTCAGGGTTTGATTCTGTGTTGTGCTATTCGCTTAAACTCTTTCCCCCAAGCTGGCAGAAGTTTTGGATGCACAAGTAACCTAGTATTTGAAGGGAAAGGCCATTTTTTATCTCCTTTCCTTTGGGACATCAGAGAACAGAGACTCTGTTCTTGCCCTGTGAGTGCGGATGGCAGAGACACATCTGTTTTGGTGCTTCCCAGAGGCGGCTGCTCCCTTTAGCACTGTTCTCAGCCCACTTCCAAGATTTCCTTAAGCAGATCTTGGAGAAAGAGATGCACTAATGTTCAGTGGCTGCCGGAGAGCAACCACAGAAAACTCTTCCAACTGCAACAATACTTCCCAACTCGCTGTCGTGTCTGAGTAAGATCGGGAAGTATAGGGGTATAGACCTAGGAACAGGGTACAAAAAGTACACACAGAAGGGCAGGCCTTCCTGGAGAGTAGCTCTTTTCAGCTGTACAGCCTCTTATCTTGCCTGACCCACTGTTTTTCAGCAAACATTATGGAAAGAATACTTCCTAGAAAACTGAAAAGTTTAACCCCTTTCGGAGCCTCGTCTGCCTCCTCCCCAACAGGTTTCTGAAGGAGCAGAGCTAAGGTCATCCTCAAATCCAGAGACCACCTTCATTATGCCCAATATATTTCAACCACATGCAAAACCTTTCCTCACCAAGACTTCCTAAAATGGTCTAAAACATCTGGAGAGGGGGTCATTCCAGAATCAGTTGCTTTTAGTGATGGACAATTTTATGCAACCATATCACAGGGGAAGAAGTTATGGTGCTAATATGATTATTGTTTTGTAAAATAAGCAGGACAGGATTCTTATTCCTTGCCTTGCCATCTCCCCACTAGCACAGGATCAAGACTGCCATGCAGGTATGGCCATAAGGAAGTGTAAGCTTTATTTTCCAATAAAAGTACGTGAAGTTTTGATGTGCAGGTTCTCCAGTCTTCAGATAAGTTGGGCTTTCATGCTTTAGGGACTGAGGTCAATGCAAAAATAAATGAAAATGTGGCAAGAGGAAATAAGAAATGATTGCAACTCTAAAGAGAACTTCTTGTCGTTTGAGAGAATTGTTATTTGTCTATAGCATATGCTTAAGATACAGACTTTGTTTTGTTACTGGTCTTGCCATTTGGCTGGTTACCACCTAATACACACCCACATCACAACTATTTAACATTAAAGTATCACAGGCAACACAACATTCCAAAATAATACGGTCCATTAGGAAAGCATGTTTAAATCTCTGATACGGGAATAGTTAGGACAGAATATGTCTGATAAAGATGAGGTCGGGTTTCCACCTGTTTCACAGGTTCTAATTTGGTTCAACTCATAGGAGACTAATTTTTGTGAAGACATAATAGGTTATTCAAATGCTGCCTAGTGCAGGAAATGAATTTCTGGCCTGTGCTCAGTTCTTTGAGGACAAGTATCCACATTTAAAAAAAAACCACATATAGGAGCATTTTCATTAGCCTCTTCCCAAGCCAGTCTCCAGCAGATGGAGTAAAATTTGAAAAAGAAATCTTCCATTATAAATGGTTTGTAATCCAAGTTCTGGCTTCTGCTGTAGTCTGGATAGATGTAAACTGAGCAAATAATACCATAAATTGGTCTGGTTGTTTTGTCCTCTACTGTCAAATTAACATTTGCTTTAGCAACAACAGATTGGACTTATTGAGCCCTTAGAGAAGTATGTGGAACTTATGGCGAATTCACTGGCTGTTGTGCCAGGTCTGTATTTGGCCTTCAAGCATAAGGTCACCTACCTTCTCAAAAGGTCATATAGAGTTAAATAATACGCAACAATTTTTAGAGAGGTTGGGATTTCTTTCCCAGACCCTTCACAAATGTGAATAGAAAGTGTTATCTTGCATATGGAATTCCACCAAACAGGTCAAAACCTAGTGGAAAACAAAAACCTTAGAGCAATTTCTGTGGCATGCAACACTATTAGTCCCTGCTAAATCCAGCAGTCCTTTTTCCAAAGAGAAAACCTATTACACTTTCTTTAGCACCCATCTCCAGCTTTAACTTTTTATCCTACATTTTTTCTTTCTTCCTAGTGCATCTCTCTACAGTTAAGGTTCAGCTGAAATCAAACAAACAAAATGTGAAGAAAGGAATCACAGAGAGCAAAAGAAGTGGATACAATCTACTGGATAAATTGGTGAAGTCATTGAGACTGAAGTTTTAAGTATTTGGGAGATTTTAGTTTAATCTTTTATGCTACCAGATTGCTTATGTATCTTTGATAAATCACTTAAGAGTTGGACTCAGCTAAGTGAATTTACAGTAGAGGAGACAATGTTTTCAACTAGTTGTCTAGCCTTACTTTGCAGTCAATAGAGAGAAGCAGGCACTTCATGACAAAAAGAGATCAGATGAAGTCACATTTCTCTCTGCTGACTATGAAGAAAGCCTAAGATAACTTGCTGGGATAGGGTCTTTTGCAATGGCATGTCATGAATTCACATTTACTGTAAAATTTTGAAAAACACTTAAGAGTCATATTGTGACTAGATTTTTAACGGCATTACACGAGAGACGTTTGCAGATACATGCCCTGGAAATTTTAACAGAACTACTGAAATTAAATATTTTTCAAAAGAACTTAGATACTTGAAACATCCAGGCACTTAAACAACACTCTAAGGTGTCAAGAGCAATTCAGGTATCAGGATTTTGCAGCTCTGGTAAATTAGGCATTATTTCTGCTCCTTTCCCAGCCTGAAAAACAGGGATAGTTGCTTTTTATTATCTTGGGGGAGTACTGTGAGAACTAACACAGAAAAAAATTGTGAAATTATCTCATACTACGGTAATGGACAGACAAACCATCTGAAATGTATCCAATAATACATAATTCAGGTGGCCTACACTGGATTCTCCTTTAGCTCAGATTGAAACATCTTGGTCTTGAAGATTGGTGCTCTTTATCTGATGACTACAGCATCTTTCCAGACTCAGTTCCTGACTAGGACAAATAAATATATACAACACAATGACTGTGAAGACCTATGAGGAGAGCCATCTTCCTATTCTAAGTTCAGATATAAATGAAGTAGAGGGAAACACCAATTCTTGATTTAACTTCCAACTCTGGACTCAAATCATTAGCCAGTGTACCTCTAATTTTCATGTTAATTATGGTGCAAACTGTAAGGGTTTATGTGGAGTGGTGAGCAGAAAGAGCTCATAAAAAAACCCCAAACTATTGAAGCAAGAGGTTAAAAAAAAGCAGAACAAAAGCAGAACCATCTGGTCACAAAAAAATACAAACAGTTGGCCAGCCTTACTCATACAGCAGCACTCTACAAATACTCAAATACATTTGTGAACTTTAACTGAAACAGTCTCAAAATGAGTCACACCATTAAAGGACAAAGAACTCAGCTATACTGCTCTAAGCTACAATAAATAAGAGCAGGAACATTTTCATCAACATCCTACTCGGCACGGTTTACATGTGTGCCTTTGGCCTTTAGATCTCAGAAGAGTTATAAGGTCCACTACTGATTGTTTCTGCTGGTGAACAGGCAAAAGAACACTTGCTGCCCATTCACTAAGGAACTGCAAGTAAGTCTGGATCCAGTATCTAGAAGAAATTGTTGTTACTCCTAGAAGGATAAGTATTCTTGCTTCCCTAGGATGATGCTAGGTCACCACTAAAGATGGTTATGACTACTACATGCAATAGTAGGGGCCAGTATAGATCACTGCGTTTGGTTTTTTTTAAATATTCACTTCACAGAGAAGGGCTCTCAGTTTTCACCCTCCACTACAGATCAAGTCCTCTTCCCAGCTCAGTAACATGCCCTGTGTGCTCCGGTCTGCACTGCTCGCAAACTCTCCCTGAGGGGCTTGGGTGGCTCCTGCCAGACCCTCCCAGGGGTGCCACCGCCTCCCACCACTGCAGCCCGCTCACCAGAGCTGCCTGGCAGCTGCTGCAGTGCACCAGCCCTCACAGGGAAGCCCTAATGACAGTCCTAAGGGGATGGCAACCCATCGTTCATGCATTTCTGTTACAGGGTACAGATAGCTGCCCTACACCTCTGTGTCCCAGCTCTCCATCTGTAAAACGCAAGTGAGGCCGTCTTCCTTTTTCATGGGGTTTCTGGAGCATAAGGGCACTGTGAAATGCTCAGGTACTACGATAGCAGGCTCAGATAAGAAGGCAGGCAGATACAAAGGTCTATCTGTTCAGGATACTATTCAAGAAATACACTCACTAAAGGGCTCCAGTTCCCTTATTGCTGTACTCAGCTCCTTCATAGACTAGAAAAAAAAGTGTCTGGTGTTTTACTAGTACATTTCAGTGTGAAATAAAAACTCCAGCTGCACTAGGAAGATAAACTGCTTAAGGAAAACATAATTGCAACCATTCCCTCACCATTTCTCAACTGATCCAAATAAAACACTGCTCACCATTGCACTGTAAATGGCACCACAGCACAGTAAGTAGAAAATACTGTAAAAAGGCCCTGGTGCATTTGCATGGTTATTTTAAAGAACTGAATCTTCTTTAATATGCATATTAAAGGAAAAATACCAGGTTTCATCTCAAAATGTGAGGCAGACTAGCCAAATAGTTGTAATAAGAGATGATCACCTTGCTGAAGTGTTAGATTAGTCAGTTTAGGAAAAGTACCAGTCTGCTGTTTACAAATCACTTGTAGGGTTTGGTAATTATCATCTTCTCTTTGAGAGGAATACTGGCCTGCTAGCACATTTTGCATCCTCCCATTAATTAAATTAAGCATCAGCTAAGGGCTCAACCAGCTTGTACTTCACAAACTGGAATACTGTTGCTATTATGTTAGGAAAAAACGTGTTGTAATGAGGTTCTTTATCTCAGTAGTATTTTACAGGCAGAATATTAATAGGGAAACAGGCTCATGTGAGGTCATTATGGAAGCAAGGCAAATACAAATTAGTTTTAATGCTGCTGTTCAGAGCTTGAAGTGTCAATAAAGGCACTGAAGGAGAGAGGGTGGCGGAATGAGGCAGCGAGAAGATGGCAAAAGGGAAATTCCACAGAGAAAATATGACAAGATTTAGCAACAACATGGACAGAGAAATAAGACGGGGAGGGCAGAGAGAAAAGGGGGTGTCAAAAAGGACAGCGGACTTACAGGACAAGGGCAACTGTGGTTTGTGCCTATGCCTACAGAGAAGTAAACTGAGAGAAGACTGGGAGAAAATTGTTTTGACTTTGCAAACTACCATAACTGTAATATTAAACAACTTGAAATGCAACTTTTGTCCCTTTTATGCAGCAGGCTAATCCTATTTAAATACCTAGCCATCTACCTGGGCTGAGGAGAGACAGAGCAGGCGTGCATGTACATTCTGGAGCGATCCGATGGGAAAGCCAGTAAGCAGCCTTGGTACGCTCAGAACTGCTCCTAAAAGAAAGGGTGAGAGCAGGACGGGGACCAGGCTTTGCTGCACAGCTGGTAAGGGCCCTGGGGGTCCAGCCTTACCCAGTAACTCAGCTGGGCCACCAAAACACAAACGAGTTCTGTGGATCCAGGCTCTGCTTACGTATGTAGGCTCCAGCTTTAGTTCTTACACAAAAAGCGCACAGATAAAATAAAAAAAAGTTACACAAAGTACCTGACAATACCTCGTCTCAATCTGGGCTCCAGTTTTATGGACAAATATTTGACAAGGGATACTAGAACTGCATATTTATCTCTTCAGCTGTATACTTCTATTACGCCGATGGCTGACACCCAGGTCATTATACACAGAAGTACGTATTTCAGTGCCTAAGGACCGTTACCACACACAAGTACCCGTCTGAACAGATTTTCAGCAGTCTACTGGAAATCTGGGCCAGGAAAAGGCCCATTACCTTTTGCGGTTTTGTGAACTACTAAGAAGCCTCTAGTTTAGTTCATGTCCCTCAAAGATTCACACAATGGATCTCCAAGGAATGAGCTGCTAACTCATTATCACACATCCTCTTTTCTGTGAAGGCAAAAATTGTTTACAATTACAATGTTATACACTGCTAAATAGAAGCATATATTAGGTATATACACTACACTGACAGGATGTGTATTTTGGGAATGAGAATAAACAAAATGCAGAAAATCCATCTGGGTGCAAAGAAACACCTTTGCAACATAGTTTGGAATACTCCATCATTTCAAAGAAGTCAAACTGCTGCACTAGTCTTGCCCTTTTGCAGAGATTTGCAACATATAATGTGTTTTTTTATAACAAAAGTACGTGTGTGGTAAGTCTGATGGTTCTCAGCTGATTGGGATCTTGATGAGCTTATCACAGCTGTAAAAATCAAAAGCTTTGCATACAACATTGTAATGCCAAATTCCTAAATAGCATCAGACAAATTTTTAAAATTTTTATTATTATTTATAAAACAACTATCTATATAAGCGTGGAAAAGAGCCATTAAATGAATATGCTCAAATACAGAAACGGATCAACAACAGTTCAGCCAAAGCTGATCCACAGCCTACTGAAGACTGGAAGGACGTCCAGAGTAGGATTCATCCAAACATTCGTCTCTGTCTGAGGTAGCTGTCTAAACTTCTGTACAGCTGACAGAGAAATGGGTGCTTTTTAGGCTTTGATTTGTATCAGACAAAAGCAGACCTCTAAAACAGGACTTAGTAAACGTGCCCCTTTCTCTCTGCTGACTGTAAAAGGAAGGCTACGCTGATGAGTTCCAATATAGATTAATTCTCCTTTCCCATGTCCCTCAGTGACCCCTTTAGCATTCAATGGAGCATATGCACTTTTCAGAAGATGTACGCTGTGTTATACTGGATATTTCCAGGCTAGCCTTTAACCGACCCACCTTTTTCACTCCGGATTTTCTACAGTCTCCAACAGACAACGTGAGATGCTCACACATCATTTCATCTTTTCGGCCTGATGTATACTTGTACCAACTATACATTCTTACCCTGCGCCTGGCTACTGCCATGATATGCCTTCACGAATCAGAAAAATCAAGCTATTCCTGGACATGAAACTGTAAGCAAAACCACAACGCTGTGTCAGACATCACGCCAAACTTTCACAATGGGTAAACTGAAACAAATATGAGGAAACACCAATTTCTTCAGTCTCTGAATTCAAAATGCATTTTACTCTTTAGCACAATACTTGCAGTATTTGTATCCCCTAACATAAGTTAGAAGACTGCCAAGACAACTTAAAACCAAGCACAATCGCAGTGCTCACCACCACATGCCTGCAGATTGCGAGATGTGGCTTTCAGCTGCCCTGCAGCTTTTTTACTCTGTTGCAGCCATATAAAGGGATGTTTACTTCAAGTGCTCTTGGTTCTCATCTTCAGCCACTTTATTCACAATAGCCCTATTGAAAGCAAAGGTACATGATGACGAAGGCAGGCAGTGGAAAAAGAGCTCTTTTTGTTTAATCCGTTTCTGTGCAGAAGCCTCCAGAATTTTAAAAGTAGTGAGAATACCAGTTTTAGAGAAGATTCACTGCTCTAGCCTCCATTCTACAAAGATTTTTTTCTTTTAATTTATACGCAAACATGCAGAAGGTCAAACTGATATTACAAAGTTCCTGCCAGGAATTTTTCATTTTCCTGTTCTGGCTGAAAACTGTTACAGCAATCCACGTGGCATCTTAACAGGTAGAGGATTTTTTAGAAAATAAAAAATGATCCAAGCGGTTTTACTGAAAATTATGATTGGCCTAGACTAATACATATTTTCCTGACAATATACATCTTCAGGTTGAAATCATGACACAAAGAAATTTACTGTGAAACTCAATAATTCTGTGTTGTAAGCAGCAAAACCAAAGCCCCGATCTCTTCAGGCCTGCCAGCCTCAGCAGATACGGGACAGTCTCCTTCTGGCCCACTAAGGCAATCCAATCCCAAAAGATAAGTAGACTCCGCAGTCCCCTTTGCTGCACCCTGCACACAGACAAGGCGGAGAAAGACCAGCCCATATCTACTGTCCCACCGAACAGACAGATTTGCTCATAAGTGATTACAGAATTACACCTACAAAAAGACCAGAGGACAGATAAGGATCTTTACTATCTTGGAGCCATCAACAGAAAAGTGCATAGTGCAACGTCATGACCTCTCCCGTAAGTGTATCCCCAACAAGCTGGAGGAGTTAAAGGCTACCATACAGCAAACTGTGCAAGATTGTTCCTATGCTCAGAGCAGCCATAAAGCTGTTTGGGACTCCTGGAAGAGGTTAACCTTCCATTCAGAGAAAAGCCGATGGGCACAGACTAAAGGAGTTCTTCCTGTTCTACTCTTAATGTTCATTTCAAATATAGCTGCAGTTAGTAACCTGAACAAAAACAAATGAACAGCAAAATACAATGCCACACTTCGTACATGCATAATCCATTTTTTTAATATCAAGCTAATAAAAGAAAAATGCTGTTTGATGCTCTACGTGGTGGATGCCATCACACTGATAGTCAAAATCACCACCTGGCTCTACTGGGTTGTGATGCCAGTGAAATCCTTAATGCAGCTGGGAGACAAAATTCTGAAGAAGAAATGGACGCAACAGTATAATCACCTAGCCTTTTTTGCCACATAAAAAAATTCAGAAACCCACTTGGACTCAGTAATCCTGTACAAAACACAGGACACCGAGCAACAGCTACTCCTGTTCCTTTACAGATAAGGTATTTATTGTGCTCCTCAGTGAATCCTAGACAATTATGTCTACAGTAGATTATAGCCTTTATACTGAGTCTTATTTTATAGCCCTAGTCGACTAACCATATCTGCACCACTTGTTACTACATTAATGTTTTATAAATAATAACATAAAGACAACTAAATGGTAAGTGAAGTAATTCAATCGATCAGTAACAACAGGAAGCTAAAATTAATATTATGGACACAGGAACACTAGACAATACAATCAGAAGATGACAAGTGAAAGCCAAAGAGGAAAGCTGAAACCACACAAAAGTTCTACTTCAAAGAAGCGTTTAATCAAACACACAAGTCCAGTGCTCATTTGTTTTCCCCATTTACCCTGTCAGAAACAATGAGCAATGCCACAGTTTTTCCAAGAAGCCATGGGAGGCAAAGTTTCTGTAATTTAAGTCAATACTGAAAGGAAAAATGTCTCTAATGTAAAACACAGTGAAAAGCTGATTATGAATTTGCCACAAATTTTGCATTGTTTGTATTCTTAAAGTTATTTACACTTAAAACTGTTCTTTTTCATTGCCGACTACACAGCAGGGTCTCGCTGTACCAAAGCAGAGTTCCAATGTGCTTTGTTAAAGCTCAGTTTTCTCAAAAACATTATTTTTGGACTGTGTTTTTTCTGATTGGTTTTCAATGTTTGAAATGTTTCTTTACCCACAAAGGCTGAGTAAATTGACATCTGCTATCCTTGAACTTTATCCAGACCTTATAACTGAAACTTTTTGTAAAGTGCAATATCAAAATCTTTAGTCCTCATAAAACTCCTTATGCTTGTGAAGATACACATGGATGTCATCATTGAGTTTGCATTAAGCTATGCTGTTGGATCCATCTGAAAAGTAAAGTAAGAGAAGAATTACAGCCCTGCACAGGTGCAGTATCTAAACTTCCAGTTATATGAAGTAGTAAGTAAAGCTGGATGACATAAAACACTGCTGTGTAAATAGTCCTCATTTGGAGGTAAGGGTAAAAAGTTAAAATTCACATCACCTTCTCATTTCTGTAACTACTTTTCTGCCAACGAGCTGTAACTGTATGTTTTAAGGACACTGAAGGTTAATGAGGATTCCTGGAACTGCAGAGAGCAGAAGAGCAATCTAAGCCATTTTACTCACAGTTAAGGGTACTGAAAATAGAGCCAGCCTTTTGTACACAGGCTGCAAGGTGACCCAGGGCGACGTATACCACACATAGTAAGCATTACAGGAAAAGCACAACGTTATTTCCAATGATTAACAAGAAAAAAATATACTATATACATATACATGTATATACTGGGTTTTATCTGGAGCAAAATCAGAAGAAAACAATTTGTATTTTTTATAAAAGCTCATCGAAAGACCTAAGGAGGCCGTCACATACTAAACAGTGCCTCTCAGCCAAGATAGCTACTGAACACCTCTCCCTCAGTAGCCACCAATGAAAGGCACATAATCCCTTGCAGTATTTTCTTCACCAACAAACAAGAAAACCAGGTTCCCACCTGCCCTACCTGTACACCCCCTGTCCTCCTTCCAAAAATTTGGGTTGAAAGCTGAGTCTGGGAGTGCGCTGAGAGGAGCAGCAGGTCGGTGCTGGGCGGGAGCTGGGGTGGGATGCAGCTGCAGGTCCCCGGGAGCCACGTCGGTGCCACGAAGGGTGCAATGGGGAGCTGCACAGAGCAGCCACCCCTCAGCCCATCGGCAGCTCCCTGGCCCCGAAGAGGCATCATCTCAAATAGGTCTCCAGCGACTCCGCGCTCGGGAAGTTGTAACCAGTCTCTTAAATCCCGACTCGAAACCGAGCCGCAGGTGAGGTCGCAGCTCACGTAATGTATACCCCCCTGGAGAAGTGGCATTAATGAAAGGAGCCAGGATGTGTTGTAATTGCGGTCAACTCTGGAAGAGACGTGAGGCAAAACACGGGGCATGTTCCAGCAGTGTGGCCTTGAAGCGATGACAGAAGGGTTCGGGTTGTAAAGAGTCATGCTAAACAAGGCTGACATAATCTCCCAGCCCACTGCAGCCGCTCAACAACTGTTCAACGCTACAGGGTAATCCCTTGGCTATTATAAATGCCACAGAAATCCTAGGCAAAGGCAACAAATAGGTTTGCAACCTGTGTGAACTCTGCAGACAGGCACCAGGAGAGTTCTCAGACTTGGTCTCGCAACCACCTCCTAAGCCCACTCTGGGACATCGGGGAAACCAGTAATACTGCTGGTATAAACTGGGGCCATTCCCCGGCTTCTAATCTGCACATAGGAACTGAAAGATCTAACCCAAGCCTGTAACCTACACTAATCAGCTCATTATGCGAGACTGGACACATATACACCAAATCTAAATTATATTACAGATAAAGGCAGGAGCAATAAACCTAATCGCAGCATGAAAGATTTTGGTTAGACATCAGGAAATTCCACCCCTGGCAAGGGCAGAGAAACACCAGAGCAGGTGCCACTTAAGCAACTTTTAACCAGTTTGTATCCTACCTCCTTTCAACTGCCTCTTTTTTTGTTTTATCCTGTCTGATATTGCCCTCTTTTTTTGTGTGTGCACATGGCTGCAAATATGATAAATACTATTAACAAATGGTGGCTATTACAATATTTATAGCAGATATAGAGTATCCACCTTACAAATATAGGGCCCAGATCTAAAAAAAAAAATCACTTTATTAATAGGATAAGTTCTTATTTGTGCCTTTAGCTCTGTTACCAGCAATGTAAGTGGATGCTTGAGAAGAAACTGCTCTTGTAAAAAACTTCCAGGATCAGGCCCTAAAAAAAGGAGGATACAGATGGTGAACACAAGATGCACATTGAGTGAAAACAACGCTCACTTTCCACGGTGGCAGAATGCCAGTTAGTTAGAGCCTGCTGATGATGGTACGAGAAGAGGAGGAACTGTCATGCATATGTGCCAAATTTACTCATTTTAAAAGTGAATTGGGCATCACCGTCTGTTGCCGCTAATCAACAAAATAAGATGAGTGGGGCAACAAATTATGCCCCTTTTAATCAACTAGCAGTGTCATACCCTTTGTAAATAGGGAGCGTTTCTAAATTTGTTTTTGGTAAGTTTGAAGCAGTAAAAGAAGATAGAAACATCCTGTTAACAAATCACTGGCTCAATTCAAAGACCACCAAAGGGCTTTCTACGGACTTCAGATCAGGATCAAAACATATAAATAGCATCAGCACATGAAGGAAAGTCAAGGAAGAAGAGCAGATTCATCCCTCGGGTTTTTAAAAGTTATTTGAGAAAAGAATAAATTTCTTTTCCTGATTGATCCTGATTGTGGAAAAGCATACAAATGAGTTTTCCGACAGTGTGACTACACTGTGTTGATGAAAGTATAAAAGTTTGAAGAATTAGGCCTTTCTTTTACTTGCTGCTTGGCTGCATCAGGATAGACAACAACCAGATAACGTAGTACTATTTCACATCTTGTTGTAAAAGGGAGTAGAAGGAAACCCAAGAATTCCACTAGCTTATCTCCCTTCAGAATGCAAGTCTTCTCTGAAAAAGATAAATGCCGTTGACTCTTTTTGTATTCAGAAGGTGGCACCTGGACTGCATACTCCTGATGTGAACATCTGCAGGGGGGAACTTCCAGTGCTCCTGATACACCATCCCAGCCAGAAGAGCTGCAACCCCATACCCATTTACATTTGTGAAAGAACTCAGTTCCAGAATATAATCCTAAACAAAGAGCAACTATAAACTAACTGGATTTAAAAAATAATCCCTGGAAGTGGCCTAGGTATTTAAAGAAACTTTTCCTAAAGTGATACAGGTCTGAACATGTGATCAATTAAACTAAAACCCCCCAGATATATAGAAAATGGCTAGGAAAATATAGGTTTTCATCCAGATTTGAAAGCTCCTTGCACAGAATGACAGCAAATGCTGCAGTCTTTACAAAAATCTTTCCATAATATAGAGCTTTATCAAATCCAGTAATTCAAAACTAATTCAACTGAAAGCTAAATGAGAAGCCACGTGGTTCACCTGGTTTACTAAAAACTCAGAACTTTTAGTAATACAGTTAAAATGATTTGCCAGACAAAACTACTTGACTACACAGAAGGTGAATATACAACCTTTGCCTACAAATGCATAAGGTAACTGCCTGAGGAACAGCCCCGTGCTGCATTAGCACTGCAATGTCCCTTCATTTTTGCTTTCCCTCTCTGAGGGGGAAATTATATTCTCTTCAGAGTTTCTGCTGCCCTTGAAAAACATTTCAACAATCCAAACACAGGATTTACTCCACTGACCACTAACGCCAAAGGCCCCAAATCCACTCACTCTGAAAGAAGATGAGTTTTGCTTTATAAATGCAACTACAAGTTGCAATGAAAAATTTATGGTTTCCTTTTGACTGCCATAGAAAGGGCCACTTTGTTCATTTTTTTTCCTCGGGGAATCCGTTGCTATGATTTTCCATTGGAGAGTTTCTGTATTTCTGCATTGCTAAAGTGATTGCAATGCTGACCTAATTTGGGTCATGAAAAACCCTAGGACTAGTCACATGTCTAAAAACAAACAAAAAAATTGTTAGACAAATTTACTTCCTTGATTATCTGTAAGTATTGCTACCCAATACTACACAGCGTTCTTCGAAATGTTAAAACATGCAGGCTATAATTCTGCATTTTTTCATCTAGAAAAGAATAATCTACATGTCATTTTTCTGTATTGTTATTATTAACAACATATGCACTGTGGACATCATCTATTGCAGGATGTCAAAGTAATAACAACAGAAACATTAATCTAGTCTCAGAAACCCTTCAAATTTGCTAAGTATTAAGCTTGGACGCTGTGAGGTTAAGCTGCTTGCCTATGGTCACACAGTGAACTTGACAGGACCAGGAAAAGAGTCCAAATTTCCTGATTCCCCAGCCCTGTCACAACACTACACAGATGCAATTGCTATATTTTAATTTAATGGTCTGTACAATTCGTATTTCTAAATCTCCAGAGTTTGTAACAGCAGGTATTAATGTTTTACTTCAGGTTCAAAAGTATGAAGTACACTGAAAGCTGTTTTTAGTTTAATGGAAATGAAATGGCCCGTCTCAAAACGCCGTGCTGTTTAGAGCATGCTAATGCTTACAGAGCTGTATGGAAACATTCAGTACGCAGCTCTCCGGCTTGATTACTTATGTCATCAGAGCTGGCGATCCAGTGCTCAGTTCAGCTTGCACAGGGCTGCCTGGGATGTTTCCATACAGCTCCTCTTTACGTAAGGCAGGTGTAACCTTGGCCCTGCCCTTGGCAGGCGCAGCTCCCTTGAGATGCCACAATGAGAGGTCAGTCCCATTAGATTTTATAGCTCTTCATCATATGCTCACTAGGTGGGATAAGTACCCAATGTGTGCTGGCGGGAGGTTACCCATCCTGCACTCAAAAGGTATTCTGGTTTCTGAAAGTTCAAATAGCAGCTCCTTAGAGGAACTGTTAGAAGATTCAACTGCCTGTTTCCCAGTCCCATTTCTGCTGATATAAGTGTGTGCCCAACACGTCTCTCTGGAGTAACCCCAAATTCTCTTTTTTCAGAGGTCCCAAGAGTCCCCAAATGTGGTGGGCCAAGACGAGCTGCAGGTACTCAGCCTCTGGGTACAGGTCACAGAAGAAGCATGGAGAAACATGCACACTTCAGACCACCATGCAGGTGGACAATCCATTCTGCCTCCAGAAACTACCACCAGGACTCACCCAGAACCAAAGTCTGCCATTCCAGAAAGTTTTGCGCACACAAAACTCAATTTAAAAATTGATTTTTAGCTTCACCGTCTTCATTGTACCTTCATCTCTCTTGCTAACTGACTGTGCCTTCCCCACCTTTTTATTAAAACTTTTCCCCTGACTTGCATGCCTTATTGGTCTTTCAGATCCTACTGGTCCTAGCCATTTTGTGGGTTAAGCAACATCTGCTTGGATAATTAGAAGAGAAGAGATTAACAAGTCAGAGAACAGTCACTACCTGCAGACATTCTGAAAATAGCCATCTCCACAAATCCTGCAGGCAGAGCCATCAATTACAGTAATCCTAGAGGTAGACAGTATTTGCACAGAAAGAGTATTTTAGTCTTGTAAGTGAACCCACACTGAAACAGGCTGCTTTATTTCCAAAAATGTCAATTACAGCATTTCAGGAAAAAAACAATGAAACTGGCGCTCGCGATGTCACTAAATGTAGATTGTGTCATGCTTCTAGCGATTAACCGATTCTAGAGTAAGGGACTACTTAGCAAAGGGGAAAGAAAACCAAAACCATTCAGCCTGTAACAGCTTCAGCCCTCACTGACAATCACCTCTTCATGAACTTCTGGGATTGCTTGCATGTACAATGGCACACATGTGTTTGATATCAAAGCCAGAGGCATCCAGATATCTCAGTTACTTGGATAACAGGAAAATAAAGACATGCTTTCTTGAGAAACTTCAGCTCAACTGTAATTTAAGAACACTTTTTAACCTCTAATAGACTTCATCTTGTTTCGTTTTTAATTTGAAGAATGTACTTACTGGAAAGAATATTGTATTCAACTAAGAATCTGTTGGAAATTGGATTTAACTATCTAGGTTTTTCTTACAAAGTTCACTTGATATACGTATATATGTAAACTAGAACTAGCTGGGGTTTTTTGAGCATGTTTTGAGAACAGTTTTTGAGCTGGGGTTTTATAATAGATCTTTAAAAGATGCTGTAAAAACTCATTTTCCCTCATTTTTTAAAATTCTATTTTCATCTTAGTGTGAAGGTAAGTTTAAAAAAATTAAGACTTCACTTTTCAAGAACATCCCAAGACAAAAATTGAAAAATTATATAAAAAAACTTGATACAGTTTTCAAGTAAAAATTCTGGGTAAGTGTTTATAAAATTAAAGCAGCTTTTGAAATGAGCAGGTCTTGGAATTTCTTAAAGTTTGTAGGATATAACTTCTTGTCACAAGTACTCAGTGAACCAAGGAGGAAAGATGTCCTCCCAGACTTGCTATTTGTGAATAGAGAAGGACTTGTGGGGGATGTGATGGTAGGTGGCTGTCTTGGCCACAGTGATAATGAAATGGTTGAGTTTAAAATTTTCAGTGTAATGAGAAAAAAGGAGAGCAGAGTTTCTACCCTGGATTTCAGGGGAGCAAACTTAAAGCTCTTCAGCGAGCTATTTAGCAGAGTATCCTGGGAATCTGCTTTTGAGGGCTTAGGAGTCCATAAGCACTGGTCAGTCTTTAGGAACCCCCTTTTAGAAGCACAGGAGCAGGCAACGCCACTGTGTCGTGAGTCAAGCAACTGGGGCAGATGACCAGCTTGGCTGAACAGGGAATTCCTCATCGAGTTCAAGCAGAAAAAGAAATCATATGATCTCTGGAAGCAAGGTCAGGCTCCGCAGGAAGATTACAGAGCTAGCTGTGGTTCACTTATGCAGGGAAAGGACGTGAAAGGCCAAAACTCAATGACAGTTGAAACTGACCAGTGTTGTTTCAGATAACAAGAAGGGCTTTTTTAAGTATGTTAATAGCAAGAGAAGGTTTAAAGAAAACATTGTTGAATGCTCATACTTGTTGAAGATAGTCATCTGACTAATAGGGATGAAGAAAAAGTAGAGGTATTCAATGCGTTTTTTGTCTGTCTTTAATAATACTGATAGACCTTGGGCTGCCCAGCTTCCTGAGTCGGAGGACTACAAGTGTGGGAACAGTGACTTTCCATTTGTGGACACTGAAATTGTAAGGGATCGTCTGTATCAGCTGAACGTTCACAAGTCTGTGGGGCCTGATGGGATTCATCCCGGAGTTCTGAAGGAGCTAGCAGATGTGCTGGTAGAACCCCTCTCAATCACCTACCAAAGGTCTTGGGAGTCTGGGGAGGTCCTTGCTGACTGGAAGCTAGACAATGTTATTCCAGTCTACAAGAAGGGCATGAGGGAAGACCCAGGGAACTACAGACCTGTTAGTCTAACCTCAGTTCCTGGAAAAAACGTGGAGAAGATTACGCTGGGTACTATTGAAAGGCATTTAAAAGAACAATGTAATCATCAGGCACACTCAACACAGGTTCACAAAGGGAAAGTCCTGTTTAACCAATTTGTTAGTTCTTGATAGATCCTTCTATGGTAATGTCACCCACCTACTGGATGAAGGAAAGGTGGTGGATGTAGTTTTTCTGGATTTTAGTAAGGCTTTTAACACCATCTCTCACAGCATACTTCTGGACAAGTTGTCCAACTGTGGGATGAATATGTTCACGATGTGTAAAAAATTGTCTGAACGGCAGGACTTAAAGGGTTGTAGTAAATGGGGCTACATCTGACTGGCAACTGGTCACCAGCGGTGTTCCTCAAGGTTCAATTCTAAGGCCAGTCCTGTTCAATATATTTATCAACAATCTGGATGCAGGAGTTGAAAGCACCATTAGCAAATTTGCAGATACTACCAAACTGGGAGGCGGCATTGACTTTCCTGAGGGATGGGATGCCTTGCAGAGGGATCTAGACAGAGTGGTGCATTGGGCAATGATTAATGAGATTAAATTTAACAAGTCCAGGTGCTGGATTCTGCACCTGGGACAGAGTAACGCCAGGCACAAGTATAAATTGGGAGAGGAGAGGCTGGAGAGCAGCCCTGCAGAAAGGGATCTGGCGGTGCTGGTCGACAGCAGGCTCAATATGAGCCAGCAGTGGGCCCTGGCAGACAAGAGGGCAAACTGCACCCTGTGATGCATCAAACACGGCATAACCAGACGGTCAAAAGAGGTGATTTTCCTGCTGTATTCGGTGCTGGTGCGGCCTCACCTCGAGTACTGCCTGCAGTTCTGGGCCCCACAATTTGAAAAAGATGTTAAGGTCCTTGATTAGGTCCTTGAGTGCATTCCGATGAGGGCAACAAAGCTGGTGAAGAGCTGGAGGGAATGTCCTATGAGGAGCAGCTAAGGACTTTGGGCTTGTCTACTTTGGAGAAAAGAAGGCTGAGGGGTGACCTCATTGCTCATTACAACTTCCTGAAGAGGGGAAGTGGAGAGGGAGGTGCTGATCTCCCTTATATCCAGTGATAGGACACATGGGAACGGTTCAAAGCTACATGAGGGTAGGTTTAGACTGGACATTAGGAAGCACTTCTTCACCAAGAGTGTGGTCAAACACTGGACGGGCTTCCTAGAGAGGTGGCCGATGCTCTGAGCTTGTAAGTGTTAAAGAGGCATTTGGACAATGCCCTTAACAGCATGCTTTAACTTTTGGTCAGCCCTGAATTGGTCAGGCAGCTAGGCAAGATAATTGTTGTAGATCTCTTCCAACTGAAATAGTCTATTCTATTCTAAAACTGTTATAAACATTATGACTTGGTGACTTCAAAAAAATCCTTTGTCAAATAAAAAGTATCTGCATGGAAAACCATGTTGTCTAGGTAGCTGTGATTTAAATTAGGTATTGTAGCAGTAAACTTACCAGAGTAACAGAAGCAGACATGGGTAAGGTTGAGATGGAAGGCACATACACACACGCACAAAATCTGCCAGGCCTGTTATTATCTCAAATGACATCATTTCATACCACCTCTCTCCACATGGGGAACAGCACAGGACAGACGAATTCATTCCCAAATTAGAAAAATAAGCCTGGACCAAACCACTACCACTACCAGAGACTAGATTGGTCATGCTACTGGAGACACCTGCGGTTTCACAGTGTCATCTGGATCACGCCGATGACTGAACGCTTGTCCTGGGAAAGAGGGATTTCACTGTGCAACCCCATATGCAGCCACCTACCAGCTGAGGAAAGCCCTACAGTCAAGGAGACAGGTACCTTGTATGGACTTTAAAAAGGGAAATCTTAAAAGATCTCAGTAAATTTCAAATTCTTGGGAAATTGTGTGACAAGAGCCTGGACATGACAATGGGCCTGTTTAAAATAAATGAAATATACTGATCGCAATGTGACACAATTCTTTCAAGAGTTGCTGCACGCATACAGGGGTTTTCCCACAGAAGGGGAATGGAGTTGATGTCTACTGCAGAAAGTACAGGCACTGTCCTTTCTCCCCAGGACTGAACATGAGTGGGGAGCAGATTCGGAACCTCCTTGGCCCCAGCTGAACGAGCTGGTTGGAGCCGTGGGATGACTGACGGGGATGGCGGGACCGTGCTCGGCTTCCTTGTCTTCTGTCAAGCAAAACATCCCTTTCTGAGCTGTTTGATCCCTCTTCGGCAGCGGCAAGCCCTGCTAGCACAGCAGCCAGGCAGAGAACCGTTCAAGAAAAGCTAAGTGAGCTGTAAAGGGCAAATGCATACAAGGGATGCCATCTGTCAACAATGTAAGGAAGCTGACGCAGAGTGACTTAAAAGAAAAAAAAAAAGCATTAAGTGGCTTATATAAACGAATGCCATAAAACCTCTGTATAAAGGCAGCTAAGGGCACCATCTCTCCCAGCCTGAGGTGCCACTGGCTGAGCCCTGATAAAAAAAGCCCAAAATTAAACTTACACAATGCCTAGCATTAAGCTCAAAATAAATAAAGTCAGGAATTGCATTCTGACAGCAACGTGAGCCAGACAAAGCCTCTGCTGCTGGATAAAACCCCTGAGCTCTTTGCCATTGTAGTAGCCAGCTGGGATGGGTGGGAGATGCCAGGGGCTGCCTTGGCCGCAGGAGCCCCAGGAGGTGCAGCCTGTGCTGGGACACACACGGACCTCCCACCCACTGTCCCCTCTAGCCAGGACTCAAGAGGCAGGTCCTCCACGGTCCAGCTTACAGTGTAGGCTCACCACAGTAAGAAAAGCCCAGCGCTGTCAGGGAATTTAGGCCTGAACTGAAGCCAGCTTAAGTCAATCAATGACTTCAATGCATTTGCACTCAGAGCATTGCAGCACTCTGCAGGGGTTAAAACCTCTGTGCCTCTGATTGCCATCACCTTCTTCTTCTGGTTCCTTAGCTGGAGGTAAACCTGCACTGTCCCCGACTTTTCAGGACTACAGAAACCGAAGCTGAACGTACTCCTTCATTTCACACACCCAACGTTCTCTGAACAATCCTGAGGACTGAGGAGATGGCAAGTGGATGTTCTGCAACTTATGCTCACCACAAAATCCAGTGACCGCAGTTATCCTGTTGGCTTTGCAGCGTACCATTGCTCAGCCTTAGTAACAGTGCCACTGACTGCCCCGAGAGTTCTGTGCTACAGGCCTCCGGCCACGGAGGAAAGTACCAAAGAAGCTCGCAGATGTGGAGGTGCTTTGAAAAAAAGGTTTATGCAAAAAGTAATTCACAGAATTCACCAACCATGGAAGCCCACTGAATTACTTCTAAACATACTTCTTTCATCTTTTTTTGCTTTTTCTTGTTTAATTTTCCCCTTCAAGTAAGTTGGTTGGCCATGTGAAGCCTCTGTTACTGTTACAGCAATCTGTGCTGGGGAGCTTGTGGTCCAGTCTAGTTTAGTGAGTGCTGTTGCCTTGGTACTACAGCATCTTCCACATCAGCAACCAAATCTCCCCTCCTGTTACAGCTTGCCATGAAGAAGAGCTTTCAGCTCCCAAAGAGCTGTTGTTACCCCTCTCCCTCAGCCCAAGGTAACTCCAGTTCCAGATAATTGAGCTGTCAATCAGCAAAGCTCATTAATGGGAATATTGCCATTTTCAGAAGCAGCCACGATGGCTTTCCCAGGGAAAACTCCATCATCCAAAACTGATGTCAAGACCAGCACCAAGCGCACCCATGGTACATTCCCCAGTGGAAGTCTTCAACACTCAGTCACAGTCAACATGCGGTTCAGAACCCTCTAAGAAAAGGGGAAAGTCAGGCAACTTTGGTATAGTAAGGAATCTGGCACAACACCAGTTTCTGTGCAGCAGAGCTCTTGAAGTATTAATTTCTTATTTTAATTAAATAAAAATTAATTAATTTTTGTTTTTCCTATGAGTAATATAATGTGCAGAAAATAATATACAAGCCGATAGCGAGACATAACACACATCTGAAGAATATTATTTTCTACATTTTGCTACAAGTATAGTTATACAAAGTTCAAAATGCTGTAATATTTTGGTTTTATCTGTTGTAGTCAATCACTAGCAAACTGATACATCTTTACTTCTAGCAGAATTAAAGATTTTGGTAACTTTTCAGGAAAGTAACATTTAAATAATACACAAATGCCAATTTCATATTAGCTTTCTCTATAGGGAATTGAATTTAAGACCAGAAGAAAAAAACCCAGCTAATTAGAAAACTTCTACCAAGTTCTAAAACCTCTATGCAGTAACTTCAGATGATTGCTCATAAATTCAATAAAGCCCTAAAGATTACTCATGTCTAACAGCATTATCATCAAGGGCAAAGTAACTTTCTTTTTCGTCTTACAGAGAAAATGGACTTTTATTATGCTGCTAATCACACCTACGCTTTGAGTACCCATCAGTGTTAGAAGCTGAAAGCTATGAGCAAGTTTTATTTCTCCTTTTTAGAAGATGATCATCTTTTCAGATCACTCCCTCAGACTTTAGAACCAGTGCTATAATTTTGCTAACAGTATCTATTAGTTCAGTATCAGGTGCCCTTAGGATCTTGTGTCTTTTTATTTAAAATTACACCCAATCTCAAATACATATTGAATAAGAATTTCTAATTGCAACTGAAATTTCCAAAATGGAATCTGACTCATAAAATCCACAGTGTTATATTTGGGGATCGTTCATATGGGTCACTATCATTTCTAACATGAAATGAAATCTGTGGCTGAAAATTTCTACTGCACATTCCAGAAATATATTTAAAAAATTAGAAGATCTATTAGATTCCTCATAGCATAAGAATGAAAATATTAACATTTGAATCTGTAATTTTCATCATGGGTAAAATTAAGAGGAAGGAAACTCTTCCCTTTTTAGACCTGTATGGTGCCTCTTAACCATTTACAATCCTTGGCCTCATTTTTCACCCACAAATGTTGGCATAAAACATGCCACAGCCAGCTGCTACCCTTCCCAGAGGAAATGCCTCAAATATCCCCAAATTTGTTCTTAGTATTTACTATCAACATTCCTTAAATGCTGTCAGAAATGCTGGGTGACTTTCAAGATTTGTCAAGGCTGAAAGAACATCACTTACAAAGCAGAACAGTCCTTAAGCTCTCCTGCAACTGTGGCAGCCCTCAATAGTGTCACACACAGCCTTAACATGTCCAGAAATATTTAAGCAAGCCACTGATGAGAACAGCGTTAGGTTGCAGGGGGTGCAAATGAAAACATTTGTTTCCATATTCTTGACCATCTAGCATTTCTTGAGAAAACTACCCAAACGCGTCAGACGTCCTTTTTTACTGAGGTTTTCATCTTCTTATTCATTCTCTCAAGGGCAAGCACGCAAGTTTTCCCCACATCCGGTCTAATATTTTCATTTTTGTGTCATGTGCACTGTCTGGAAAAGTTTCAAGATTTAGTTAGTAGGAACTGACACAGAGGAAGAATTACTGACAGATTAACTTTTCACTAGTGAAAAATAAGGAGTATATCAAACGTCTACTTTATGGGGAAAAAAAAAGAAAAGGAAGGCAAACAAAACTGTCCATCATTAGGGCTACTGGCTGCTGAGCACATTGCTTTTTAGTTTGCTCAGTTTTCTCTCATCGTTTCCTTGTACTCCCCTGTCTGCCATTGTGTCTCAGTCTTGTTTTGTTTTCCACTGTCCTGCACGTGCCTGGCAAGATCCCTGGGCAGGGTCATCTTCTGTCCCCTGTGGATCACCAGAGCGGTGGACCATGGCTCCTGGCCAGGGATGCTGTTCATTTCGGCGCCATGTGTAACAAGCAATAACAATGCTGGAAAATTCCACTTGCATTTGATGTAACTACTCACTGTAAGTCGTCCGCATTTATATTCGTCTTCTGTCCCTAGGCAAAATCCTGCCCAAACTCCACAGTGCTACCTGTCGGAGTGCAGCTGAGGGGAGCGGGAAGGAAGAAGGTCCCTACGAGGAACCCAGGAGGTTGGAGAACTTCTTTCTTATTCCTATCAAATGTCCTGGGCAACCTGTTGGTGTTTTGCCAGGCCCCTGATCATCAGAATTTGACCCCATCATTGCGCTGAATGATTCAGCTTGATTAGGAGTTCACTGGGAGCTGATAATCTGCCTATCATGACTGATCTAAAACTGGAAAATGGTCATGCACATTTTAAAAATAGTCTGTTTATCACACCATATATATTGATTATCTTTTGGAAACGCTCCAAGAGACATCATCCTGGAAGTCAGTATAAAATAAATATGACCTGAATTTATCCAGAACAGGTTGGATGANCCACTTTACCAAATTGCACACATTTAAACAATATATAACTGTCTACATATTATTATCACAGCCTCCTGGCAATTATGAATCATTAAACAGAATTTTAATGTGGCTTGTTTCAGATGTGTGCATTGATATTTGAAAAAGCGCAGTTCCCATTTCTCTACTGAAACGCCTTTCAAAATCCTAGAGTGGTATCGCTAAAGCGGCCTGGTATATTACTGAACTAACCCCAACCATCCACCTGTGACCTGCCAGAAAGACATACAAATGCTATCACGCAGTAATAAACCACTGCAGAAAGCTGAAGCATAAACAAAAGCATGACTGAAAACACCGTGAAAGAGAAGATGCAGATCTGCAGCCCCGCTGCTAATAAAGATCTGTTGCTCAACCTCAGTGTCTGGCAGCAAACCTACTACAGCAAATTTTTCTCCACTGAAGCTGGGACATGGAAGAAGCAGTTGGCTTTGGAATCAAGGTTCAAATCATTCAGTGCTTGAGAAAGGCTGTCAACCTTTGATTTCCATGTAAAGGCAACTGATGGCTAATTATCGTGGAGATTAATTGCTTCTTGGGGTTGTTTGCTGCCACAACCTGAAGAAGTCAAGTTCTTCTGTTTAACATTTGAACGCATTTACAGCTTCCAGATGCAGAGAGAATGGGTTTCATTTTCAGCAGTCTACCTCAACGGCTCTTCCTCACTGGAATGAACTACGGATACTACGGTCAGATATTTCTTGTGCAAATAGAATTACATTATACACCTGCTTCATTAATGCTGCTCATGAATAAGGACGAAATGTCAAACAGAGAAGGGTGGAGACTCTCTGAGAGGGGAAGGGAATATAACTCTGGAATAACTGGTTTCTGCAATAAATAATTTACAACAAATTATTATAGGATATACATTTTATGGAACATAAAACTAGTAGCATAAAGTATTGTTACCTTATGGCAACTTAAGATCAAAAAGCTGTTCTCAATTACCCTTTTCCTGCCTGGAGCTCAGACTCCATGGATAACCCATCTCTTTGGACCTCCCTAAAGGGCATCTGAAGTGTGGGGCATCATGCTGAGACAGAGGCATGGCTGGCTCTGTCTCAATTCTGCTTTCACTTCCCTCTTGCCCACAGAAGTGACAAAGATAAGAGCGTCGTCTGTTTTATATGCTAGATCCAGGTAGCAACACTACACTGCCACGAGAGTAGGAGGACGTCGCTGTGATGTTGGAAGCCCTAAAGCTGCTGTGTTGGCAGGCATAGCTCCATCATCTCTGCATGCCGCCTTACAGTGAGAAAACATTCAGCCCTTTTAAAATATCTCATAGGTAACAACACACTCATCTCTCCTTTGCCCGAGCTGTGCTCCAACACGGCAAGCAGCAGACTTAGAAGCAGAAAGGTTTGTTTGCGACTCCCTGAGCTGTAAGCACCATTTTTGGCAAAACTGAGAGCAGCGCCAGTGGAGAAGCAATATCCTCCCCTTCCCCAGCATGTTCTGCCTCATCTCTATTATTCCAGGAGAGGGAAAGAAGGGGATATTCTGTAGAAGAGACCACTACATAGACGGAAATGACCCTAATAACGAAGAGTTTTCCATGAGGATTTCCATTTGCCTTCCACATTCACTACATACCACAATGTATCAGTAAAGAAACTTGCTGGAGTGGTGTACAGCACACTATATTTAAAAATGTTGGTAAATTGAAAATGGATCATGCCACTTCTCTCTGCTCCTTCCACCTCCTGTCCCCCCACACACCATGAATATATTTTGGAAGAAAAGAATACACCCACTACTTGAGTAGATTCTAAGTATTTCACAGATTATGCATGTAAGGAGGAAATAATAATATATCATTTCAGCAAATCTGCAGTGCTGCATGCCTACAGAAAAACTGCAAGAATTTTAGCAATACAAATACTTGGACAGGAGGTAACCTTCCCCTGTGAAGCAGGGACCTAAATGCAGCAATGGATGAGACCTGCTGTGAATAATTACTGCCATTTTTTCAGGCTGTGACTTATGCCTGAATTCCTAAAGGAAATTGTCTACTTAAACTGGTTTATTAAAGCTCTATCCCAAGAAAAATCCACGCTGTTTAATGAAGCAATCTGACCAATTTGTGATGCATTTTCCCTTTCTAGTTCTTCATGTGCTATTCAAATCCATACAGCACATAATTAAACCAAGGATAGCTAAAATATCTCAATTGCTAAATTATTATACATTTGCCTAATTAGCAATTACAACCCACTGTTGCCACAGACATTTGCTGAGTAATACCTCTGTTCCACTGTAGGCTCCAGCACAACTACGGAAAGTACTAACACAAAGCCCACTATAGTTAGATACTTAACAAGCACTATGGATAAATCAAAGAGAGGGTCACAACTTCAAAGGAAATAGAGCTTTAATTTACAGTGCAGAGATTAGCAGTAAAATTAGTGAGGATTATAACAAAGCAAAGGAGAGAAATCACTGCTATCCTCTAACCAAGCAGCTTTGGGGAAAGCAAACAAACAAACCCCAAACAAAAGGCAAATGTTGTCTAAAATACTTTAGTGGGTGATCCACCCCCTTCCGTCCCCGCCAGCCTCCTGTTAGAAAGAAGATTTCACACCAATTCCACACTTCACAACAAGGGAACAAGCAATGATAGGATCAGATAAAAGCACATAATGAGATTAAGTCTCATTAAAAAACTCCTCTTGCGCTTCAAAGGCACTAACTGTATTAGAGGTAAGACTGAGAACAGCACACAGACCTACAAAACCAACACGGTCATGCCTGCAGAAGAGACCCTATGCTGCAGAAACCACCTTTCTTGCCACAAAGCAGTCAGTCACATCAAATGGCAAAATAGTTTTCTGAAATGCATGGATCTTATGTGATGAGGCAAGACAATATTAGACAGGGTACTTGATGTGCCGTGCGCTAAAAGAGTTTCTAAACAGCTAAGTGTGAAACACCTCCACATTCAAAGGATGTACCTGTAATGCTCAACATACGTAGCTGCTTTTTTGCAACGAGCACTTGGTAGGGCAGCAGCTCAGGGCACTCGCTTGCCACAAACCACTTCTCTAATATAACTTGTCTCCTGGCATGGCCACGTGTTACAGCCACTGGGATTTCAGTCTCAGAGGCATAGCAGGGAAGCCCTTGAGCACACGCGCCATGCTCACCACCACCTCCTACATCCCACCCGTCTGCTGAGACTGACGCACCTGGCCCTGCAGCGGATAAGCCTCAAGGGTTTCACAGGGACTGGAATTTCTGGCTTTCAAATGCAGAAACTCAAGGAATGAAATGCCTGACCCTTAAGAGAAGACAGAGAAAACCGCCTGCAAAACTTTTGCACGAAACACACATTCAATTCTATCAACTTTGACTTCTAAAAAGAAAGAGAAATAAAGATATTTCAACATAAATTCAGATTATTACAGGAATCACTGGGAATGCAAAGATTAAATAATTACATTGAAAGAAATCAGCTAACTATTATTGAAAATTAGATGCAAGCCTGAATAAAATTATATTAATATGCCCTTAACAGCAGCACTGACAAGTTAAGAAATTCAACAAATTCGGTGATGTACAGAACGCCCAAATAAATAATATGCACCTTTTTCAACAAAAAAAGTTCTTATGCATTTGCTAAATCTATTACATTAGTCATACCTTTATAAATACCTTTCTATATAGATATGCAAAGCTATAAAAATAATCACACTTCATATCAACTTGTCAATAATTAATCAATTTTTTCCTTTTTCTTTATGAAGGATATAATTACTCTTTTTATCAGCAAAATTCTTAAATTTTGATAGAAATATATGATGCATAAAACATACTTTAATTTTTGTTTCAAAGTTTTTATGACAAAATTCTTTAGCTAAAATAAGAACTTAATCCTCTAATGGACAATGTTAATCCTGATATTGTGAAGATGATTACTAAAATTATTTATTAGCAATGAATCCTTAAATGTTCAGTGCCATCCAGGTCAAATTTAGCTAGGGACTGACCCTACTCCCAAATCAGATTTTCTAGCTAGCCTCTATTCTGCCAGCACAGAAAAGCTACAGATGGCAGAACAGAGGAACGCAACAATACCAAATAGGAACAGTCATTTTTAAAGACAACTTAAAAATAAATTTCTCATACAGATTTATGACTAAATTTGCTGTCAGGCAGAAGAAATATAAAATAAGACAAAACGAAAAGCTGCCTGCTGTGGAATATTGCTGAAAATACAGTGTTTCCACTGAAGCAAGCTCTGAGGCCAGACAGGGTCACAGACTGGAACGGGGACGATGTTGAGGGCAGTGCTGCAGGCAAGGGGACTTTTTTCATAAATTCTGCTCTCTGTTTCCCAATGTCAGCTTCTCTTCTCCCCTACTACATTCAATGTAGTTGTTGGTTTGGGTTTTTTCTTGGGGATCTAAGTATCAGATTGAAAAAAAATCAACGTCTACATGGATGTTTCTATTTTGCAGTTAATACTATTCCACCGTTTCCTTCATGTCACTCTGAAAATATAGAAAGACCTTGTAGCAGGAATATATTACATACATTCTCAGTATGGGTCCCTTCAAACTGTAACAGCAACAAACGCAGGAGTCAAGACCCACCATCTAAACTACACCAATTTCCATACAACAGCCTCATACCTACTGGTAAGAGCATTTTGTTATTAACATCTACCTTCATGATTTCATACATTATTTACACGGTATAGGAGCACAGCACAAAAAACATTAGCTCTTATCCTAAAATGAACACAACGCTCCCATGGATTATGCAACAGTACTTAAATCCAGGCAAATTATTTTTCAGAGCTGTGTTTGCAAGCAGCAATCCATGGATTTATCAATACCATTATTTTAACAGAAGTTTAATTCACAGTCAATGCTTATTTCATGATTCATTTTTATACAGCTAAAGTTTATATTTTTATTTCTTTCATCTATGTGAAAAGCTCTGCCACCAAAGCTTTCTATAATGGAAGGAATAGTCCAGGTGGAAATGCTGTGTGGTCAGCTGGTGTTACAAGAAGATGCAGCCATACAGCACAGGCAGAATTCAAAAAGGTCCCCAGAACCTTTTTCCACCAAACCCTGGGGCACCAGTTACTGTCCAACACAGCAATAAAGCTAAATCCTTCTGGCAACAGACCAAAAGACAAAGCCAGTTTGAGTGCCACCTTTCTTCAAAATATCCACCCTATCACCCACCTATCCCACAAACAACACGTCGAGGAAACCTTCTGAACCTTTACTGAAGCTCTGCTCCCTTTTGAGGGCGTGATCCCAGCCATAAAGCACACAAAAGTCTGACCAAAGAGCTGTAATCGGTGAATCTCACCACACGAAAGTGCCACTGTCTGGATGTAAAAGCCTCAGTTGCAGAAAATATTTTCAGCATATTTGTGGAGATTGGTAGCAAGGCTTTTACAGCATGACTTGGCCATCAGAATTTATAACCAGGAAAGTGTTTGATCCAACTTCATACAATGGCCATTTATTTTAACAGCAGAGCATGTGGAAAATATACAACCAGTGTTAATGTACTTGCAAATATGCTAAGTTAGCTGCTTCTCAGCTTAGGATAGTAATTCACACTACAACAGAATTAAAATCTGTTCAGCTTTAAAAACGAGGCAATAACACATTAGGAACTCTCTCTTCATCCGCTCAGGAAAGCCTCTTTCCCTGAAAAGACTTCCATGAATGGTTTTCCAGTTTCTGTGCCTCGAGGGTTGGAAAGTCAGTCACATCACCAAAAATACCCTCAGAACAGAACTACATATATATAAATACGCACAGACAGAGCTATTAAGATTTTTGTGAGCCTAGCAGCCTGACACCAGAAAAAGCAATGCAATCCATTCCTAAGCACTGGGAGAGGCAAATTTATTTGGCCACTGTCGGAGAGCAGGAGCTGCTTGCAATGGGGCAGTATTTTTTGCCACATCTGGGGGCATTTTCTGCTAAAACCAGCTGAGCCATAAAGCCCAGAAAACTATGACATTTATATTCATACACAGAAAATAAAAGGCAAACCCTTCTGTGTCTGTGCTCCAGTGCTGAACAACTGCTGTTTTCACTATTGGTGTGAAGAACTGCTAGGCAAAGTTGGCTCCAAGAATCCTTTTCTCAAGGGAAAGAAAAAGCCCTTCAGTTAGGAAGACTCCCTTCCCTTTAAGACAAGAGGACTGTGTGGCTCTTACCCTGTCCCAGGGCTGGCTTTGCCCAGTGGACAGGCAGACTAAGGCTGAAGTAGAGGATCTCAGGCTATAAAGAACACACACAAAGTGGAGAGCCCTACGAGAAACAACGATGAGCATCCATCGTAACTAATGGACTAAGATGAGACATTGCGTCATGAGGACAGGCAGCTTAGGTGCAGGGTCCCAGTATCCAGCAGTAAAATAGAGACAAACTAAACCTAGGATGGCTGTAGAGCCTCAAAAATTGAACCACCTGTTCCAGGGTGACAACCGGCCCACCAAATAAGTTTCTCTGAGGTGGACAATGAGCAGGGAGCAGAGCAAGCGGAAAGAGAAGCAACCTCTGAGTCATCTGCCTTCTGTCTTGTATGATCTTGGTGGGTGCAGCTGGTGTTTGGGTGTTTTACAGACTCACAGGAGGAGACAAGAGTTTTCCTCTGAAAGGGGAGCCCAGAATGGAGGTGGGCCTTGAGAGAGTTCACAGTGGGGTCAGGTCTGGCATACAGGGAAGCAGCAGCGGCCACCAAAAAGACAGCAGCAGCAACAGCAGCAAAGAAGCAGAGGGTGTAGATGAGAGGGTGTTGCAGAGAGAAGATGTGTCTAGGACCCTAGAGGTGAGGTTGGAGAGGAATGCCAAGAGGAAGTCTGGCATTCGGAAGACGGTACAGGTGGGCAGGGACTTGTGACTGGGACAGAAAAATAGGGAGTAGAAGTACCTGTGAGGGATTTACAATGGATGAGGTTGGCGGTGTGCATGGCTCAAGAGGGAGGGTATTTGGGGCACAGTAAAGACTAAATAGATTTGTTCTAGGAACAATGGGGAACTCCAGAACGTGTGGAAGTGTTGGTAGGCTCTGGGACTGGTGTAGGGATCTCTGAACTGTGTATGGGGGCTAGGTGGGGGGAGTGACAGAAAGGACTCCAGGAAAAGATGTTTTGAGAATCTCATCTGAGCTTAACTGCAGTCCGTATCTCCTTCTGATACTCCATCTTGGGGCAAGGGTGCACCCACGACTACTTTACTTCTCTGCAGAACTGTCCTCTGTGTGTTTTGGTTTTGTGGAGGGCTGATGCAATGGGATCTGGGTCTGTGACCAAGGCTGTCTGGCAGAAGTGAGGAACTTTTTTACTGAAGAAGTCCAGACAGGTGATTCAGACACCCACATCAACACACCCTTCAGCATTACCCTGTAATGAATATAATGCAGCTGAGCTGGGGATAGTACACAGTTAAGTTGCAGGCCTTAAGAAGATTTTATTGCAGAGTCTATGGTCTCTCACCTTCCTACCCCTAGTCGATGGCAGCATAAGTAATGAATAATACCAGGTGCCCACACCAAAACACCTGGGCTTGACTTTCTGAGATGCTGAATACTTACGGATCCTGTTCAGTCTGAGTTGTGACTGATTACCTGCTCTGAAAATTGACACCCCTCCTCAAGAGCACCCCTGATCAGGGACTTTTGAAAACATTAGCTCCACATCAACCTTCCAGAACTGTCAGATGAACTGTGGCCACAGGATATCAATCAACCAGGGCTAAATTGCGATTAGGACTATTGCATGATAGAATAAGATTTAGAGGGAGAAAGCACATTCCTCAGGCAGTTAAAAAACCCCACACTTAAATAACGTTCTTTTCACTGCATGCAACAAAACGTAATTCATCCTGCAACCATAGCAGCTTGTGTTAAACTGAAGCAGCCACAGCTGACCTTCCTCAGTCACTCTGACAAGCCTATATTAGTTGTCCTCATTACGTAAAAACAATCAATCAGAAATTGGAGAACAATGGCCTTATGAGGGTTCATAAAAATTGAACGCAAATCCTCTATGCCACTCAGTCAGGGACAAGTTATTCTCAGACCTACAGACACACGTTTGTGCCAAAGTCCACATAAATTCTTTTTTCTGAGTAGGGCCTAGACCTAAGAAAGGACGTTGCTGATTGCCCTCAGGAGGGACAACTGCCATAAAAGCTACTGTTTCCCTGTTCATGGAGACTCCTTCATCTTCTCTCATTAGTGTGGCACAGAACAGGAAAGGTATTTCTACAAGTACCTCCTGTAAATTACTTTTTTTTATTTTATTTTTTTTTTTTTTAGTATTCTGTTATTACTTGGATGTACATGCTCTATGCCAAAAAATTTAGCTAATTTATACACAAATTCCATTTCAGCAAGCTGCTCATTACTAATTGGGATTATCAGGGACAGACTTGGAGCAAGGACCTCTTCACTTTCCGTCCTCCAGAACCTCCTCCTGTACGACAGCCAGGCGGGCTCCACATCACTGATTTCTAATACAGAGCATAGAGAGTACCGCTGTCACACATGATTGAAACAAGCTAATACCCTCAATTTTCAAGGGAGATATGGAGCAGAAAAACAATTATCAAGGAAGAAATGAGATCCTGGGTGCTTAAGTCATACAGGTCTGCTAGAGGTCACCAGAATTGCAGTTTCTCATATATCTTCAGAAGAAGAAATATGAGGTTTTGTTCAAAATAGTAATGGGTTGCTGTGTATCACTTTTGGAAGTCCAGATGCCTGTTAGAAAAGTCGATAGCTGATAGTCAGGGATCCTATTTGGTATACATGAAAAGCAGCTGTTCCTAATATACTTAGTTAACCTGACACCATCAAGCTTATTTTCAGTCATTGCTGGGTCAACTACCATTTCTTGCTCCTCCTGCAACCCTACGCATCCCATTCCCCAAATAAAAACCTCATGGTCCAAAACCCAAAAGGTTTATCAAACATTACGTTACTTAAATATCATTTTATTGTCATTTTTTGTTTTCTCCCAATTCTCCATGCGGACTTAAATGAAGATCCAAGAGTTGCTCTTGGTCCTGACTTAATGGGACAAAACCTCAATATCTGAATAGAAAAACAGTGTCACCTTGCATCCCCTTTAACGGGATTTTGTCCTCCAGCTTTATTTTAAAGATGAAAGTAGTTTTCAGAGGCTAAAACACTACAAACTAAAATTTTCCAGTGATTAACAAAACTTAGAATATCCCTTAATCTTCTACTGTTCTTTCTGTTGAGCTGATCGTCACCTGAAAGACATTAAAAAACGTAGACCATATTTGCCAATTTTGTCTGCTTTGGCCATGCAGCTTAACCAAGGTCCTTCGCTAGATACTCCTGGAATCCATCTAAGCAATTCAAATACCACACACAAAACACTCCCAAACTTTTGATATTGCACACTGCATCTGTTAGCTTCTAGATCCTCCTCCACAATCACAGATAAATATACTTACACATCAGTGCTCCACATTTCTCCAAGGTAATCCAGGAGTACGTACAATCAGCTAATGAAACATTAGTCTTATTTTCATTCCCAAATGATGATAAAGAAGTTAATACACAAACCATTTTGCATATATGAAAAGACACCGATGTGTTGGGATCTGACAGCCAAACAAGCCCTATAACATTTAAGAACTAGCACCTAAGTAAAGCACTACATTTCACAGTAAGCAAAAAAACCCCTCACAACCTTGAAGACACTGGAAGTCTCCAATGTGTGCTCCTTTCAGCTTCCACAGAAGATACGTGCTGCTGACCTGTTAAATTCTGCCTGACTCCTCTGTTGTAAAGCAATATCAGAGCGTATAAACAAACCCTCATTTGTATCAAGGGCCATACAGAGCTCCTGAATTCGGGAGCTCCAAGAGTTAAAACTGACTTGGTTCCAGGCCTCCACCTTGGACTGGGAAATGATGCCTCATACAATGCTGTCAGGCAACTTTTGTTTACACACAGTAGCTACAAATATAACATTAATGTAGAGTGAATAAACCATATAGGTGTGTAGTATCCACAGACACATTTCTACAGTCACAGAAAAGACAATAGGATTATCCAGATTTAACAGTTTCTCAGTAAGGATACGTATGTGCTTCCTGCCCCATGCACTTGGAAGCAAAGGTCAGCAAGCTAGACTGAATTACTAACGAGATGTACGCATACTCGCAAATGCATTTGGCAAGTCAATCTGCAAAATGACCCAGTATTTTGATGATAAAGATCTCAAATACTTCATTTTGTGAGGTAGCGGCTTCATCCTCTAAGCAAAATCTTTTCACAGAAATGTCATACATGTTCACAGTCCCATAGATAACTCAGCTCACCACTTCTCATGAGAGTGGGGAGGTGGGGAAAGAGGAAGCAATATGTTGTGCAATGCAGTACTTGTAGCCAAGCAAATATAAAATACATCTGACAACTAACTACATGGAGACACTGCTGCTACTGTCAAATCTATCTTTAAACGTGTGCCCAAATAAGGGACCTAAAGTCCATTTCAAGCACTTGCTAAAGTCTAAGTTTCTCTTTTGTAACAACTTGTGAGGAGCACTCAAGCTCATATACAAGAAACAGAAGCAGGTACACTACACTGAATTACAACACACCTCTTTAAACTGGTCCTTCACACATATCTGCAACAGCACGGTTGTCAGGAGAGACACAAATCACGGTACAGATGATCTACAAACACATTCTCAGTGTCTTTTCAATAGGTCCAACACACGGTGTAGGCTAGGGCACAGTTTAAAGCCTCGAATTTGATTACATCCACAGTTCACCTGTTTTTAAATAACACGTGCCTTCTGTTATGTTGAAAACACTCATTGTACCTCAAAATGTGGCCAGGTGGAAATCTGCAACTGGAAAAAAAAAAAAGGTTTTGGAATTGTGGCTTCAGAAGTGACGTTGAAACGGACTGATTAATACCTAGATTTCTGCTGCACTGAAGATTTTCAGAAGGCTGTACATACTTTAATCCAGCAGAAATAATGCTGTTTAAAAAAACATAGGAAACATACTTTAAATATAGCTGTGCGTTTGACTTCAAAGCAGAGATTTTTTGACAGATTCTCCATCTTAGAGAAAGGGGGAAAACAATGGCAATTAGGGGATTTGACATATTTTAAGACTTTTGGTCTTAAAGACTGTAGCCATTTTAATTTAATGTTGAAAAGATAGCCTTTGAAAGTAGCTTCATAGCAGGACTAGAACTATTTTAAGTAACAGTAGGTAACTTTAATTAAACTCCACTTGAGCTTTTAAACTTGAAGACAAACAAAAAGGCCAACCCCCCAACTCCAAATTTGCACACTAGGTAGCTTTCTCTAAACTTTATGCAGCAGCTGGCCATCTGCTTAACTCCCCTCATTTAGCTAACACTAATTTCTAATCTGGATTTTCCTTCTTTATAAAGATTTCATTAAAAAAATATAATCCTGAAAGTACTTCCAAGTAGTCAGAACATGAAAATAAAATGTAAAAATTATACACACTGATAGACATATATATTATATTGCATGCTTTAAAACCTCCAAGATTTGAACAGAATTACAGTCTATAGTGATTTTTACCCATGCCTCCCCTGTCCCAGCCCCAGCCGAAGGACGATAGTCTTCCTCGATTTGGATTTGAACAACTAAGTATTAACCGCATCAGCCAAGGGGATGTGAGAGTGCACGGCATGTAATTTGGATGGATTTTGGAGAGACAGTACTTTGGTTGCAAGGATAATTCTGCTCGCTCCAGTCCCACCCCTCTGCAAACCAGGCTTTGTGCCTCCAAGATAGACAAATCTGATTCTTCACCTCCTTGGCTGCCTCCTGGACTGTCTGCTCTTCTGCACCCATGGGCTGCAGCCGCAGGTCCACCTGGGTCATCAGCTCTTTCCTTCAAGAGACTGTGATTGGTATGGAAAGAAGTGGAGAGACAGCCTTCCTGAAACCAAGCTGTTGTTTCATTTTAACAGCAAAAATACAAACCAACAAGCAGCTTGTACATACACCTTTCTCATCCTGAAGTGAAACACTGGAAAGATATATGAACCTGGTTAATATATGATATGAATATACGATGATATATAAACAGGTGATCAATCACATGAAGAACTTGAAGCCCTTAGAGAAGAGTCATCTGTAGGTTAGAATCAAAACTGAGAGATTGCGGTGGGATGGGAGGAGTTAGACAAAATATTTTTTTGAAAACCGATAGTCTGAAATGCTCTTGAAAGATGTAGGGATGAGGCATGGTTTTGCATGCAATTTTTTTCCATTCTGCATGTTCTTTCATGGCTCTTTCTGACTGCACAAAACACTACATACTCAGTGTCCCCCATGGCTGAGCTCCCCTCCGTCAGCAGCGACACCCACAAACCACTCTCTGCAGTTGTAACCCTCCTCAGGAAGGCTGGACCATTTTAGTTGCTTTACTACAAGGCCAATTTTACTGGCCTACATTCTGCTACAGCCCTCACCAACAGTCTACCAAAAAAAGAAAAAAAAAAAAAAATCCTGTATCATCGACTCTGAAAATGATTGAAAATATTTATTCCTATCTAAGAGTAGCAAAGGGTGAATGGCAAATAGTAGTTTTAAGATGATACTGTGAAGGATATTTAAGTTGCTAGCACATAACAGGACCAAAAAAAAAATAAAATTTTTTATCCTTTTGTTTTCCCCTGTCCCCTGGTATGAGTAGAACTCATTCACTGGATATCTGATTCTGGAAATAGTTTTCCCGTTGATACTGGACTGATACTGGAAATAGTTTTCATTCCTGTAACTTACTTCTCTGCCCTTGTTGGCTTCCTCTTTCTATCTCCTACTGCTTCTGCTATCTTCCAAAGCTCATTAAAGTACAGCAGAATTTGGGCATGTTCTTCAGCTGCGTTTTGCTAAAGGTAAGTCATAAACCAGCCCAAGTCTTCTCTCGTTTTTCTGGCCTTGCATTCTTCCTCTAGACAGACCAATACCAGATGTAAATATAGATTCATTTGCCTGCCACTTTCCTATTGGTTAAATACTTAAATTTTATTTGTTTAAATACTGAAATAGACATTTTTTTTCTATGCGTGTTTTATCAAGGAGACAGAACTTTTACTGTTCCCTGCAGCCGGCCACAGCTCTGCTTTCTTCTGTAGACAGATCTGTTTATTTACATCTTTCCCCCAACCCAACCCCGCATTGTCATTTATCACCCTGCAGTCCTGTAGGAAAAAGTGTGTGGGATGTATTGTCTTTACTGAATTACCAGATGAACTATTTTAAGAAAGATGAGTCACAGAAGACACATTGGGAAAAAAAAAAAATCAGATATAGAGTACAATAGCTTATATAAATACAATGGCCAGGATTTTCAATAGAGTTAGCTGATTCCTATGGGTCCTCTGTAAATTCCAGGCAACATCTCTACTTATTGTAACTCATACTTTTACTGCTTCGAATCTGCTGGTTTCCATTATCTTTCATATCTTTGAAAAATGCTCTGTAGGAAAATATGCTATCAACTTCCTCTATTGTAAACCTAATAACCAAACCCAAATATATTTTACAAATATTTGCCTGCCCAACGACCCAGAAATGAAATTTAGAGACTGTTTTGCACATATATATTTGATTCAAATCACCAGAGTAAGTGAATCCCCATAATCACTTCCAATGTAAAGGCTTAAACTACATTAATTTCCTAAATTTAATGCAGCATGATGAAAACCTAGTAAGTTTATTTAATAATATGCCTGTTGACCTCTTTCATCCAAGGAATGGCTAATATTTATGACCGCTTTTACTGGAAGAAGGGGGTTGATGGAATTAGCTACTTAGTTCATGCAATCTTATCTACAAAGCAAGAGCAAGCCATAGAAGAGGAAGAACTTTGATTGCCGGCTCAAGACCCTGGCCAGCAAGCACTCTCTACCAAGATGTTCCCCTGAGGCTGTGCAGAAAGTGAAATCCAGCTTCTGAGGTGTCTCCTCTGTGGGTCTCCTTGTTGTTCGCCTCTTCTCACACACAGTTTCATTAAGCTTTATTCATTCCCCTGAATTTAGGCAAACCACCTCAGACTACTTGGTTTTGCATGTAGACTGTAGCTATGTTAGTGGTCCTTACTGTTTTACCTGTTGTCCTGGTTTGAGCTAAAGGTTTAGGCCTTTACTCTAAATGAATGGTAAGTGTTAAACCAATCTCAGCAAAATTTTACCCAAGCCTTCACTGAACACACACTTGAAATCTTTACGGTGTGGCTCCACTGCCACGTGGCATTGGGCACCACTACATTTCCAGTTTGCATTTTGAAATATTATGAAAAGTTAAGACCAACTGAAAGCTCAGACAAACCCTCAGCCAAACCTCCAGATCTCCAGCCAAATTTTGCTCACTTACTAAAAATAACTGAAATTTTTGCATTTCTGAAATCGTATCATGTTTCAATGAAAATTTGCATTTTTTAGGTAAGGTGGTGTTTGCTTCAGTTAATTAGAGGGGATAACACTATGCATTCTGAAGGAAGAGCTGCAATTTACTTGCCTGAGGAAGGGGCAATAAAGTCAGGCTGTCTTGCATTACAGTTGACGAAGCATTTGCACGCTGGAGACTGGGGTTTTGGGAGACTGAGTCCTTATATGTCCCCAGTTGAGCTATTTGATAAGAAACTCTTAATACCTACTTGCACCGTGCTTTAACTCCAATGAGAGCAGAGAAGGAATTTCACATATTTGAAATGTTCCAAATTGAACATTTTGAAGCAATTTGCAATAATTTGAAGTTCAAGGAGGCATCTCATCTGCATAAAATTTCTTGTGCCTCTAAAGTATTTACAAGTATTGAGGGGTTTCAAAAGTCAGAAAGTACATGCTCTATGCTGTTCTCAGAATGCATCTGAATTCTGACTTTGATTTGACCAGAATTATTTTACTGGATAATTCTGGTATCTGCACTACTTATTTAGATCTATACGATGTTCATTGCTCTATTTCAGTTCCCTGGCTACTGTGACAAACCTGAACAAACTTTTTGCACTACAAGCATATTTTTTCAAGAAGCTATAAAGAAAAAATATTAAAATTTTGTAATACGTGAAGTGAATTGACAAAAGGCAACAATTTAAAAGTTCATCCTCCCTTTAAAAATAGAAACCGAAGCACTACCCATGTAAACATTTATGCACATGATTAAATATAAGCATGCCTACTCATCTGCTACATAAATGTCTGCAGGATATGGGCCTAATTCCCAGTTTACTTTCAATTCACTCATATTTCCAATCTGTACTTTGGAACAAAAATAAGTAACTCCAGTCACTCACAGCACACCACACTTCCAAATCACTCTATGAACAATTATGTGACAATTAGGGACATAAGTACCTCACACAACATGGAGCTAAACAGAGACTCCAGCTTAGGACCCAAAAAGCATGAACTACATCATTGCAAACACTTTGCCAGAGTCATTAATCCTGTCTCTATACAGGATTGTGCAGCCTTGTGCTGATGATTTATAGTGTTCTTGAGACTCCAGCTAGTAAAGGAACATGGCAACACACTGTGCTTTCTTCTATACACGCCTGGAAATATTTATCACAGCCTTGCAATAAAATGCCTAACTCCTTATCCACAGCTCTAACAAGAGAGAAAAAAAATGTAAAATTTGCATCCTTGCTGCATCAAAAACAAAGCCCTTGGATTTAGAAAAGGACAAGTTCAGAGGGTACCCTGGGTTATTTCACCGAAAGCCTTTTTTCTCTTTCACTGAAGCAAAAACGTGTTATCTTTTAAATGTTATTTTTATGTGTATGCAAGTTCATTTTCCAACCTCACTGAAGAAAGCAATCAATGCAAATTAAATGGTGGAAAAGAGTATGATAGTATATTGTCCCATAAAAGGAAATGGTAGGTACAGTCTCAAAGTCAGATTTTAAAATATGAATTTGATAAATAGAAAGAAAATGTGCTGCAGAAACAGTTCCATTATTCTGCCTAATTTCGTATATTTGAGAACCAGAAATATTCAGCACATCAAAATCTCACGAGGACTGAGTGGGCGATGCACAGCTCAGCAGTTCTGACAAAGAATATCCCTAGTCCCTCTAAGTAAACTGCTAAAAATCACTACTAAAACCAACATTTTAAAAAATTAAGTAAATACAATGAGTCAAATTCTGTCATCAGTTCCGAGGGGGCACCTCCCATTAATCATTCTCATCTATGAGAGCTGAGCAGAGAGCGGAGACACTTTTTTTCCATGACCTTTTACTATTTTTCAGTGCCATGAAGCAGATAAAGAATTCCAGTGACGCAAGAGGAAACCAAAGGCACTTCTCCCTCCAGTTTTATGAATATGCTTGTCCAGTAGCTCACAGTTGGCTTTTGTTGTTTCGTCTTACTGCTCTTGCCCACATGAAAGATCTGTATTTTTTTTTTTAATAATTTGTCTCCTGATGCTGAAGATAATCTTATTCATTGTTTGGAAGCTCTCCTGACCATTTCATTAAAGAGTCACTAACAAAGGGTGAAAAACAAGTCCAAATTTTGCACTCTGGCTACTGTTGCTCTGCACTTGTGAGCAATTGCTGCCATCTTAGATGCATTGCTAGCAAGGCAGTATAAACCTTCAAAGGCCTTACTTCATTTGCAAGCCCCGGCAGCAGTCACAAAAAACAGAAGTGTTGTGACAGAGGTCACCATCAGCATATGACACGCCTCCAGAAGAGCACTGTTAATGAGATGCTACCTATCCTGAGCCCTCTGAAAGAAAATTGCAGTACCTTCAAGCTCTCAGGAAGGTTAAAAGAAAAAAGAAAACACCCAGATGTTTATGGGCAGCTGCCTCAAGGTGTGAAGCATTGTGTTTTTCACACGGCTTATCATAAGCAGCTGTTTTTTCACCAGACCGTGGTGAGGGGGGACAGTGACAACAACATGCAAGAAAGGAAACGGAAAAAAATGAGAAATTGGGAAAAAACCTCTGAAACAGTTTTAATGCTTGGAAGAGAATTTTTTCTGCTGCAGCTACAGACTATTTTTGAGGATCAAAACAAACCCCACCTTTCCAAATACAGATATGGTGGCATTTAGGGGTAAAAGCAGGACTGCAACCTGAAGAGGTCAAGGCTACAGAATTGACTGGTGAGATATTCATTTCATCATTCACTAACGTGCTGCCAGGTTGTAGTTATTAGAAGCAAACCAAGTTGTGTAAATGACTTTCATGTTCTGCAATGAATTCCTCGTAACTGTGTTAAACACTACTACCACATGTCATATGATCGGCAGGAATACAACTGGGTATAAAAACTGAATTGCTATCTTGTCTTGGTTCTATTAGATCTGAAGTACATTGGTAAAATAGAAAAGGGGTGCTTGATGCCGCTCATAAACATGTTCATAAACAAAAAGACTTGTTGGTTTCCAAAGCTGTGAACCCATCAGTTTTCCTCCCCACACTGAATTCCTACAAGAATTGAAGGAAACGGTCGCTGTTGATAAGGCTTGGGTAAACCTCTGGGAACAGCTGATGTGAGCTAAGGCAACTTGCAGCAGCTGAACATCTTCCTCCTCCTCTGCTGGACACTCAGGTCAATTCAAAACACCCTGGCTTTCACCCACCATTTCCAGAAATTTGGGACAGTTCAAGTGGCAGTTCCACCTCACTGCCGTAGCTGGCACAGTGCCCTTAGCATACCAGAGAAAAAGTCTCCAACGCAAAAAGCTTGTCTTCTAAATTGCATGTATACCTGTGTATTAGAACACCTCCTGTGCAAGTAATCCATTGATTTGCGTGAGCTTTAACAGGCGAGACACAGGCTGCCTCCTCTCAGTTTTTCACTTGGTCATGTTGGTTTTCCGGTTAGCACACCAGATTCAGCCTGCTGACCTGGGCACATGCAAGTCAGTTTGCATATTTGTACTAGGTCTCCTGTGTCATGGATTCACTGAAGGTGCTGCTTTTTTGTGTTCAATATCTGCACACACAGCAACTGTTTGTCTGAGGTCACTATTTGTTTTGGTTTTTTTTAAACAGATAGATGACAACTCCATCTGTAAAAGGCATTACAAAACATGGGAGTGAGAGAATACGCCAAGAAAGGGATGAAAAATGGAAAGGAAATTGCAAGAGTAGGAATCTCGTGCACGTTCCAACATATTCCAATAACTATGTTCCCACCTCACTCCTTTAAAGAATAATAGGCATGGTTTCCTAAAGGTTATTCTTTCTTTGAAAACCAAAATTCTTTGATTGTCTGCTCCACAGACTGCTGCCCTTTTCACATTTCCCTAGTGATGTATTAAAATCTGTCATTCTGTCATGGCAGTTTTGGACTGTGCTACTACTCATATGTCTATTGGAACCAACATGCTGGGAGGCAGTCAGATGTGACGTGTCACTCAGAAAATTCAATTAAAAAAAAAAGTTTCTTCTTGCTTGCAGTTCTTCAAAAAAGGAGAAGAGGGAAAAAAGAAAGAAAACATGCAGCAGAAAACAGTGGTCCTTATTATTGATGAAAAGACTATAAATGCATCTTTGCCATGTAAATCCCTGTATTCAATGATTCACGACACTAATTACTGAGGAAAGATCTGTTTCTAGTGAGACAAGGAAGAACGTAGAGGCTTGCAGGTAGTATCGGAACATTTCAGAACTCAGAAATTCCCAAACATATTTTTAAAGTCAGTTCATCTGATTTTTAACACTTGCACTCACGGGTACATCTTCAAGGTAAGCAGAGAATCATTTTATCTACCAAAGGAACCAGTCAATAGAAATTACTGTCATTGTTTTCATTGCAATTTTTGCCACTTGATCTAGGAATTGATTACTTTTTCTTAGGGTGGAAGGCATGAAATAGCCCATGAGTTGCATTCCTTCCTCGTGATCACCTAGGGGAACTCCACCGTTGCACGTTGATGCAGAGATCACAGGAGAGCACATACGAACCTGAGGTAAAGCATTCCTGGATGAAAACCCTGAGCTATAAAAGACATTGCTGGAGGGGATGAGCTCAAGTGGAATGAGACGGTCCCTCAGGCACACTATAACACTGACTCAGGCAGTTTTTTCATCACGATTTGTACCTGCTCCCCAGAAACGTGCCGCTACCAAAGGATAGCAGAAGAGTGGAAGGCTCCAGACACACTTCATCACGAAGGCATAATTCACCAGCCAAGGGCTTAGAGGCACACTTTTAACATGCTGCAGGAAACCCCTTGAACAACGAGAGAAGGAGGAGAGAAAGAACACCAGGATCTGACATCAAGATGTAAATCCCTCCTGTCGATCTCCCTTTTTTTAGCTGCTTCCAAAATTCAATCTCATTTATGTTGAGATTAGTGTTTTATTGCCACAATGAACTCTTCAGCTCTAGTTTTCTGCTATCTTGCTCAAAAAGAAAACTCAGGAGGTTTAAGGCCAGCCTGTGTGCCTAGTGAAACCTGTGATGCATTGATCAAGGAAAGTTCAGGAAATTTCCTGTCATCTGTTGTCCCTCAGTTGTGTGACATGATATCAATCTATGCACAGCCATGGCTGGGGACGGGCTTTGAGGCAGAGAGAGGGACAGGTAGCGCAATGTATCACTTCAGCCTTATGACATAAGTGAATTTGGGAATAGAATTGATGAGGCGAGGCTGCTGCCTTGCATCTGCTTGTGTCCCTACAACAATTACTCAAATATCTTTCATCCTCCATTGTCCCACCTCACTGGCGGTCATGGCATGGACGATAAGAAGCTTGCATGTCACATAGGCAGCCTCCCTCACTTAACACTGTGCCTCCATGCAAGAGGCACCTAATAGAAAGGCAGAAATCAACAGTGGTGAATGCACAGGGGACTACGTAGAAAGTAGTAGGGAAAGAAGTCAAAGCAGAGAAGACAGCCTGAGGAACAACAAAAGAAAACCGTGACAAAGTAGTGAGCAGTGGTGAGAAGTAAGAGCTACAGGATGTGCAGACCAACGATCTTTTTCCTTCTGAGAGCCAGCAAGTGTTATTTAAAAGGAAGCTCATTCACTTTCCTGAAATAGTCACCATTTTTGCAGAGAGCCAGTCACAACTAAAACACATACCGCTGCATTATTCATAAGCATTTTAGCAGTCTTTGCCTGGACTTGTCTTGGGGTTGTAATTTGTATGACAAATGCAGCGGTGTAACATCTGCATTCTTTTCCTAGTATACAATAGGCTGTATCATTAATAATAAGCACGTAAATAGTACTTCAAGGTCACACATTGCTTTTCATAGTAAAACATATTTCCTATCTCCCAACCAGCCACCAAAGAGCATAAATGCAGTTCAGATGATACAGTCCAACATAGGTTATATCAAATTTGATAACATGATGGAGAAAGAAGCTGGTTTGCCTATCTCATAAAGTGCTCAATATGAGTTGCGTTTGGCCCATGGCTTGGGTTCCATACCTTTGCTGCCCTGTCTGTACTCCTCAAATCCTTCCAGCAGGTATAGGGGGAACTGAGCTTCAACTCCCATGTGTCCCCCAGAGCAAACACTTTCCCTTGTACACTCCTTAACGATGCCTGTGACAACACACCTGTAGACCTGCTGTGGTGGGAAAAGGCCAAAGACCCCAGTTGTAGCCTTTTGTTGGAGACACTGGCATAGAGGTTGAGAGCCTCAGCCGTGCTCAGTGAAAGAAGTAAAAGTAGAAGCGGAATTAGCATAAATCCCTTCAACTGAGACAGGTATAGGAAATGTATTTAAGAAGGCAGAATCTCACTCTCTGCCTTGAGATGAGTACAGATATATCTCCATGTTAGAGGAACCAGGGCCAACTCACCTATTTCTAAGATAAACTTATTCATACCCATTGAGACTTACAGCCTTTTAATTTAAACACCCATATTTGTCCCAAGCATAACATGAAATACCATTAATTTCTGCATGCTAAAGCTCACTTATTCTTCAGATTTGCTAGATAAATTTCTAAGCTGTGTCCAGATTACCATGGAAATTTAAAACAAATCGCTCCGCTCCTCAGGGGGAAAGTGTATTTCTACCCTGTCTTAACTATTCTCTGAAAACAAAATGAGGAAGAAATTATATTCTAAACTCAGGAGAGATTTCTACTAAGCTAAATCTACTGAAACTAGTTTTGCCTCCTGCTGCTGCTTAGCGTTAATAAATAGTTTGGGGGCAACACCCCCCCTCCCAAATTTGTATGGGTAGTTTCATTGTTTAGATATCTATAGGCTGGAGGCTATTTTTACTACATCCTGTCAACAGTAAGGGACAAAACTGCCAGGAAGAGGATGCATTAGGCTTTTACATTAACTGGTGGTAAAACTAGTACCCAAGATAGCCTAAGAGCTGGACATTCACTTGCTGACACAAGTCTGCTGTGTATTACTGATTTGGTTTTCCACATTAACGCTTAGTTCACACGACACTATAGAGCCCATGGTCTTACAGACTTAGATCTCAAAGGAAGAGAATCACATTTGGCGAACAGTACTGGGGAAGGTTTAGAAAAACGCAGCCCATGCTACTTACAGCAGCGAGCTCACATGCCAGCAGCCCTGAATCACTTGCCTGGACAACCCAGCAAACAACTGCACCGTAACATCTAATCCCAACAGAAAATTCATCATCTGCGTACACCTCTTTCTCATAGAAAATAACTCATTCTTCAGGCTTGTAGTTGGAAATGTTACTCAGTACCACGATCCAATTTACTATCAGATGCTTATTGACTTGCATCCAACTGGAAATGCACACCCATTATAAGCACGGGACTGGGAGAATGCATTTGTAGGTTGCTATTGCTGTTTGATACAGTTCGCAGTACTACACAGACACAACAGCAAGAAAAAAAGTTCCCTTCAAGATGAAAACTTGATCTAAGAGGCCATCACATCAGTCTGAGCCTCAGTCAAAGCCTCAGAGTGAATTTATAATAGCTAAGCCTTAAGCTTTAACTTTCATTGTTCTCTGAAGTATTACTTTTATATTCCATGTTAAATGGAGCCTTGTCTCAGCAAGTAACATTGGCTGAGGTCCTGAAGATGTATGTTATAATTTTAAATTCAAGTCCTAAATTTTATGTTGAAGGCCTTACTTAAACATATCATCAAATAAAGTGATATTAAAATATATTTTTAAAGTCAATAGAACTGATTTTGAAATGAATAGTATTACATTTCAGAGATACGGGGGTAGTTTTAGTAAATGAAACAATTATTGAAGAGTTAAATACGGGACTTTTTGTGGTACAGGTCTTCAACGCTTTGTAGCGATAAAGCCACACAAATGTTATACTCTACAGAAATTAACACAGTATTTTTTTAAAAACTGGCACGGGCCATATGTTTTCAATAGCTAGTGACCTTGACAAATGAACATTTAAGTCTCTGGGCCCATTTTTTTCCAATAATATTAACACAGTGGACTCTGTAAAGAAAAAAACCCTCAAATCTGTTGTCTCAGATTCGTTGTCCAAGCTTAGGGGAATGCAAATTACGTGAACCATGCAAAAAAGTACAGTGCAAGTGAGATTTTAAGAATTACATTGTTGTATTACAGAAAAATAAAAACATGATATAGAAAAAACATACGGACGATAACCTAGTAACATCACACTAGTGATATTTTCTGGATTATGACTAGTCCCATGCACATGCAGTGGATGTTGTAAAGGGCACGTTCTTCTTTTAGTAAAGCACTTAAGCAAAATGTTAAATGGCAGATTGCCAACGACACTACAATGCGCTACAAAACAGCAAAATCTAACTTGGAAAAGATGTTACTGGAAATGAGAAATGAAGTTTGCTGGGATTATGTCACTAGTGTTTTAGGTTTGATCTACAACATCAAGCTTTTGTTGGTCTAGCTTTGTTATTTGTGAACACGAAAAAGAAATGTTGCCTGGCACACAGATGTAACTCTGACCAGCCGCAGTCCTCCTTTTGAGTTTGCTTCCATCCTTCAGGGAGATGTTTTATTGCCTTCCCCTGTAATACTGCGGGTGCAAGCTGCATGTTCTTTGCTGGACTTTGTTAAACTAGAGAAAACGGGAGCCTGTGGATTATCTATCGCTCAGGATTTCCAGACAAAAAACTGGAAATACCAGAGGATATTAGCTTTCCTCAGCTCAAACTCTGCATCTACAGCAGGAGGAGTTACCAGTTGTGATTCACCACAGTGCACCTTGGGGAGGGCAAGATTTGCAGAGTACAAAACCAGCTGGCAGGAACAGCTGCTGAAACAGTCAAAACAGTTTGGTTTTTTTTTTTTTTCCAGACGTCCAGCACTCTGTATGCTTCTAACAAGAGTTTCTCAGCTTTTTACTGATTGCTTGTTCACTCCAACCCTCTCCAGACCCTTGTTTCTCTGCCTTTTACTTCACTGTGCCCCCTTTCCTCCTCTCTGCCACATTCCTCCCTCCTCCCTTCTCCTCTTAATTTAGATTTAGTTCTAAGTGAGCCTTCCTCCCTTCCAGAAGCACTGCATCTTCACCTGTCTGAGTTTTGCTGAACTTCCTCTCTCTGTTATAGCCCCTCACTTCCAGCCCCCGACATCACATCCACTACTGATAAAGTCCTCAGGGCATTTTCCGTCTTCACAACCAAAGCACCTTGCACAGCCATGTCCTGCTCTTACTCAGCTGGTGGGTACCAACACAGAACAGCCATAGTCATAGTAGTGGCTCCTAACTGAATTGAAAGCTCACCGCCCCTCTTAAATCTCTGGTGTAGCATAATGTCTTAAAAAGAAAAGTATTTGTAATCCCTCATTCCTCCTTCACATCCCAGCCTCTTCTCGGGTATGCCCAAGGCTCAGGGCATGAATCAAAGGAGTCAAGCTGTGGTGGCTGCTGGTCCCCAGGTGCGGACAGGCTTGAAAGTCTGTGAAATGAGTTGTCTGGAGCATGAACAAGTTAGGAGAGGCAGATACATGTGTGCATAAATTTGTGTGGACACACTTGTGTGCATCCAGGGACTGGCAAGAAGACTGCTGATGGCATCAGGAGCCAGAACTAGGAAAAGCAGGCGGGGGCCATGGAAAATCTGCAGTGCTGTATGTGTGTATGTTGTGGTAAAGAAACTGAAGGCTTCAACTGATCACTACCTGATTGTCTGTTTGCATTAAGATGTTGCATAAATACATAACATTTAAAGTTGCATAAAATACTGCACACTTTTACAATAAGAGCTAATATGTAGAGCTCCAAAAATGCAGTGCTCCATTAGCAATACATGACAAAAAGCTTTATTTAGTATATAAAAAACAGATTCTTGACCATTTACCTTCTTGTTAATTCAGAGTTACTTGTTTAAGCCAGATTAGACACGTGTAACAAGCACTGCCATTAAAGACTTTACACATCAAAAATAATGCCAATTAATACCGCATTAGAAAATAATCCAAGTTCTATCTTAGATAACCTCCTTGGTAAAAAAAGAAAAAAATAAAAATGAAGTCATGGAACAATTTGGAGTCTGCAGCAGGCCCCCAGCTCTAAAGGAACAGCGGCATATTTCTGATTGATAACTGGCTGGATACAGGACTCTGCAGCCTTCCCTGCACTGGTCCTCCTGCTGGGACACCTTGGTGTTACTGGGGACAGCAGGGGTAAGATTTGTGGTCTTTTCTTACTGTGCTCTAATCAGTCTAATCTCTTCAACCAGTAAAGTATCTGCTCTGACAGTCTGAAGTCAGGAAGTAAACCCAAAACCTTGCAGGTACGCCCATAGGTTTTACCCCTGAGGAAAATACGGAGTGGAGTCAGTCCGCAGTATTTTGAAGACTATTAAACAAATGGTGTACATTGCCTTTACTCCCCATAATTTTCTACAGTGAGATAAATTCAAGTCCTGGTTCTTCCTCAACATTAAGCAGTATTTCCGGACAGTCAGATCAAAAAAGTAAATTCAGTCCGCAATATCTGACTACACATATTTTTATTTTAAAGCTTGTGTAATTACAAGCGCAAGAGAATGTTTTAGACTTAAGGCTATATTAACAATAATCTTTAGAAATGTTTCTGAACTTAATTTCACCAACTTCTATGTCCTTCTGTATGGATTGTGGCAATGTTAAAAAATCCTAAGACTAAAAACTCACAAAACATAAAAATTAATAAATTCCTTATGATCACTTCCTGAAAAAACTGACGCTTGAGGTACTTGGGTGAAACAGTTAAAAACTACAAAGACTCTCGCTTCAATCCCACAAAGACTTGTGCGTGTAAGATAGGGTCTCATCAAAGATGACATGACTTCCCACAATCAGACGAATAGCAGACTTAGACTTTTGCTTTAAGTCCAACAATACTCATGCAGCTATGTATGGTTTGTAAAAAATAAGTTAACTGTAAATTAATATTCTTCTAAACAAGTTGGTGAAACTTTTTAAAAGCAATAATAAGTTACAACTGAATTATTCCTCATTTTAGAACATTATAAAATGCTATTACCTGTGTTGCTTACCTAATTTCCAGAAAACTATGCCTCTTAAAGCTTTTCTATAATGATCTTATTTTTCCTCATGCTTGCTCAAACAAGAAAAATTTCCCTCAAATGAACATATGTCTCGCTTCAACAATAAAAGACAGCATGAAGAATGTTTCTAAACGTTAAATGGGACATAGGATGGCTATTTTCTACCACTATGGGTTTTTTTCCAAATATGTTTCTAAACAAGAAATATGAGTAATTGCAGACCTAAACATAGAAGAGAAAGCAAAACAGTATAAAATTGCTTGGCAATATAAAAAGCCTCATGTAATTACCACAGTTCCAAAAAGAGGTCATCAGCAACTAAGAGTTTAGCCTGTGCAGATCCGTTGGAAGGATGCTGGGGAACAGTATGCACTTGTACAGAAGCCACTTGAGCACAGAAAGAAGCAGCAGAAGGTTTTGAATCCAGTCCTAATTTACACAGGTCCCTGGGTGTCCTTCCACGAATGACCTGAGGCTCTAACCATCAGGGTTTGGAAGATTTAGCAATGGCAATCAAAGATGTTTTTGCTTCCCACCATTTGCTCCATCTCCCTTGGAGATCACTGCCCCTGTGTTGGAGGCAGCAGAACAGACAGTGCGTCTGCGCATCGCTGCCCCAGTTTGCAGCCTGGCGCGTTAGTGCCAGCCCTGCTCCATCCATGATTTGAGCCAGCACACTCAGCAGTCACCTGCAGGCTGCCGAAGCACGGCCACCCATTCCCTCCTGCTGCCATTGCTGCAAGGCAGATAACTCACTGCAGGAGCACTGCATCTTCTCAGTTTATCACGGCACTTGTAGCAAAGCATGCTTGCCGAGAGTTGCAGTGAGCTGTAATTGGGAATACAGCGGGGTGCTGGTGCGCACCTGTAAGTCACATCCTGCCTGGCTTGGGCAGGAGGGGTAAGAGCTGGGTAAGGGCTGCACTGAGGGGAAGGAGAGGTGCGAGGCCCCTCTTTCTCCTCTAATCCAGGCCGTTGACTGGAGTCTATTAGACCGCTCTGGGTCAGCAACTTGAATTAATACAGAAGAGAATAAAACTAAAAACAGTGAGAGACCAAGGCAGGAAGATGTCTGAAATAGCATCTCACTGAATTTCGCGTGGTCTTCCATTCCATTAAATAATGTTTGTGTCCCGTTTAATACAAAGACTAACCTCCCCTGCCTTCTGCTCTGCGAAAGCAGACTGCCCAGGAGGCAGCAGCTGTGGTACCCGGGACCGTTCTGCTGACCAGCTCGTGATCAAGGCGGCAGATACTCTCAAAGTAAACAAGGTTTCAAGTCTGGTTTGGCCCCTGTTCACTGGTCATGCTAACCCAGTTCATTACAGGCTGCTCCAGGGAACAGAGGGATGTTCTGTCCGCTTCCTTTCTCCCATAGACCCGTTATGCCACGGATAAATCTTTTTTTCTTTTTTTTTTTTTTCATCTCTGTTGTTCATTCTCAAGCCTCTTTCTCTCACCCTCCACATTTCCTCTAGGCCCTACACCATCTGTCCAAGCACTCCTTCTCTTTATGCACACTGTTGCATTCTATTCCTTCTCCGTCTGTGATCTATATTTAGTTGTTTTCCTGTTTATACACCCCTCCAGAGAGGGGTATTGTTGAATGTGACTAGTCAGGAAGAGAAACAATGCGGTTACAGCACAAATCCTTTCAGAAGAGTAATTGGGATGAGAAGCCGTACAGGATTGGGTAGGATATAAAACTTTTTCCTAAGATTAATCAGAAACAGAGATCTGAATATAAATCCATAAAACCCCTTAGAGCAGCCTGATCAAAGCCAAAGCACACCTAAGTAGTGGAAGAAACAAAGGCAAGGAAACACATGCAAACTTTTTTCTTTTTTTGACGCTGCATTTTTATTTCTTTTTCCATAAGTGAAATAAAACAATTTCAGTTTGGAAACCTTACAATATCTGTGTGCCTTTGTTCAAACTACCAGGAGCCCGTGAATGTGAATTCAGAGCACATACATGAAGAAAGCTCTAGGAAAAGTGTACTTAAAGACTATTGGGGAGTTTAGTGTTGGTTGGTCCAGAGACATCTGAAGTCTCATTAGCACAGGAGCAGTAACCATATAGCTGGTTCTCAAGAGGTTGGCTGCAGGACAATGGAAATCAGGACAGATAAGAATGCATGCGCCCACCATGGTGGGACAGTAAGGAAGAGCAATCCAATGTCCACGCCATGAGGAGTGTCTGTCTGGTCTGAGGGACTCTTGCACAACGAATAAACAGAGCATTTCCCATCTTCGAGTTTCTTACAATAATAAGTAGCTTGTGAAGGGGGGTGTGGAGGTAGGGGTTGGTTTTGAAACACAACACACATGCACTAATAGTGGGGAAGCTCGATAGTGTGGGTATTCTCCATAATTAAGACCAATTTATCATCTTGAAATGGAGCCCTTCAGTGAAGAACACAGAAATCTATGATTTGGATCAAAAGAAATGTCTGGAATTCTGCTTTGGAGTTTTACCGTTATAATCATGCAAACAGCTTTGACTGTCATACAGACTGTCAATAACTGATAGTCTTTAACATGATGCTAGTAAACACACTGTCAGCCAAAGGGGAGCACTGGGTGCAAGCTATCGCTACCTATGAAAGCAAAAGCTGTAGGACTTTGTAAAACATCAGATATTTCCAAAACTCCAAAAAGGTTAATTTTAGCACTTAATTTTTCTGGGAGAAAACCTGGGTGTGTCACTAGTCGATGATGCACAGTGTGGATGAGAAAACTGCCTGTGCAATGGGAAGAACACCTCTCAGTACCTTAGGACTTAAATATGAACGTGGGTCTGCCCTCAATGACCAGCAGACATTTCCTGGCCAAAGGGGGTGCACAGCCTTTGCTACGACACCAGCAGAGAGGACAAAGGGAAAGGCTACAAAGTGGAAATGAAGGCAACAGAAGGAGCACAGGAGTTTCAAGGAAAGGACTCTTGCAGCATGACATGCTCTATTGAGCTTCTTTGCTTCAGTTTGAGGCAAGAATGAGTGTTTATAAGATATTTTAACAAGGGGAGGGAAGTGGCTTAGTCAACACAATGGGTTTCAGCAGTGGAACAGAAGATGCATCTGAAGCAACTGGGAAAAAGATTATTTCATTAGCTGCACTTTTCAGGGGCAGGAAGAGCCTTTTAAAGACCGAAAGGGAAAAGCCTACACCTGTGGGGGCAGGAGATGATCTGATGATCTAGAAAAATGTCTCAATCATGAGAACAAAAGGGAAGGAACAAGGTCAGAAATTGTTCAGTCATGCCCTGAATTAAGAGGAGTGAAGATCCTGAAAGGGAGAAACAATTTTTAAAATAAGTCACACAATACTGGTTTTGGGAGATATTACGATGTATTTTGGAAAAAAAAAAAAAAAAAAAAAAGGTGAACTCTGTAGTAATTCAGTCCAAAAGGAATATCATCAGCAAAAACCTGAGCTGCTAATCGGTTTGGTGGCCAGCAGAGCTAAATGGACCTCCACTCTGAGTCAATGAGAGGTTGCGTATGGTATTATAAGATCAAAAGATCAAACTCTAACCCTCTTAGTAGCATTTTCCATGGAAAAACTGCCATACTATATGTATTTACACTGTTACGCGCATTAGTCATATAAATGCTATATACATACACATGCACAAAATATGGCTGTAACTACAACATATTCCTTATATGCAGTATAATCCGAATCCTGTTCAGAAACCGTCCTAAAAAGGAGCAGAATACCACTAGGCATTATTTGCTTATGTTCCCTTTATTGCAAACAACAGAACAGACTGTCGGCTGTTTGACAAAAAGATGTGTATAATCTGGTTAGTGTAAAACATTTGTTATACGTGCCCACATAAGTCCCTTTCTCTCCTGTATGTCTCATTTGTAATTCAGAGGCAAAGCATAAGGAGGCTGTACAAAACAGGTCTGTTTTAATTCCCGGTTGTGGGGCAGAGGTATATAGCCAGGGCTCGGCTCAGAAATTTAGCAGCTCCACAGTGTTGCCATGCAGAGATCTTGCCTTGCTATTGACACATCCTGCAATGATCAGAAAACGTCAAAATTTTGTATATTGACCCACTCGACCATTCAGCATGCGAATATGAGACATGAAACTATCTAAGCAATTTGACACTGTATAAATATAGTCCTATCCAATGGAATTTTGTAGTAGTTATAACGCATTATTTCAAGGAGAACACTAGGGAAAAACAATATTCTTCCCAGACTTGCTTGCTCCAAAGATTCCTGCCTGAGGACTCCTCATTGCACACTCCAAAGCCTCTCTTACTAGACGGTCTAAATATCCACTTTTATCCATGAAAATTAATTATTCATGTCAGCAAAGCCAATATCAGCTAGGAAGACAGCATATTTCAAGCAAACACTGATGCTCTAGTATAATTCTGTAACAAGTATTCTAAAACCTTTGAATTATTGCACTATGATAATTTTGCTGATAAGTTCTTACTTTGGCAGCCTACGCTTTCTATTAACATCTATAGGATTGTTAAATAATTCTATTGATAAATCAGTCATTTGATGTTAAGTTCTGTGAGTTTTTTCTCCATAAATTATAGTACAAGGCCCCTTTTTCCCCCTTCAGTGCAGCGTATTATAAGTAGCTCCAAACAAACATCTTTAATATATTTCAACACGAAGATGATCACTGGGTTCCAAAGAGAAAAACAGCCAGCACCACGCTGTGTTGCCTCCCTCTTATATCAAAAGCATCTCAGTAACCTTGACATAATACTGCTACTAGTTACTTCTTCTGCCTCACCCATTAGATCAGAAATAGGAAACGCTAAAACAAAAGAGCTACCTTATTTCACAGTACGTGAAAAATACTAGTAAAAAACCACACTATTATGAGAAAGAATCTCATTATTGGGGACTATAGTATTTCAAAGCCCAAATATTTTATACAGATAAGTAGACTGATCCATTTGTTTCTGCACTGAATCCAAATATACTCCTCACAAAAAAATCCTAGCTTGCTTCCTGGAGTTGAAGTATAGAAACTGCTCCGTCAACAGTGCAGTGATGAATCCCAGCTTCTTACCAAGTTCTCCCTCTCTCTCCTGCCATCTCCCTCTGCTTGGCTTCTTTAGCGGCTAGGCAGTATGCTTCCACTCTTGTTCCCCCTGTTCCTTCATTTTGTGTTACTAGTGGGGTCTCTTTCTTTATTTTCAACAATCTTAACACGAAAAGCAAATGGCCAGAAAAGGGGGTGGTGGGGTGGCATATAAAGCCTCATTTATTTAGGTAACTAGGCTAAAAATGAATCCAAATCAACAATTCAGTTTTTCAGCAATTTCCTGTGTTCACACACAGACAATCCCCTTCAGATGTCTGCGCTACAGAGACACAGCACACTGACAGATCACCGTTTCAGAAAAGTAAATGAGAAACAATGTAAGACCCTGACATTTTGATTTGCACACAAGGGCACCAGCCTCTGCTGGACTAACACAACACCTCAACTGTCCCCACTGCTGCTTATGAACCTCAGCAGCTCAAAATTCACTTCGTTGGATTTTATTTAATGAAAATAGACAGATAGAGAGATAAATACATAGAAAAAAATTTTCCACGAATACAACGCTCTTGGTGCACACACATATATCAAAGTAACTGCCACCTACAACTTGACTGTTTCTTTCTGCCTTGAAGATTTTTCAATTTAGGAGGAAAGAACAAGACACTACGTAAGATATAGTTAGGCAACAGTTAGAATTGCACTGAGAAAAAGGGAGATTCCAGATTTAATTTGAGAGGCCAAATGTGTAGAATATTGTGATTTCAGATCCAGACGTGTTGCCATCCCACACCGTAACCTCCAGCTCCAGCAAATTTAGCCTGCTGGCTTCATAGGCTTGGCCAGGGAATAGCTCTCCGTTACACCTCCAGTTATGAGGACGCTAGCTTTGTGCTAGCTCAGAAGTTGGTAATAATTTAAGATGCACTTAAATAGAAGGCAGCATTTGTGTGGTGTAGTCTTTGTTGGCAACTTGAGGCCACCAACCAGGAGACAGACAGAAGCCAAGGAGGTTTACCTAGAGTAGGTTGTTAATGCATTCTGTCACATCTCGCATTTTGGCAGGGAGGAAGGAATACTGCTATATCAACAACAACAATGCCAGTCTGGTAATGCGTTAAGTGTCACAACAAAAGCAACACAAGCTTTCTTCTGATTCAGATCTGATTACAATTCCAGGAGGGGAAAAAAAAAAAGAGCAGCTTGATTTGCTTTTCCTTTTGCTTTGAATTGCATAGTTTGCACTGGTTTAGGCTTTACAGCATTGTAAATTTAAAAGAAATAGTCCTTAACTAGCAGGGTAATGTGCTTTGAATAGAAGAGCTTTTTATCATAAATGCCAAAATTAATGCAGGCTTGTTTGAAATTTGTCATGAAAATCCCAAGATAAACAACTACACGAGTTTACTCCTTTCAGCAAGTTGAAATGGATGATGACCACGTAGAAACCATGCAAAGCCATCAGGCTTCGTGTGACTTCATGTATCTGAAATGACAAGGGACCAAAGTTGGCAGCTGATTTTCACTTTGAGGTTGTTTTGTTCAAAGTTCTAAAGAAAACCCAGAGGGTGAAAACACACGGGCAAAACAGGAACAAAAGTTGTCATGCAAAGCAAAATGGCAACATGGGTAGCTTTATGTCACTATTTTGCAAGATATTGTAGATGCCATAGTAACCATGCTTTAAAAACAGAGTACGGTGCTGTGAAAATGGTATTATACAGAGCTAAAATCCCAGACAGACGTTTGTGCTCAGTTGGAAGCAGAGTTGAGTCATAGGTATGAAACCCTCAACAATACATTCGGCAGCTTGTGATGCAAGGGGGCTCTCAAGGAGTTTCTGCTACTGCTCTCCCTGAAAGATAAACGATCACAAGACAGGAAAGCCAGAATGCAGAGACATTTGAAGAGAAATAGGTAAGGACTATGGTATACGAGGGGAACATTTCTGAGAGATGAAGTAAGCGCTGCATTTCAGATTTGCTTTGGAGCTATATCTGGCCATTGCCCAGCCTCAGAGCTGAATGTCTCCTCTGAATCAGCACTTCCTTAAACAAAGTTTTGTTTTTACTGATAACTCTTGAGTTACCTCAGCAAACTGAGGGTGGAAAGTACCAAAACAGAGGCAGTACAAGAAAAGCACAAACATGCGATTCCCATTGTCTGAGCATAAATTAAAAAAAGCTGAATGAGATGAATGATAGGGCAAGGGAGAAGGAAAAAGCAGAACTGTTACCTTACAAGGGAAACATCTGAGAAGGCAAAACAAGAGTTTCGGTAGACACTAGGATGCAAGAGCCTGGTCTCAAGGGCAGTTTCCATGTGTGCGGAGCTCAGCATTTCCGTGGTCCAGCTGTGGGAGTCTACACACCAGCACACAGCACATTCAAATCCTCAACCTTTATTTACGAGAGGGAGGAAAAGCCTGAAGACAAGAGTAAAGAATCATATCCCAGGAGGGTGGAACAACTTAATTTCTTCTCCTCAGTAACTGGAAAACGGGGAGCTGATGTGCCTCCCTGAAGAGATGATACAAAATCCCAGACAGTGACAGCTCTCTGATCACTACAAAGATAAATGAATGCTTGCGGACCATAGTGATACTCCATGGAGTGAACTCTATTCTTATTTCTGTCTCAGTCCCATGAATGTCACACCAGTAAAAGGATTTAAAAAGCAAGGGGAAGAGGGCAAACTTTCTCTTAGCTGTGGTGTATACAGTATGTTAAATGTTTTGTAAGTCCCCACTTCCCTGGGGATGGGTTATAATTGCCATGGTTGTGCATGTGGAAAACAAGGCGGAACAGACGAGCACAAAAGAAGAGGCAGAAAAAAACCCCTAAACCGATCAATAAAAGAACAAGTGGTCAAGAGGGGAAGCAAAGGACTGATCTATTTTTCATAAACAAGGCTTCAAAAATACCTGTTTTTGAAGTGACAGATTGTCTGCATTAGAAAAGATTACATTTTTAATCCACTTACTTGACATGCATTATGAGAAAGATGGAAATATTCAATCAAAAACTTAAGACTTTCCTTACAACTCCAAGGAAAAACTTCCATCCAGAGGAAGATGTCCAAGAACAACTCCTCCCATAACATCACAAACATCTGCCTGTTACAGCATTTCTTTCAATACAAACATTACTCAAATGAATTTTATGCCTTCTTTTATAAGCCTGCTACAGAAGGAGAAAACACTTTTAAACCAAGCAGGAGAAGATCAGGTAGTTGGCACCATTCACATAATTATCTTTTCCTAAGCAAACAATGCCATTATAGGTAACCTACACCCTTTTATAGAGGAATACGAATTTTCAGAAGTAAAAAGGCATGTAAGCTTTATGCTGATGTTTGGAGAGAATATTTTTAAAAAGACAATTGGGATAAAAAGAGTATCTTTTGGCAGATAATGACTATAGGTAGTGGATGCTTTGGAAGTGACAGTCCTCAGAACCGTTAATGGTGTAAAGGCAGGAAACCGTTAATGGTATTGCTTCTAATGTCCTATATGGGTTTTTCAGTCTGTGCAAAAATGAGAAATTTGTTTGCTAGATTACAAAATCCCTGTTATTCAGAAGGCTTTTAGAAATTAATTTCATACCATTAGGCAAAATATGCCATTAGACTTCTTTTTTCAGCACATGGCCTTTCAGAGAAAAGTAAATACAGATTGAATTTCTGTGCTGTGCAAGAAGGGATGCTACAGCATCAATGGCATTAACAACCGTAGGAAGGGAAAAGAACATCTGGATGCTGTCATATTTGCACTGGTGGAGCTTACTCTGCAGGCGTAGTAAGTTCTGCTACCCACCATCCTTACCAGAATTGTCGCTTAGTATGTTATGATGTGACATTTAGATTAGACATTAGGAAGAAGTTCTGTAAAGAACTGTAAAATGAGGGTGGTGAGGCACTGGAACAGGTTGCCCAGAGAGGTGGTGGAGGCCCCATCCCTGGAGGCATTCAAGGCCAGGCTTGATGAGGCTCTGAGCAACCTGATCTAGCTGAAGATGTCCCTGCTTACTGCAGGGGGCTTGGACTAGATGACCTTTAAAGGTCCCTTCCAACCCAACACATTCTATGATTCGCTTTTTCACAAAAATGTGGGGAAAAAAATGCAGTTGCTTTTGAAGTATGCTTTTAGTAAGGATTCTTCAATTCCGCAAATGCAAGAAAACTTGAAATCACCGGGGGGGGGGTGTGTGTGTGGATCTATTACAGATCATGGGAAACTGTGGTTTCTCTCCAGCCCTTGTTACACTGGTGATTTTTTTTTTCTTGTATCAGTTTGCAGTTAATATAGTACATGGAACTGTCTTTTTTTCAGACCTGAGCTAATGCTCCAAAAATGCTCATCCTTATGACATAAACGGTTGAGTTAGCCACCAAACTAAGGATACTGTACACTAAAAGTTTTTAAAGGAGAAAGCAAAGTCTCTCCTCACTCCCCCTCAGCTTAGTTGGACCCAACCTCTGCTTTAGTAGCTTTACCTATTTTCTGCTTTACAATTGCTAAAAATCATCCATGGAAAAGGAGGCTTCAGTAATGAAAATGAAGCAGTTTTATTGCCTCAAACCACCAGGCATCATAAATCCAGACAACTTCGCAATGCTAGAAAGACTGAGAGGGATTAGGCTGATGCCTACTTCATCGGGGGCTTTCCTGCCTTTACACCACACAGCGCTTTTTCTGTGTGGATTCACATAACATACTTCCACCCACTTCTCGAGTGAGCCTAAACACGTGGTTCTCCTTTGGAAGGAGAAGTTGAAGAGAAGCTGACAGAATGCAGAAGCAGGAGCTAAGATTAACTACCACATTTTCCTTTCTTCCTTTTGTGCCTAATTTCACTGGTTGCCACGTACAAAAGAGAAGTTAAATCCCAATGGTACAAGAATCTGGAAAACAAGGACAGATAGACCGTCTTCTCCAGAGAGGCATTTATTCTCTCAAATTAAGGTGCTACAATGTGTTTGAAATCAGCCATAAAATGCCAACACTTTACAATTCCTTTCTATTGCCATCACATGAAAACTATTCACATTTTGAAAATGTCTCGGTAGTACTGATTTAGTAAAATGTTAATGAGTTCATTTCAGAAGAAAAAATAGTAATTTTACTTGCCAGGGAAAAGCTTCAAGTCTTTTCAAAATAACGAAATGTTATTAAAAAACTTCTGAAGTATGTCTTATTTAACATCTGCACACATTTAGTAATCAAAAATTCAAATTCAGTGACATGAAATGGTCTTGAACTGTCATGGAAATAACCTAATATAAAGCCTTGCTTTCAGATTATAGTTTAGTAATAATTGCAACGCATAACCATACAGGAATAAAGCAGATGCTGTGCAGACTATCAGCAGATCCAGCAGGGTTTAAGATATTTAGATAGATGACTTTAAAATGAATGCAATTACAACATTTAATTGCTGTCCCAGGCATTTTCTCCGTCACAGACAGAGATTGTCTCATACAGGAAAGACTGGCGCGGAGATGTGCTGATGCAGAAGTTAAAAGGCAAAGATATCTGCCAGAGGCACAGGACCTGTCCACTAGTTGCCCTCAGCATGGAAGTGGAGAAGACAAAGTTGAACTGCTGCAGGATTTTCTTTGTTACTCACTAGCAAAACAACAAAGAAATTTCCACTAAAAGAATAAACTCTCTCCCCCTGACCAAAAATCAAAATATCCGCCCAAGTCTTTCACTTATTTGCCAGGAAAATTGCTTGTATAAGCAAGTATTATGGAGTTTTCTTTTGTACCATTTATCAGTGCTTGTCATTTGGCATATAAATTACATAGCACAGTTAGTCCTCCATCAGAACACGGGACCAAAGTACAGACTTGTGGGACGGTCAGGCTTGACAAATGCCAGGAACATACCCTATTTCTCCAGAGCGTTACCACCCCAAAAAAGGCTCAACCCCAAAGCACGCTCCACAATACTCAGATCATCCAAACCAATAGTTTTGAGCTTTTCCAAGCATTTTTGAGCATTTTACAACTGTTCTCACCATCACCTAGTTCGTTCATTCTTTATGGCCCACAGCAGCCTGTGACATATTGCTAGCTGACGGAATTACTGGAGTCCCTCTCTCCTAGGGACACAGTAAAGCTTTGAGTCTGGAATACATCTTTGCATTAATTTGTATATGGAGATGTCTAAGGCTCCGTCTTGTTCATGATAGAAGCACCGAGTTAAGTATTCTTTGTAGTTTTTAAGGTCAACCTCTAATATTCCTCTGGAACAGCAATGCCATTCTTTATTTTGGTTTACATATTATTCCATTATTTGTAGTAAAACCAGCAGCCTCTACTAAATTCTGTAGTTTTTAAACTAAATTTCCATATAAACATTAAAAAATGTCTAATTATACCCATTTTCTCCTTGTTGAGTTCTACAGACCTTAAAAAAAAAAAAGCATAACATAAAACCCCCAGACCCTGAATGTATATACATGTGCGTAAAACATATTCCACATGTTTACACAAAACGAGAAAAAAAAAAAAACCTCTTTTCCTGCTTACCATCACCCTCAGCTCACCACTACTTTTTACCCATAATGTATAGCAGGAACTGACACCACCCAGCACTCAGATATCCCTAAAGGAGACTCATGTTGCAGCACTGAGCTGACACTGTCCTGCTGGACATCACAAGAGGGTACCACAAACTTGGCTGGAGGATGGTACTTCTGAGAACACGCAAGACTGTGGAGCGTCTTTTGTTTAACAACAGGTGAAGTTGAATTTTACAGATAAAACCACACACTCATCTCCCCCCTCCCCGCCCTTGTACAGTCTTCAGTTTATTAATAACAAAACTTGAAGAGAATCATTTACTGCTTTCTGCCAGTCATGCATAGGTCCAAACTTGGCCCTGGAGGAAAGACGCATGACACCCTTTAATTACACCTGGAGTTTATATTAGGTCATTTATTTAGGTTTCATAAGATATCTGGCATTTAGGCAATTACTATCATTACTTATTATTTGAAAGCACATTAGCAGACTCTGTCTCCTCTTCTTGCCTGTGCACTGCTACACAATGCCTAATAATATCACTGCAATTTGAGAAAAAGGTTTTCCTCATTGGAAATGTTGCAGTTTTGTCTTCTGCGCTCTCAATGGTTTGCACTTCCAGTATCCTTGAACTCCCGGTGCTCAGTTAGGCGAGCTCTAGGCTCTCCCGCATCCCGCAGTAAAAGCAGCTCTGCTGAAATACTGATACTGGCAGTACATTTCAAAGTAGTGAGAGAGATTTCACAGCTAAAGAGTGGCTGCTCCCTTCAAAGTCTTCCAAAGCCATGCTGTGGCCACCCTGTCACCATGCACGCACCCACCAAGGGAACCTGCATCCCAAACTGTTTGCCTGGACGGCGCTTCCCTGCGTGCAGATGGTAGCTGTCCTGCGAGGACCTTGAATAGATGTACTGCTTGCTTCCTTACACATGCTCAGCCAGGAAGCTATTTTCAAGGCAGATTCAGTAGTCCACTCATTCTTTTCTATTTCCTGAGACTTTGTTCTCCAGGAAGCAAAACTGTACCCTGTAAGAGCTGACGGCATCACACACAGAAAAGAGTGTGTCCCAAGTGCAGAACTGCTGCTTCCCTGCAGTACTTAGAGTCTTTCTTAACAGCAAATACTTTTACAGAATCATTGCAGAACTAGGACTGTTAAGTCTTGCTAAGTGAACAAAAGGAACCGACTAGCAAATATTTAGATGAAAAGCATTTCTACTTGAGTAACTGGTAAATAAACATAAGGAGTTCTTTTGTTCCGATTCCTGTCTTACTTTAGAAATATTTCCAGTTACCTGTGAGGACATAAATGCAAAAAGCACACACAAAAGGAGTCCTCTCCTGAGACTAGTGGATGAAATTGAATGCTGCTGCTAACAAAAATAGGTGCAGGAGAGCTCAGCCCTCTCAGAACAGACTTTTTGTGCCACAGAGTCAGACAGACCATAATGTCATCAGCTAAAACCTAAAATAAAATTACACATTTTCCACTTGCATAAAACCAAGTTACTCCAAATTACTGCTAGGTGAGGGCTCAGCTGCCCACAGGTCCCAACCAGGCCAACAGGTTCAGCTCTTGTCCTCCTGAACACCCTCACACAGATGCTTCAGGCTCAGGGAACGAGGGCATCACCCAGCCCACAGATGCAGTGGTGAGACATTGGCCTCTCCATTTCATTCATTTCATCATTTGCTCGTGATCATGACCAAACACATGTTCACCATACAACTGCATCATCACCAGTCACATAAGGTATGCATGTGCGTGGCCCATCAGCTGATCAGACAGGACCCAGCCCACAACCAAACAAAGACTTCTTCTGTTATATGAGGATATCAGGCTCTATGCCCAAACATGCATGTACCCTGGCTATGTGACCAGGGTCTGTGGTTAATTGCGTGATGTGTGTCAGAACTGATCTGACATCAGAGCCCAAGGATAGGGTCGCATCAGTTCTGGACTGGATGCCAAATACCATCAGATCAAGGCATCATGCAGACATTTAGGCGGTGGAAATGGAGCATAAAATGAAAATTTGGATTGGTTTTTGACAGGGTAGGGTCCTTTGAAATAAAAGTAATTTTTTACAACAGACCATTAGCATCCAAAAGAAAGGAAGAGCTTCTCCCTAACAGTGTTGCTGTGACTGGCACAGGATCATGCTTCTGAGTCCCTAACTTTCAGGAAGGAGGAAAACCATTTTTCCCACCCTACAGAGAAAGGGCACCTGAAAAGCTTTCACATGCATAAAAATCCCACAGCAACGAAAAGCAAACAATCTTTTTTTCACAGTTACAATGGGCAGGACAAGAAGACACTGGCTCAAATTGCCATAAAAAAACCTTGTGTTAGACATTAGAAAAGCTCTTGGACACTATGGATAATGTTGTAAAATACACCTCCTCTGGAGGTCATGGGCATTTACCATTGGAAGTCTTTAAGAAGAGGTTAGAAAAACATCTTTGTTTGGTAGAATAGTTTAGATATAGCTGATGCTGCCTGAGGAGGAGGAAAGGGAGTCCAGATTAAGGGTTTTTTAGACCCCTCCCAGCCCTGTTTTTCTCTGATTTTTTGGTGGACAAGTTATCCCTACATCTACCTGCTTAATTTTCCTTTACTATAGCTCAGCAGTTAATTTGAGGTTTGTGGGAAAGAGCACATAGCAGGCTTGAAGCACAAGATACTGTTTATTTGGGATAAAGTCAGAAGTGTTTGGGGAGCTGGGAAGCAATTTCTTCATTATGAATGTTTACACATGCGAGTAAGCACTCTTACCAGCAAACCCAATGTAAATAGGTAGAATTCTGTCAAAGGACTTGAAAAATCATCATCATTTTAATTTTACAAATGGGGAATGCGGGGCACAGAGGTGTGAACCATCTGTAATGACACAGCAAGTTATAAAAAATGAGCTTGAGAATTGGATTTCCTGGCTCCTCAAGTGACCTATCTGATGGACTACACGCTTCTCCTGCTCTCCCTCCCCTGCCTCCCTTCCCGCCAGCAAGCCATGCAAGACTACAAGAATTGCAGCATTTCCTCATAAAAGTCTTGCCTGCAGCTGGGGGAAGTCAGACTACAATAGTGTCGGTAACTTCTGCTGTAACAAGAACACACATCACAAAGATGTTCGTTACCAAGGAAAAAAAAAGACAACCTAAAGCTGCCTCAGGACTTGCACCTTGCAGAGCTGATCTTGGGCTGCTAATTCCCATTTCCATTCTTTAACTTGCCTCTTTCTCTCTAACCTTTGACAGAAAGAATATATTCTTCTACAAAACTATTATCTATTAAAAAAAAAAAGAGAAGACAGCATAAAGGACATGCTACCAATAAAGAACAGGATTGCTCTTTATACAAGCGCAGAAGAGTTCTCAAGAGTTTGCAAGTGAAGCGTTGCCCCAGTCCACAGTGCAAAAGGAGCAGTCTAGCTCAGCATTTGCCAGCCACTTTCCTAAGGCTGCCGTAACTTAAGCCTGTAGGAAATCAGAATCAGAGCTGAAGATTAGAACTGAAAATCTCTTACAACAAAGTATTATAAAGCCAGTGCCAGTCCTTCCACGCTATTCCTTACCAGATTACACAGACTTCTTCCCATTTCCTACATGCCAGTGCTGGAACCCAGGGAGGACGCAAGCTTGAATCACCCACAGGAGGTCCTGCCTCTCACAACTGACTATGGTGAGACGCACCAGGCTGCAAATTAATTTTGAATTAATTTGCAAGAACTCTAGTAGGCTCTAAGCCCCATACATAGACCAAAGAGCATTTGGATTCACCACTACCAGTAAGACAAAACAAGAATTAAAAGAACTAAAGAATAAGAATAACCAATTAAAATTACATCAGGAATGCAAAAGTCAGAAATGTTTTAATTGGTCATTTTCTCAAAAAAACCCAAGAAATGCTCCTGCGTCACTGGAATGAATCTAATCAAATTCTTTGCATGCTTAGGTCTTTCCTAGCTTATTCAAATGGCATATTTAACTTCTGATTTATAAATCAAGGGATATTGCTCACTGCCATAAGATGCATTCCACTGGGACTCAAAGTCTTTAGCAGGTCCACACTGTGCGTACTTTCTCCTGACGGTTTCACATTCATGTTCATCAACACTCAGCAAGAACCATAAACAAAGCCCTTCTCTCGGATGCACACATGCAGTTACCATTGACTTCACTGGGCTTTCAGCTGACTTCAATAAGAACTCAGTGTGCATGCAGAAGGGCAAAACTTGGCTCTGCACATTTAATAAAATTACATCACTAGATACCTTATAAATGAAGGGCAATGCAGGCCATACTGAAAAATAATATAAACTGAAAACTCTAAAGTGTAGCCAAAAAAGTTCAAATTTCAGCCAGGTTTTTCCCAGAATAATAAAAAGGGCACACATTTTAGGCAAGATGAAACAAAACTTCCGTAATATCTTATTTACAGAGTGTGCTCTGCCTCCTTTAGCAGGACAAAGTGTGAAACCTAGCTATCTACATAAGGCAATGATCTTCTTGTCTCAGATATAGCAATGATATTGGCATATGAAACGATTAAGTAAAGGTCAAGTTACAAGCTGTGATTTGCTAAGTCATTTTCTGCATCTGTATCCCTGCTCTGTAAGTTATGAAGCTCATTGCAAGGGAATGTAAAGTGTAGCAGAATACCACAGTAGAAAAAGTAATCAATCATATGAGAATAATAACTTATATTATTTTTAATCTATTCTAATAGTGGTATTTTAAAGATATCAAAGTCTTGAATCCAGGAGTATCTATCTAAAACCCTTCAAACCCTCTTTCCTGCCTGGCCAAAAGAACACCACAACAAAAATCCCACACAAACTAGGAACAACAACCCCCTTCCAAATTTCGGATGACATCTAGCAACACATAATTTCTGCCAGGTACATTAGCTAACGCACACTAAGCAAAGCAATGCCACATGTGTTTTCTCCAGATTTTTTTCCCTTTATTTTACTTTTACTCATTCCATGATGTAATAAGCTGTGCCTTTTTACTGCCTCTTCAAAAATATCTACCTATTAGGATGAAGAATATTCTGACTTCTAAAAATCCAACTACCAACAGGCTTCCTTGCACTTTCTGTTTGGCTGACAAGTGCTCATTAGCCTGCAATTACAAATTTATACAGAAGTACTCCGGGATGGAAATCAAAGAGGGGGCTTGATGTTCATGTTTGGTTTTTCCCCTCTAAGCAGGAACATCTCTGATGATTTTCACACTTAAATAGCAGAACAGATTTTATGAATCATTTTTTCTTCCTGGTTGGAACAAGCCCTATTCCCTGTTGCATTATAATACTGAGTCACTTTGCATAAAGTTGGTCATTACTGCCAAGTCAAGTAAGAGAGGAAGGAAGTGGACGAAATGCTCTGAACTTACATGTGCGATAGGATACATATCAGGCTGCTTCTTGAAACAAATTATTTAAAATCAGAAAAAAAAAATTAATTACAAGAGAACTCACATAAGGGAAAACTGTTTCATAGATATTGAAAAAGTCCAGTAAATCTAATGTGACATGGATGATCAACGGGATTGTGAAGACTTCTTTCTTTTTTTTAAATGAAGCGAGGGTCTGGCCTGTTACAAATGCTGAGTTGTACTGGTCATTCACCCTAGATTACCCAGTAGGTTAAATAATTAGTGTGGTGGAATCTATTTGTCCCAAACTATGGCACCGTCAAATGAACAGCTGCGAGGTGCGGTGGGGCTCTGCTGTCTCAACATCCCCTCCGCTCCTAACGTCGTCCCCTGACTCTGACAGCCTGTGAAGACACTCGTCTGTCTCAGAACTTCCTTCATGTAACTCAGTGACTCCAGGTCTACTTTCTGCTGGCTCTGGTGGAGCACGAGCTTAGTGAATTTACAATGTGTTACAAGCAACATCTATTTCAGATTAGCCTTTTGCAATTCTGGGCTCACAACGGGGAAGGGAAGGGTTCCCCTCCTCTCCCCTCAGTCCAAGAGGGACAAGCTGGTGCATGGAGGGAGCTTTAACAACTTTCATTTTTTAGTTGGTTTTAAATGCATAGCACAACTATTTGGTGAGTGAAACAAAACTAGGTACCTTACATGATTGTTTTTCAAGAAAGCTTAAAGAGTTAAGAAAGAAAAAACCCAACAAAAAACACTGGCCAAAACCTCTGCTTTTCTGCATGTCCTGTTTAAGCAATGACACATGAAGAACTTTATGTTCAAACAATTACCTGGTACTTTAAATAGGACACTAAGGGAATAGCATTTTAAAATGTATTTGCCCAGCATAAGACTAATCCTCCCCCTGGGAATACTGGTGCAAATCAGAGTAACTCCTCGGAGGTCAACTGAAGTACACCAGCATAAAACAAATGTGAGGCAGAGGAGAATCAGGCCACATCTACCTCTATTTTAATGCAGAGGTTGCAGATCATCTGCAATGATAAAGTGAGCAACATAAATATAACTGACATCTATTCAATTGATCGCACATCCTGCCGACTATTCACAGCTCCAAATATAGGGCTGAAGAACAATGGTTTGAGGAAGGGAGGCAGAAATCCTGCTTCTACCCCATTCACACATTCCTAGCTGCTAATACCTCTGACTCGAACTGCCCTCATCTCCCCACACTGCTAAATTGTTGTAGGTTTAATTTGACATTGTCCCTGCTCCTGAAGAACAACTTCACCTTACAAAAAAATAAAATAAAAAATAAAAGGATGCATGGGAGAGAAGACAAATGCAAAAATCTGTGCAAGCAGGAGAACCTACAGACAAACAAGCAAGAAAATCCCTATCTAACATACCATATATATAAAAAGCACTAGCAAATTGATTAATTATTTGGAAATCTGGCACTGAGGAGAATGATACGTGCACAGTGGAGGAAGATTAAAATATGAGGCTACTGCAAAGTATGGTGCCATTTGTGCTAATTTAAGTGGATCCGTAATTATTTCCTACAACTTCATGGTGTCCTGAACCAGCTTCCTCCTCCCCTAACAGGCTGATAAAAGGATCCTTAGCAACACACTAAATATATTATGCAATGTATTGAATACTACCGAGAAAAAGCACCGAATTACACTGAAACAAAGAACATCAGGTGCGTACATCACCACCTCTGGGGAAAGATCACCTTTAACTATTTATCATGTTAGTAAGCGCAGGCATTCTTGTATATCTCTGTTACCATGACCTAACAGTATTTGCTACATTTAACAAAGTTAAGGCGAATTTTACCTCAAATCTACTTAGGCTCGAGCTCTTTGACCGAGACTTCTTGCGGAGATAGACCGAGAAGAAGCGACGCACTGTGAACTTCTTCATGTTCATGTCCATTGCCCCGTCCCAGCTGCGGCGCGGAGCACGAAGGAGCTGCGGCGCCGCTGGAGAAAGCTAGCGCATCCCGATTGCCCCCTATTTATATCCACAGGCAGGAGATCCTCCGGAGTTTCTGCTTCTGCTCATCCAGCCGGGCACAGCTTAGATGTGCAAGGGGTACGTCGCCGGAGCCGCAGGAGCCTGCTGCTCGCAGTTCGGAGCATAAAGGCGTCCTACTCCCTCTCGCTTTCCAGTGTTTACATTTCGGTGTGGCGAGCCAAACTCTCTCTCCGCTCCCTCTCCCCCTCGCCTTCGGTCCTACTACACCCAATCAGGCTCTGCTCTGGCTGCATGCATAATCACCTCCGGCAGATGACAGCTCCTGCGTCCCAGGCGGAGCAGGTTGGAGATAAATATTAGATGCGGCTATTGCTTTGCGCTCCCCTCTCCCTTCTCAAGTCAGGCTCTTTCAATTTCCTGCTTGCCGAATCACATGGGGAATAGGCACACGCTGCACTTCTGTTTTTAGCTTGGAATTTCAACGCTGCTATAATTACTGAGGGCTACGGTGGTCAGATCCGAGAAGAAATCAGCTCCTGCACCAGAGTCTCTCCTGGGAGAAGGCTGAAAGACGCCATGAACCCTCTGCTGGAGCAGAAGGGTCTGAACCTCCTTTTATTCTGAGGACTATGCAAAATAACATTGCCCCCCAGCCCCGACCTCCCAAAATCAAAAAGCTAAAAATCCTGTTCACAGATTATCCGCCCGCTTTACATTAAAACACCTAACGCTGGCACAGTTCTGAAAATAGAAAGCACAATCTAAATGGTAAGTATTACTATTCTTACTGTACTACAGCAGGGAGCTACAGCCCTTCTAAGAGGTTAAATATGTACATCTATTTACAGGCTGTAATTCACTATACTGGAAGCATGCAGACTTACAGCTGCCCCCCCACGCCCCCAACTTAATCGCATTTTTCAGCTTTTCTTCAAAAACTGATGAATCTCAGTGTGATCCAGAGACTGAAAAGCTTTTTCTGCCTGCTGCACACAGCTCGGGCTCCTTGTCCTTGGCAGCTTTTCCTTTCTGACTACCAAGGAGCACCCAGACATGCCTTTCTCCCATAACCTCATATGGAAAGTGAATGACTCTGATGACTTATTAATGACTCAGATAAATAAGCCCAGGGAGAGCTGACACCACTACAGCCTGAGAAGACTCTTGGAGGTTAAATGACAATACCACTCCAGTCAATCTGCTCTAAAAAGAGAGACATTAAAGCATTTTGATTTAATTGTATGTCTGGACTCTGCCGTGAACAATGTTGGCTGGTCGTGCCTGTCACGACCTGCTTTGTTCACAGGTTCTCTGTCCCTCTATTCTGTCTAAAGCTCAGCACAATCTACACATACCTGGAAAAGCATAAAAAAAAAATAAAGAAAAAAGAAAAAGAATATTTTGGCATTTACGGTTTCATTTAAAAGGAGGTCAGATTGGAAAGGCTACCATTAGTGCTGGACTCTATAGACTCCTAGAGCCTCTGACTTCTCTGTGCCTGGACCACTGCTGTCTCCCCCATCCTAAGATAACTGCAACAGACTGGCAGTCTGCTTTATCCCTTTCTTTTCTCAGTGCGTCCTTCTGATCGCTTCTCTAAATCTCTTGTTTTGCAACAAAAGTGTATCTTCTGGGGTTTCTTTCAAGGTGTTGCCCTGGCGTAAGCCATGTCACACCTAGGAGCCCTTTGCCACTACAGTTGTTTTGGTTCCTGGCTAAAGATCCTGGAGCGGAGGCAACTGACCCAGCAAAGGTATCTGTAAGTTACACCGAAAACCCTTTCCACAAGCAAAAGAATAAGCAGGTTAAAAGCAATTTGGTTGGTACAACTGGGAACGCCAAAATTATTTGCTGATGCAGCCTATCTAGTCAAGTTCCATGTCTCCTCAGGACCGTGCAGCAGTAAAATCTTAAGTGGCAGAAAGGTACCAGGCACTCACCTGACTATCTGACCTCCCTCCTTTCCTCCCTCCTGCCTTCCTCCCACATCGCAGGGCTGCTGCAGAGAGGTGCCCTGACACCAGCCAGGCCAGGCTTCTTCCTGCTGACAAAGGCTTCTGGCAGCCACACGCATTCCTACCTGTGTAAGCCACTTGAACTTTACATAGCAGTCAGACAAGTTCAGGGTGGCTCCCTGAACCCTTCCCATCACAGATACAACAGAACCCCACCTGGACACTGACATTAATGCAGAGGCGGTGGTAATTTCCCAGATTTGAATACACAGCGGGTGCATACCCAGCTCGGCATAATAACAAGCAGTATAGGAGTGCCTGTTACTACTGCTACTAGTAGATTTATCACAGCCTTCCCAGCCCATTATGCATGTAGTGCTTTCACATGCAATCACCATTAAACGTACCTGCTCTGTGATAAACTTCCAAGAAGATTACACAGGCTATGACTTAATACCTAACTATCCGGTACACTAATTACAGTCAGAATTTTGTTCCTTACCCTGCTTCCCCCCTCCCCCCCGCAAGTAATAAATCAGTTACAACATATTGGCAATTTATTGTAAACATCAGAGCAAAAGCTACCCTTTGATGCTAAAGGTTAGACTGCAACATGAACAGTATGCCCAGGCTAGGGGGTAAGTCTCCTGCATCCCTGCCAAGACACAGCCATGATCTCTTGGCTTTCTCACTCCTCTCTCAACCAGGTAATTAGGGATTAAATAAAGACAGACAACCAACCATCGCTGCCAGGACGCTGCTCTTCACCTATTGGGAAGCAGAGCAACAGAGGTACTGCTGAGTGCACCTTCCAACTACAAAAAGCAAAAGCAACTGAGTTGCAAAAACGTACTTAAAAAAGAGTGTAAATACAGAAATAAAATGCATAAGCATGTAAAACTAAGGCACGGGGATAGATATCTGGAGGGAAATTCTGCTACAGTTCTGTTGACATGGTATGCTTCAAGACACGGAACTTTGCTTCAGAAAAACAAATGAGAAGAGGCTTCAAAAACATTAACTCAAACTTTCATTTAGTCAGACAATATCCACTTTCCCTAATAAATCTAATAAGGTGCAAGCCAAAAAAATAAGTTAGATTCAATTGGAACTTTCGTTATATTTATAAACATACAGCGGTCAGATCAACCTACAACGTAAAAAATTCATCGCACTTAGAAATTCATGGCTGTAAATTATTCATCAGCTCCCCTCTGAGCAATTTTCACTGCTGAGGAACTCAATGGAAAAAGAAATCCACCAAATGCCTCTGCTGAAGACAGGAATAAGCAACAAAACTGGTGGAATGGGCATATGATGCGTTGGCATCAAAGAGTAATACTCTGTATTCTAAATCTGTATTCTGAAATATACTTTTAAAACCTAGAATCATATTTACTGTAATGCAAAATGAATAAACACTAGACCATGGCTGTTCCTCCTCCCAGTGAGCTTAATAGCAAAATAAAGTTTAGTTCAACTGGAAAGAGGCTTAAAAAAAAACAAAAACCACAAAAACAAAACCAAAAACAAACCAAAAAAAGCACACAAAACCAGGATTCAAGACAAACTCTCCAACAGAAACCACTTGAAATTAGATATTACACAGCCCAGGTTCCAATTTTTAAAAGACAAATGGAGAATTCCCAATTGATGTCTAATGAAGGCCACAGGTCCTCTTCTCACAGACGGACCGTATCAACAGTAGTAACAGACTGAAGGAGCCAGACTTAGGAAATTCACATGGGGCAGTGAAGGAGCCTGCACAGACCACAAGCAAGAACAGTGCCATCATCAATGACTCATCAATTTCTAAAGAAACAAAATAACTGGAGCTAATTGTTTGCACGAAAGAACACACAAGTCGAAGATATCTACTGCAAACGACAGGCTAGATGATAAAATCGCTAAGAGAAATTTTGTATTACTATATTACAGAGCACATCAGGCCCTATTTCCAGGATGGACCTTCTAATATTTTTATATGAATCAACAATTCATGAGCAAACCCAGAATGACTTTTCTACTTGAGCAAATTTAGTGATCACTGTAAAAGTGAAAACGTATCAGTTGATAGTATCTTCCTTACAAATACAATCAGCATTACCTAGCCTTCCTCAATAAGTTTATCAGAAAACCAGAAAAAAATCCAGAGAGAAGTAAGAAAGCATCAGAGGCACAGACACCGTAGACAGAAGAAATAAGATTAGCAGAACATGGCATGCAGAGAAAGGGAAAGTGAGACTCCCACAACAGAGGCCCAAGAGACAGTGCTACAGAAAAGGTGAATTACACAGTACCATTTATGGTCTCATTAAAGAAAATCAGGAGCGAGAGCAGATGTTTCCAAGAGACATCAATGAGCAGAATAAGGAACAACACTTTTCCCCAGGTGATTAGATGGTACATGACTCTCTCAGTAATTGCTGTTTCCTGACCTTGAATGCTGGACAAATTTCCATATAGTTTTGTTCCCTCGATGAACAAGTGAGGTGGTTATTTCTTCTTATTGATGTTTCTTTAAAAAAAACATGATGGGCTTTGCCCAAAGAAATGACAGGCTTTGATCTCATTAGACCAGTGTACCAGTGTGGGTCCCAGCCTTTCTAGCTGCCATGCCTAGTTAAATACCTTGTCCAATTTAGCACACCACTTAATTGAGTGGAGTTTTCTCTCTTTCAAAAAAAAGAAAGTGTGCTGCCCTACCAGCACTGGGGAATACAGGCAGTGACTTCCCACCTCAGATACTCTTCTCACCAGCAGCGATAAGCGGTCAGCAGTGTTGGCTGGGTGGGGATGTAAGGGAATAAGCAGCAAAAAAAGTGCTTATTCTCTCTTCTCTCACCTCCTCCTGCTCCTATCTGTTTATCACAAGCTTCAGTAATTTTCAGCCTTTTCCATATATAAACTATGACAAGTTTCCAGTGGGGGTGCAGGCCCCTTCAGCCATTTTGCAAATTAAAATCACTGCTCAGAAGGAATAAGAAAGTAGTCATACATCTTGTCGAACTGCATCTGATGAACTGGCAGGATGCAGACTCCTCAGCCACAGTCTTCTCTACTCCAAAGAGCAACATAACAGGCCTACAATACCTGGTTAATTTGCACTTGTAGTCTTAAGGCCTCAGGACTCCGGGCAAAGGCAGAGTACCTCTTACACCCACATATATGTAATTCCTTAATTGCCAAAAGCATTAACCAACACGCTGGCAATCATATGAAAGGTGACTAGCATAAATACAAGTGCAGCAATCACAGGATAGAATGATTTCCTTTGAAAAGACCGGTTTTGCTTAATATGGCGATATTCCGATTAGTGGATTCCGTTCAACAGCTTCAAATGTTCTTAAAACTAGGCATTAAAGTTAGTTCTCGGTAGATTTGAAACTGATATTTTGCAGGGATGCAAGTAGCTTAGATGGAAAGTCTTCCATACTTGTCTCTCTAATAGACTACTTCAGCAGATTAGATTAAAAAATTTTACTTAGTGGCACTGAGAGGGCGAACCATCTCTGTACATGTCATACTGGTGCAGAAGAGGTCTCCTTCCTTCACTTGTTTAAAAATCTACTTCTTCCATCCCTCCTTAACACCCGTTAGTCACCTGATGATAGAGCGGTCTTACTTTCAGAGGTATCAAATGGGGAGCACTGTAAGGACATATGGCTTGTTCTTATTTGTGCAGGGAGAATGGTGACTGCTGCAGAAATAATAGCTCCAGGACAAGATAACAAGATTTGATTGAGTTTTCAGCAGATGACAGACGCTTTAACTCTCACAAAAGCATCTTGTGTTAGTGCTTGAACATCAGATGGGCAAACGTCACAACTGCTGTATTGACTGCTCCCACATGTGCTTTGCAACTTATAGACTCACACGAACATGCAACAGCATCACTGGCCACAGACATGTCAGTTGGCTGGGGACTACTTCTAGGAAGGAGATCAGGTTGTCTAGCAATCTGCATTGAAAACAGGCCAGGAACAGTGGCAACTTCAGTTTTCTTTTTTTCTTTTTAGTGATGTCACTAAGAGCTTTACTTTCTTGGATGATCCTTTTTACTGGTCTTGCTGGATTTTGGTAGTTTAGGCAGAAGTATAAGGCAAAGAACCCAAAAACCCTATCTCTTTATATTACATAAGCTTCTACTCCAACATGGTTGAAGAATATTGCTGAAGATACCATTCTGCTTTCTTGCCTTTGGATATTAAGCAGAAAATCATACTGTAATCCTATAATGGACTAGATGTTTTCTAGAAAGAAGGATGCTACTTGGTTACTGAAGTATGAACAAGTCTTATCACATGAATATTTATACACTATACAATACAAAATCAGATGGAAGAATTTCATTATGCACAGCATATGTTTACTGTTTATTCAGACTAGCCATGAACAATACTAAAAAGGAATGCATTCATTAGAGATCTGCTAATAGGCAAATTTACCTTGATAGGTTCTGAAAGACATTATATGCCTAACAGAGAATACAGTGCGTGGAGCATGGAGAAATACTGCATGGAAGATTTACTGAAACCCCTGGTTTTACTTTTAACAATCATCAGCAAGCCAAACTGATACTGCAGTAAGAAGAACAGCCAGACTAGTGTTTGCTGTTGAAATCCTGAGAGACAAGCGTAGAATGGGGCTTGCAAACTTTTATGCAGGAAAGTATCAATTTTAGGCAAATTTTAGGCAAAGCTAACCTTTGATTAGCTAATAAAACTACACAACACGGTACAAAAGTAAACTAGGTAGACAAACCCCATCATATTTAGTTGAGCTGAGTGACCTGAATTAATATCCTCCTGTATCTGAGACTATTTTGTATGACTTTGAAGAACCTTAAGCTCTCTGGCTATGTCTAGCTCCAGGGCATGTACAAAGCCCAGCAACATCCTGGATCTCTATTAGAACAGGCGCATGGATTGCACTGTTTTTCTCTTATTCTTTCCTACTGGCACCTCATGTCCCCAGTGAAGAAAATCCAGGTATTTTTAGCCAGAAAGGAGCCAGAGTGCATTCCAGGGAGGTTCCTGATTTTGACAAGCGGGTGTGTGGACTCTGGACCCTAAAGGTTTGCACCTGCACTGCAGTTTAGTCATGTCTCTGTTTCAAATCTCCTTCTATAAAATGGGGCTGGAGCACTCCATCACTGCATGAGAACTCTGTCAGAGTAAACACAAGGTTCATTATTATGTGCTCACAGCCAAAATTTCAGTTTAAGCCTGGCACATATTGGCTCGTTTTGTTTACAGAAACAGATTAACTGTGAGTAATGTCAAAAAAGAATAAACCGATGGGACATGCAAATTTACCTTGGCAGGCATTACATCTAGCAGGGCAAATGACACATGAGATATTTTCAAAATTTACACACTTAAGAGTCACTGAAAGTCAGGTTTTAGGTTGTATGAACACCTACCCCATATTAGACACCACAAAAGTGAGATTCATAAATAAAAAAATCAGTAGTCACTCTTGAAATCTTTAGCATTAGCTTCCTTCTTGTTGGACTTATATTTCTTTTTGAACAAATCTTGAAGGACTGCTTTAAATTACTGTAACAACAGTGCTTAACTCCAGATTACAGGCACAGCTCTCCCTGTCTATTTTTGAAATAAAAGCTGAAGAAACAGACCAAAAAAAAAGGTCTGAAGTGTTATGATACACCCCTATTTTTGTCTCTAATACAGCTACACAAGAAGTATGAAACCGAAAAAAATCATGCAAAATCATTTTAACCTTCAAAAAAAGTTAGTTCCATCTGATATTTACAAAACCACATAATGTTTTCTTAGTTCACCCAGAACAATATAGCCCAAGGTCCCATTTTACTGCTAACAAACTAAAACCAGTATTACTCATCTTCCATCTACTTTATATCATAAAGCTAAAGAAATTAGCATCAGGATTTCCTAACACCAGAAATTGAGAAGGATGTGGGAATAGTACTAGCAAATTTCTATGTCAGCATCTACTCTAAGATTTGTGACATTATGAAGCAATAAAACCTGATTTTTTAGAGCTACTTTGAAAACATCCACATGCCCTGGGCTGCATGCATCAGACAATATCAGACTTCTTAAATCTTCCAAAGAGCTTTTCAAGGGCAGCTTGCTCTGGTTGGGCTGCCTAGAAAATGCACACAAGCAAGGTCATGAAGGAGCATTTCAAAAGGCACAGCAGAGCCTTGCTGTTGTACATCTTGGGGACTGAAAACTGCTTTATTTATCATCATTATTTTACTATGTTCTTAACATTTAAAACATCTTCTTTTCTCCCTTCCTTCACTCCTGAGTTCTCTCCTTATCTCCTCTCTCACTTCCTATTCCTCAGACCTTCTCTTCAAATGTGTGACTCACTTCTTGCCTTCATCCGTCTGAACTCAAGAAAGCTGAAAAAACAATTAAAAAAACCCCAAACGAGCTTGAAGGGAGAAGGATTGCTTTCTGATACTTGATTTTTAGGGACTATTTTATGGCACATTTCTGGAATTCAGGAAGTCCAAAAACATACAAGAAGAAATATGTGTGAGAAAGGATCAGAAAAGGATATTTGGGTACTGTATCTGTCATGTAGCAACAACTAGGCTGGTAAAGGAAAGACAGAGAGAAATCCTTACAGTATTATAGGGCATCTCCTAGTGCACCTGACTTTAAAAATCTCTTGGCTTCTGGAGTCGTGGCAATATTGATGAGAAAACACCAGATTTCACTGAAGAAAAAAAATACAACTGGTTGTCCTGGCCCAGTTAACCTGCTGCAAGATGGGCACAGCTGTAAGAGATGCTGAAAGACAGGAACTGAAGCAAGTTCTTCATGGGAAGGAGAAGCAGAGCTAACGCCACCTGTTTCTCACAGGGCTAGTGGTGCATTTGGAGGCTGCATGGAGATTTGTTGCATTTTAGACAAAAAGATCTTGGCTCATAAGAAGGATATCATTAGTCCTGGCATAAGCCCTCACTCGTGGCCTCACTCTGCCATTGCCAGGCCACCATTTCCTTTTTCCTCTCTGTTGGCACAAGTATCCACACAGCCACAGGATGAACCAAACTGGAAAACTGGTCCAAGTTAAAATTGGGCCAAAATACACCCCAGAATGCTCATTTGAAACCAGTTCAGTTCCCTGGTCTGATTCACTGTGTGGCTATACAAATGTCTGTGCCAACTCAATATTTGTTCCTGTGATGGGGGCAGGAATGTGTGCTTACGAGATGGCTCTGCCCCCTTCATTGGCAGCGACAGGTTATACCAACATAAACTGCCTGCTTCTCAGATACAAAAGCGGCACGCTGCTGCTGGCCAGCCTAGCAGAACTGGCATCACTGAGATAGCCATGTCAAACTATCCTTTACATTGTAGTGAAGTTTAAAAGAATAGCTCTGGTATGGAAAGAGCATTTTAAAATGTCCTGAAGTATTTCTCTCTCTCATAAAAGTAGCAGAAGTGGATTGGCTAAAAACAGACAAGAACTGGAATCATGCATTACCATTATATGCTTTCCAAAATATTGGATCGATAAATGACTCAGCTCGTTTAAAAGGAAAAAGATCCCGAAGGATGAGAAAGAGTAGCCTATAGCTGCAGTGTGAAGTCCACCCACTGGGAAAGCCATGAACCCTACTAGAATTGACTGGGCTCCCCGTTAGTGCAGAAGCTCAATCACTGGGAGTGTTAGTGCAGAACTAAAACTGCAGGTTACAGAGGTGTTAACTACCTCCACGGTAATTGATTTTCTGCATAACGTTTTCTGGCATTTGTCTGATCTGATCTTCTGTGGCTGCTAATACTCCTCTGGTCAGGCTTTTCCATGTTCCATTACATCTGTATAACTGCAGGCACAAACGCACACCTCTTACAAATCTCTGTAGGTAACCAGCACATATGCTAGTATATGCAGAACCTGAGTACAGGTGAGGTGCCACAGGTCTGAGACACCACTGTGAATGCAAATGGCATGACCTGAGCTCCACAATTTGGATGGGTTTGGTGCACATCACTCAGTAGATTTGAGAACCACTATCAAATACAACGTGGGGGTAACCACAGGCAGCCCATCAACATACAAATTGCTTGAACTCTTATAAACTTGGTTTAAAGCTATCACAAAGTCATCACACAATTAGTTAAGCTTCCAGACAACTCCCCTTGGGAGGCTGTCTAGAAACTCACCTTCCTCCTCACTCACTGTAGTGCCTGGCCCAGATGCACCATAGCCAAATTAAAAACCTTTGCTCCTATGCCAGCACCTTTAACTTCTTTCTTTTCCCTACCTGTAAGCAAATTTTGTTTTTTAAAAGGTAATCATATCTCTTCCCAGTCTTGTTTGGGCTGTGCTCAATGAGAGCAGGCTCTTTTAGCCTCATCTCTCCATGCTTGTGTCGCAATAGACAGCCTTGTCCTAGACTTTTTCATATCTATATTCATCTTCTTTGTAGATGCCATAAACAGAAGAGGTTTTATCAGAGCCTCAGTAGAGGCTTCATCACAAGTTGTACTTCAGGGTTTTCCTCGATTTTTCCATAAGCATTTCAGATTTTCACTCACTGTTGGCCTGTAAGTGAGCAAGAGACAAAGCCAGCGTTCCTCGCTGGTGTACTGCTGTGTATGAATGACTTCATACACATCAAGGTTTCTATGCCTGTTATGTACTCCATGGAGAGAGACAGAAAGCTCTGGGAACCCCTCTTTGGATCCTCTGAGGTGCACAGGGTAAGAGGAGTTTTATCTTCTGGAATGCCTTTACATTGACTGCAAAAGGAGCCTAGACAATTATCTTTGATTAGATGCCTAACTATAGGCAGCTAGAGTGAGACAAATTCCTTTCCTCAGTACCTGATTTGGCCCAGTGATTTACACATTTTCATTCTACTTCAGTGGCACAGAAATGAGCATCAACCACTTTTCCTATACAACGATGCAGTTCTCTGTATGGTTGGCACTTCCTAATTTTATGCTATTAGCAATTTCCATCTTTTTCTTAGCTTTGGTTTTGATGCTATTTATAAAAATATTAAACCGGAACAATCTCAAGATCACTCCTTCAAGATCTCTGACAGCAATGCCTTTTTGATGCCGAAGATGTTTCTCTGGGCAGTGTATGTTGTCTTCCCTTTCGTTTCATAATATCTATATTCTTTCAGTTGGGGGGTGGGAGCAGGAAGGCTGAAGATTGCACGCCATACTCAAAGGTTGACAAGTATTTAAAATCACCTAAAACATAACTTGTTAAATAGTATTGTTTTAAAAGAGTCTTGAGATTTTTGGATTTTGGCAAAATCTTTAACACACTTGGAGCTAAAAATAGCACTATAACTTAAGTGTTGTTAGTTATTTGCAATGTGAATGGCATAAATCTAACTTGTCACTGGACCTAAGGTTCCTTCCTTCACTTCATGCAGGCTGGGAGGCAGCTCTACTGGACCTACAAAGTATTTTTACAACTCTAAAGCAACACTTCTTGCTATGAATGACTTCATACACTAACCTGACTTGGGACAAAGGCATGTTTATTTTCAGGCTACTTTAAGTACACAGTGTGAACACACTTCTGCTTTTTTTAATGCTCATTCAACAGACAAAAATGTCAAGCAGTAGTTAGAAAATAAGAGGTGGGAGGATGAGACCAACTTTTGGAAAAAGGATTGACAGAATAAAAGCAAATCAGGCACTCGCCAACCTTTTTGTCTATAGACCTTTCACATGCTTTTCTCTCCCAATTCCCTTTATGAGAGAGTTCCAAATAATAACCTACATTCTCAGACACACGGGAGATAAGAAGTAGTGGAGGACAAAGAAAAGTTTGTTATGCTGCCAATTTGAAAAGCACATTAAGAAAAAAGAGGCTGCTTGATAATGCTAGTTCTTGTTCTGTGGAACTGCAGAGTCACTCGCCCTAACCATAGAGCATTACACTAATTTTATCTAGCCGCGCATCCTCTAGAGACTGCATTAGAAAGGGAAGGATTTCAAGGGATATGGAGGAAATCAATTAAAAGAAAGAAGAAAGAAAAACTCTCTCAAATTCAGAAAGCAAGCATTGCAGCAGACAAGCCATCTCCCTTCTCTTCCTTCACGTTTCCCCCAGGACAGGAACACGCTTTATAATCCTGCACTGAAGTCATTAGTTAATTGAATTACCACACCAGCTGAGTATTCTGACCTTTTCTGTACAACTGAATTCTTCTATCAGGTCTTGAATTTTATGGAGCATTAAGAAATGTTTTGGTTGTTTGGGTTTTTTTAAATGGGCTTTTTCATATTTTTCTGCCTCTTGGAGTCATCAGTGGTCAAAATTAACCTCGGTCATATGCATTAACAGTGCATTTCTTCCCTTGATAAATAACCACTGTCAGAAATTTCCCCCTCAGAACCAATAATGCATAATCTGAATTTTACCCTAACCTTGATTTGAGTTTTGCTTGGATACTTTGTGAGGCTTTTTATTTGAAAAAGAACAAAGCTAAGCAATCATAGGATAAATACTACCATCTAATATTTCTTAGATAAATGTACTGGTTTTAAATAATTTTTAAAACTTCCAAGTTTTAAATCCTGTGGCTCCGTAGAGCGCTATGATTTAGAGATGGTTAAAACTTAGTATTCTCTAAAAATATGCACAACTTGGCAGACAAAAAAAGACATTCTCAAAATTTCCTGTGAAGTTTCAGGAAAAACTCTGTGAACATTTCTCAAGTGGCTTGCACATTCTTTCCTACCATCCAATATTTTGAATTATTTCATCATAGCAGAATATAACAGAAAGCATGTAAATGTGAGTGGAAAGGGACCTCTGCAGGTCCTGAGCCCAGTCTCTTGCTCAAAGCAGGGCCATCGACAACACTAGATCAGGTCAGCTGTGGCTTTTTCTAGCTAAGTCTTGAACATCCACAGATGAAGACTCCACCATATTGCTGGGTGACCCACTCCAGTGCTGCTCTACCTTCTAGGTGAAGAAGTCTTTCCTGATCTCCAACCTGATCCTCCCTTGCTGGCACTTGCAGCCACTGACCAAAATGGTTTTGCCTGGTGTTACCAAGAAGAGTTTGGCACCTTCATCTTCTGACAATCCTTCACAAAGATGTAGACTGCTCTTACATTACCCCTGAGCATCTTCTTTACTATGCAAACCCAGCTCCCTCAACTTCTCCTCTTGAATAAAGTGCTCTAGGACCTGGCCACCTTGGTAGCCTTTTCCAGTTTTTAAAAAACCCTCTTGACTTAGGTCTCCCCAAAATGAATAGTATAAGATAACCATACATTTATTAGTAAGAAGCAACGGTGACACACAGTTCTTTTTAAATTAAAAAAAAATATTTTCACATTTGTCAATACCAGGGAAGCACATCTTATCATACTAGTCACAAAATAATAAAGTGTCATTGTTTATACTTCAATGAGAATTGCTTTAATATATGCAAACATGAAAAGTTTAAATCATATTCAAATTCAAAAATTTGAAATGAAGTCATTACACTTTTTCTCTGCAAGAACTGTCATCAAAATTGAAGTCAAAAAGTTCAGATTGTAATAACTGCAGCATTTCTCATCTACAGGTATGTAAGTCCATTTATTTTACAAAGGCATTTAACTGGTTGTATCTATTACTTTTATTTGAATATGCATTTTTCACCAGATTGCTTGATTCTCGTAGAAGTGAAGCAGCCCAAATCTTTCTTACCTCCAAGCAACTCAGCGCTAGAACTTAAATATACACTACTGTGACTATTAGCAATAGCAGCATTACTTTCTCCATGCAGCATTACTGTATCAAAACAGACATAAAGCAATTGCTCCCAAACCAGAAATTATTGTTGCTAACTTTTATGTGCTCATGATAAGAAATGAAGTTCTAGAAACACTACCTGCATTATTTAAAGTAGTCATCAAGGATACATTGGATTTCTTGTACAGATCAGATTAAAGTTCCTTACAACTAAGTAAGAAGTATCTTTCATTGACCAGTAATTAATGTTTGGTTTTTTTAAAAAAAAAAAGTGGGGGGAAAAGAGACACAATTCACCTAGCCACTTACATAACAACCACTAGACATGATGGCATATATTCTTGAAACTTGTGTGCATTCATGTATGTCCTGAGGGATAATATAGGATTACCTTTGTTTTGGCTGTACAGTTTAAAAACAGTTTTGAAATAAACTGCCCTTCCCTCCGTAATTTCTCAACATAATGGGGCACTTGCTGCTAACCTCTTTTGGCAGCAAGCTCATTGCATTTCATTGGATTAGATCTCAATTTAGTGTCCTTTAATGAGAATTTTCCTACAGTTATGTGATTGTACAAATGATACGGTAAGACAGTTGTTTTCTGTGTCGTGGTTTTGAAGACAGTACTGTTCAAGTTAGATAATACCAGTCTCTTAGCTAAATCCTGATGTGCAACAAGAGCAACATTTACATGACTTCTCTGGAGTTTTCTTATTTCCTCTGTCGTTATGTTTTCAGATAACATACATGGTATATTAGGCACTTCCTCATGCTACAGGGGCACTACTGTGTGATTTCTGGATCCTCCTACAACCCCTTCCCAAACACCCTGCCTGTTCAACTCTTTGTGTGCACAGAGCAGACATAGCCACTGTATCCCTCATAGCTTCCCTGTTCCTAGTCTTAAGCACGTGTCAGGCCTGCCAACAGCAAAATGACATGTGTCAAACACGTAACAGGAGAATATGAAATTTATGGAATGAACGTATTTCAGTTTTCCTGTTTGTAAATTTCCTTTTTTTGTTGTTGTTTTGAGTTACGGTACCACATTAGCATGATTTTAATTACCTTCATCATCCAAAATACATGTTCTGAACTACTGGCGCTAAGTCTCTCAAATCTCAGTGAAGTAATGCTAATAACTTCTACTAATCATACTGCCCTCCCTTTTCAGTGAAAACAGAACTAGCCTCATCTTCACCGTCCTCCCAGCCTGACATCTTCTGTAGCCATGGGAAGATACCAGCAAACAATAATCACCTTTAAGAGACACAAGGAGGGTAAAGGAAGAAAAGGTACCTAAAAAATTCCCATGTCCCCAGAAAGAGGAAGTGAACTTCCTCTTGTGAACTATGGCACGGAGATTTAGCAAATACAGGTTGGAAAAATACAAGAGCAACCTATATGTACACATATCTGATGCTGGCAGCTACCAAAGGGGTCATACTGGGGATGCAGCTCCCCTAAGCCCCTAAACCAAAGGGCCATTGCCTAACTAGGTCAGACCTTTAATGCTTAGTGGGAAATGCACTCCTTATGGAAGTGTTCATAAGTACCCTTTCCACTGCGTTATCTCTAAATGAACAGGCACAAAACCCATTATTTTCATATATATTAAATGCTGACTGTTGAATTCATATCCAGCTGGGTTTGAATTCTTCAAACGCTCTGAGACAGTTGGCTGCTGAAGCTAACATGCGCTGGCTATGTAGACAACTTGCTATTAGCAGCTCAAGTTTACAATTTCTAGGTGCAAAAATACATACTTATTTTTCTTTTCCCCCTCGCCTATTATCAGGCTCAGTAACTTGTCTTTTAGGGAGATCATGAAGCCACATTTGAATGTCTTCCAATCATTAGCATGTTGTAAATCTTTGCTCTCAACTTCAACATAGATAATTTGGCCTTCTCCATTGCTCTTACTTGCCTCTCAAACCTAGTACATTTTCTGATGGTATCTTGGCTGAAAGCAAACAGTGGTTCTGAAGTTCATACAAGCAGATTGCACAGAAACTCCATGTCAGCTCTGATTTCCAGATATTTCAGGGAATCTGCATATCCTTCTTGGGGAGTTTGGAGGCAAACTCCATGCCCTTATTTTCCAGTGGCAACTTTACTTTTTGGAGTCCTTTGACAGACAAAACCCATAAACAGTTTTTCCAGAATATTAAACATAATTGAGATAATGAAAAGTTAATAGACTTTAGCTTAGAGGGTTGCAAAGAATAGCCTGCCATTGTTCAGACAGCCCCGTAATAGAGCACCGTGTTAATTAGAGATGATTCACAGATGACTTGCAATAGATTCTGGTAATTCTGAATAGCAATGATATTTTCATATTGAGCTCTTATCTACTCAGGACTAATGAAGCCTTAACTTTAATTAAAAGGAAAGCTCCTTTTTTTTAGCCTGTAGGTCCAAGCAACACTGAAGTACAGAACACTATAATTCCCTTTTACTAATTTTCCGTATTTAGAGTTCTGCACTTTATGGTTTCGCTTTCATAACATTCCCTACCAGAGGGCATCTAAGCACCTGAATAGCAACTGTCAATGAGAAGGCAATATTATTGCCACTTTAAACGAAGGAACAGGCGATGAGGTGGGAAATTGTTTGCTCAAGGCCTCTCATCAAGTCTGTGACACAGTTAAAAACAGAACTGGGCCCCATCTTAAATACAGCGTCATCCCCTTACAACTCCATGCCTCATCACATAACACCATCTGCTTCACACTTGATGGGCATCCACTGCTTCAATTTATGATCATTACAGTGGTACAGTTTGATGTTTTAACTCCCCGTTGCTGAAGAGGAACCCATCTCACCCCATTTACGGGGGTTCCCATGCTCCGTCACCTTCCCTCTTGTTTTCCCTTAATGCTTTCTCTTGCCTTTTGCCAGGGAGCCAGCAGTGCATTGGTCCAAGGAGCAAAGGAGGTACCCTACACACACAAGTTTTCTGCTGCTTTAGCTCCTGAACTGGCTCCTGAGGGTTTGGATGAACTTCAGTTCCTGAGCAAAGGGCGATGGTGGGAGCATGCAGGAGCAGGATGGCAGGCCTGCACCCCTCCAGGACAGCTGGCCATGTGGTGCGCTTAGCTGCGATGACAAACAGGACCTTCCTGGGTATGGTAAGTTGACCTTACCTGGCAGTGAGTCTCCACACCTTGAGCTGCCTTTAGCTTTATGTTTTCCACATATTTTTTTTTAGCATATATTTTACTTGTAGCGAGCTCCCGTCTTCAAATTGAATTGAGAATAATTGCTCTGATCATTGATGAGGACATAGTGTTTTGTTTCAGAGCTGTCAAAGGTCTATCCTGAGCTTTCCATGGGCAAGACAAGCCAGCTTGTGCAGCTAGCGGCATGCAGGGGAGCCACTTGGCTAACCCTGTTAGCTGTCGGTGGCTCCATGGCCCTGCTGATCCTAGCATGGACTTACAGCAGGGAGGCTGGGCTACCACACTTCTGCCTGGGATTGCCCATGATAAATACATACATGTATCTATGTACAGTGCGTGAGCACTGGAACACAAATTGTTCGACTAGCTGTGGGTGTGTTGTGCTTACACAGGGTCCAGAGCAAGGCTTGAACACACACACACACACACACGAGTAGGACCAACAGCAAGCTCTTGTATCCATTCTGTCACCGCGTCCCTTTACCAGCGAGCCTGGGCAGGTTCAAAACATTCCTGAACTTCAGGGTTGCCAAGCTTTGAAACATGACATGAAGCGACGTTAATTACCGCATTCAAGACACTTGATGAGAAGCTATTAATTTACTAATTGATAAAGGCAATGACACAACGCCTCCTCCCCTGTTTTCGAAAAGAGGGAACAAAGGACAACATGCATCCAACAATGGCATTATACCTTCTGAAAGTTCACCATAAAATTCCCTAAGATTTCTTGCCATTAAATAGATTTGCAGGATTCAATATTGTGAACTATTAGGAAAATAATAATACTGTAATTGATAAAAAACACAAAGAAATCCCCAAACCAAATCCCTCTCAGTCTCCACATCCACTAGATAGAGTATGTAAAAAAAAAAAAAAAAAAAAATCACTCGCAGATTGCTTAATTAAATTAAGCAGAAACAAGAGTACACGTAACACAAATGCAAATATTTAGCCTTTTTACTTCTCATTTAGGACTCATGGCAAATATATACAGGCATGTTTCCATTTAATTCAATAGAGGGAAATATACACAAGCAGTATTTTGGTAAGGAACGGATTACTCATCTGCAAAAAGCTACCTGCACCATTCCGTATTCTCAGGATCAAGACCTTTTTTTACAGTCAGCTCTTCAGAGAAGACACATGTTCCTTATGGAAGCTTTAAGCACACATTAGATGCTTGACTAATGCAAAATAACAGTGCAAAAATCAATAATTTGATTTTTATGATTGATAATCCTCTTAATTTGAGGAACTAAAACATTTTGTAAAATATAGAAACAGCTAATCAAAGACAATGTGGAAAAGCACCAATAAAGAAATCAGAACCTTTAATTATTTTGAATATAGGAAAACAGTAACAGATTATTTAATAACTACGTGCTCTAAGAATTTGCATTTTACATAGCTGGCTTCATTGTATATCTAATAATATGATGTTAAATATAACAGTGTGAACTTATCTTTTTTTCACTCACCAGAATAGCTGTTGATTATGCTTTCAAATGCTTTTTTGTCTCATTCATTGATTTGAGTTTTACCAGATCCCAAATTAAAGAAAATCTCTCTTTAACATAAACTTACAGCCCATTGACTGTAATTCAGAGAAGTCTAAGATAATGAAAGCATGTTTGTTTGAATGTACACTGTATTCAGCTTTCAAGCACGCTTAATTCACACCTGATGCTCAATAAACAATGAAATCATCACTATATTTTTAATTTATCAAGGAAAGTTTTTGTTATACTTTCAATTGAAGACTTTCCTTTTCCACAGAATAGTTCAGGTGGCCAAAAAAAAAATCCCCAAAGCCCACAAATCGCTATGTCCTTTAAAAAGCATTTTTTCCAATAGATGCTTCCACAAAGAAGTTTTTAATATAAAGTGCAACTGACAACTTGGCTTCATTAGAAATCTTCCTCCAAAAGCACTCAATTTGGTTTAGATGCAATAAGCTTGCGTGTTAGAAAATAAGTAGCAATAAGTACCCTCGCATTGTAAGTCTGTAAAAATCCCGAGTAAAGTAGAGGTAAGTTCCAAAATGTTACTTTTTCTACCAAATCTCTTTATGTGACAATAAAAGAATGAAGAATAATAAACTTTACTATAAGAGGCTCATTATACATAAATACTTATATTGTCCAATATGGTACTTAAGATTTTCCATGTCACTACTTCTGTCAGCTCACACAGGTTTGTCAGGGCACGCTGAAGAGATTCTACTATAAATTCCTGAAAGAATTATTTTTTGCAGTACTTTTATTTTTCTTCTCTTTTTAGCATATAATGACTTCCTCATACAGCACATGCATGCACCAGACCTCCATCTTATCTGAGAACATGCAGCGTCACCCTAGCTTACATGCCACCCTCCCGCCATCCCAGTGTACAACTCATGACAGTTCCTTGTGAACTTTCTTAACAATCCAGGCCCTAAAGGCTGAGCACTCAGAAGGGTTACTCCTACTTTTATCCATATTATCTGTTCCATACTCTTTCACAGGTCTAGGTAGGATGCTGCTCACGTATTTGTAACGGCTCTTCCCACAGCAATCATAAAACAACAGACAACATGACACACACCTACATCAACTCATTACTTTCCCTGCTTCTAAGCACTAAGTTTTGGAATTCATCAGCACCCTCCTATCTTTCCCTGTGCACAATTGTGCTTTTCTAAAGGGAAAGCTGGATTTCAGTGTGGCCTTCATTCTCTATCACGTGGCAGACCTCACTGCTATTGTCTCCACAGAATTCTCTGGTGTTTTTTGTAAAGGATCCGTGATGTTAAGGACTTCTCCTTTAGCAGGAATTTCTGCCCAGTGATATAGATATGACAGATGCTGAGTACATGCTGTCACGTGTGGTCTAACGGTAACAGCTGAATGTGTAAAACAGACATATCCAAATTAAACAAGAAGGGAATCAAACAGAATCCAGAATAAAGGAACGTTACTTTTTCATTTCAGCCCAGATGACTGGTACAAACATAAATTAAAGTGTCTGTGCTTTCGGTGTTTTGGTTTTTGTTTTACACACCTGGTCTGAAAAATTTAATTAGACCACCATACAGCTGCCACACTTGCTGTTTGGGTGATACTGCTAAGTGTCAGCATAACGTCAACAATTTTTCAAAGATAAATTTTTAAGTGCTGCTCTGCTTTCATTCTTCACTAACACTAATTGGCACTATAAAGAAATTGGAACGCTACTGAAATTCTGAGGCTGAATGAATCAGAAGTATGCACAAGCAGAATTAGCTCTGTATTCTGTGCTCCGAGTACACTGCCAGCCAGGCAGAGTTATGCTCAGCAGATAACTTTGTGAGCAGTCCACCTGAAATCAAAATTGGCTTGTGCAGCAGAGGGCCATTCACTGAACATGAATCGGCACACTGGTAAGGGGAGCAGTAATGTTACTCATTTTGTTTCTGAATGATCAACACATTTATGCTTATTTAATGTTATTGTTACTACAGAGAAAGCCATGCACAATACACCTCTTTCCCCTGCGATCTCAAAAGGTCCACTGCATCCAAAACTTGAGTTAAAGCAATATTACTTCTGTTTCAGATTTTCATTGTTCTCAAATTAGATCAGACTTTCCGTTAAAGTAGTGCTCTAATTCTGTGCCAGCGGCAGTCTCCTCTATAAATTCCTCCCACTGGAATGACAATTCCTATTTGGAGCATTTTTCCCTCGCCCCTATAAACCGGAGAAGTTTGACATACGTTAATCACTGGACTTAGCCTTCACAAATGACCATGAAGGAAGGCATCAACATATTCCCAGCTCAGAAAACAGGGCACGAACTTTCAGGGACAGAAGAGGTACGAGGTGCAGGGTGAGTTACGCTTGTGTTAAGAAGTGAAAGAGTCCTCCTGGAAGCCAATGCAGCCAGTGAGCCTTTGTGTAAAGGCTCCAGCTTTCTCATAGTTTCAAGTACTTCCATGAAAAAAAAGAATTAAAAAAATCAAAACAGATCACAGAAAGCAAATAGCATAAAGGTTTTCCTCCATGATTTAAATACTTCTCATCAACAGAGTAGTTTTAAGCAATTCAGCCATCCTCAAATATTTATCAGTCTCGTTTGATTAGATTGCTAATCCCAATGAGGATTAGCACTCACTCAGTAGATCAAACTGATTTCTTCTCGATACCACAACTTTCAGGAGATACTCAGCAGCTCAGTCACTTGGACTTTCTGCTAGAGAAGCATTCAGGAGAGCAAATTTTGTATTAGCCACTGATAAAACGTTTCAGGCTTTTTATTTTTCGTTAGTGACTTTATTCTCCTGTTTTGCTTCAGGCATCTCAGGAAGGGAACAGGAGAGCAGAGTAGAGTAGGAAGGGGTTGCAGAGAGAAGAAAAATTAGCTGGACAGACATGTAACTTCAGGGCTATTAAAATTTTTGCCACTGATTTCTGCTTCGGAATGAAACTGCGAATTTCAGCTTTCATTATAAAAAAGGTTAAAACAGAATTTAAAAAAGAGAGAGAGAAATGCAAACTCGTTTACACAATGTCAGAATATAATATTTCATGCTGTCTTTTTTTAAAACAAAACATGAGAACTGCTTACTAAGAATCTTTCTTATCATACTCTTTACTGTTGTTCCTGCAATAATTTTCTAGTAAGGTAAACAAATGTAAATTTTGTTCCTACAGAATGACGCAGATGACCTCATAACAGTTATGAATGAGAGCAAAATGTTCCACACAAATCTTTGCAGGACTGAGTCCTGTAATGCTGTCATTTATTTCCAATTCCCTAAAAACAGTATGCAGATGACACAGCAGAATTATACACACGTCATCCAAAATGACAGCTGATGCTATTATAGAGACATTCAGAATCAAAAGAAGGTTAGTACTCAGTCCCCTGTCATCAGATCTCACAGATTTATGTGCTTCCCTGCTTGCAGATTTAGGAGATGATCCTGAATTGCACCTCAATTTTCATGCAGAAAAAATTCACATGCAAAGGCAATGAGCTGTGTGATGTTCGGGGAAGCTGGTCTGTAAGTGCCTTCATAAAACTCAACTTGCCACATCCATCAGAGAGTGCTTTTTAGCACCTCTTGAGTTTAGCCCCTTTCCCTAATCAAAGCTGCTTTACAAGTATTAGCCATGGCTGTTCTTCAAGGAAGGGTAATAGATGACATCACCTACAGCTGAGCAAATTCACACTCCCATCTGAAGTCTCTCCTCATTAAAATAACAGAGGGCAGAACATTATAATTAATAGAATCATTATCATCTAACTACAACCTCCCTTGACCTGGCCTGTCAGCAGAAAGAGACCTAAAATGGATAAAACCATAGTTTGCACCAACTTGTACCTCCTGCTCCATACTGACGGCAAGAAGGAAAGGGGACACAATGCAAACAGTGGTAGTCCCAGCACTTACATTGACAAAGAGGTTTCTCTTTTCTACTTGACTCCTGGAAATGAAAACTGACCCATTTATAACATTTGATCAGTTTTTCTGCTACATTATGAATTCCCACAGCTGTGACAGAACATTTGGTCCTGCATTGGGCCAAGAAAGATTGAACTGCTTAGCTACCATCTGTGCCTTTGAAAATGCCATGCAGTGTCTTTATCCCAGATACTTTTGTATGTATGCAAATGAGCACATACTGTTTTGAAATGCAACAACTGGTTAATATCAACAGCAAGGGGTTACGATTTTAAAAGAGAATTTGTCTTTGAAAAAATTCTTAATTTTAATATCTTCCCTCATTATTCAGAAATCTCTCTGAGGACTGCAAGAGACTGCATAATGTGCTTCTCAAAAGTTTCATCGTATTAAAGAAAGAGGAAGTATAAGAAATGCAACAGAGCCAATACTTAAGTTATTGATTAATCGCAGACATTTAAAAGAATAGAGAGATGTGTGGGTACTATGGATCAATAGATTCAAATCTAAAGCATGCACACCATAAAGGCTACATTTTGATGTTGAACACAACAGTTTGGAGATATCCCCTATTCAGATGATGAATACTGGTAAAGACTGACAACATCTCTAAAACACTACAATTGCTTTATATATTCATCCAACATATGTTTAAAAACCATGAATTCATTATGATTGTACTATCTGGCCCTCGCCCTTTTTTTTTTAAACCCCAGATGATAGAGATATTGTGACCTTGAAAAAATTATGTGAAATGAAATTCCCACCACTGAATGAGATTTGTCACTTAGGGCTATGTTCTACATTGTACCCAGTATCTATCCAAGTTCAAGTGATACAGAATGAGTATAACTTATTTTGCACATTACTACATTTTATTCATAGTAGTATGACATCATCATTGTTTCATAGTAATGAAGACTCTTAATGCAAGGAAATAATGTAATAAAGTTGTATTATAATTTGCGTAGGGAATGAATGATTGTTTACTCTTATCTTCGTCTTAAATAATGTATTAGTCACAAACAGTGTTAATATGAGCTGTTAATAACGCACTTTGTATTCGAACAGGCTCACAGGCAAAACCAAACCAAAAAGAGAAAAAGAGTATTTTAACCAGCTGTGTGACAAAATAGACTGAGGCGAGACTTTCCAGAAATACTGAGTTTTAGGCTAAGGCAAAGCACAGAAAGGCTTTGGCTTTACCAAAGCATTTGGCACAAGGGTCAACAGCAACTGGAAAAGAAGAGTTTGCTGGAACAATGTCTGCATTTGACTCTGCAAATACTTGCCTACCTTGTTGGGTTGCAGATGAGACATAAAAGGCCACACCCCAGCAGAATTACCAAGACATGGAAGCTGCTTCTCTGCTTTTAAACCCTGCTCACAGCTGCCCAGGGCTCCTGCCAGACCCCCAGCCTCTGCTTCCAGGTCCTGTTTTTGGTGACACTAGACTACAGCAAGTACTGTCAAAGCTGAGACAGCCCCAGAGTGTATGAAACAGAATAAAAAATGCTCAGATCACACTTCTACCATTACCGTGACATATATGCGTTGCCCTGACTTGCAGGGCAAAGGGAAAGTACCCCAATGGGCACAGTGCCCCACTGCAAGTACCCCAATGCAAGCTCTGTTCCCAGCCGTCAGCTCCAAGCAGGAGGATCTGACCCTCCTCACCCTGAAAATACCACCACACGCTGTTATTCGGTACCACATAAGGCCAAAGCAAAATTTAATCCAAGTTGATTTCCTCCTAGAGATGGATACAGATTAATCTTCTCTGATAGCAGAAAATAAGTTACTGGTGCTCCAGATACATTTTATTTTTTTGGAGCCTCGTCATTTAATGACTGAATCAGAGGTGACATGGCTGGGAGAACAGGGAGCTCATTAACATCCATCAACATGTGGTATACAATATGCTAACTTCAAATTTGTCATTTGTACCCCAACTCAGTCATGCTCCTTTAGTACTAGTCAGCTAATGAGAAGTACAGCAGTTTGGGTGTTTTGACAGAGAAAGAAGCGAAGCAGTAAATTAAATTGGCAGTGGCAGCAATGCAGAGCCATTAAGGAGAAGGAAGGAGGAGATTGTGCTGCACCACACCATAGCGATGGTTAGAGGTGAGAATAAGTTTGCCCAAAAGCCAGCACTGGTTGGAAGCACTCTGCTCATGACCTCATGAGGATGACAGCAGTGACCCTCCTCCACAAATCAGGGGGTAGGGCCTGAAACTGCACAATCTGGTTCAGTTTGCTCACTGTCGCCTTTTCTCTTCAATGCAACTTAAGGAGAATAATGCCCTCCTAACTTTAATGCATAAAACTTTCTACTGAAAAGAAAACATTATCACCAAACTTGGCTGGGTCAGGCAATGAGTATGACCTAATAGATTGTACAAGAAATCTTCAGACAGCCAAAGTCCAGACAGCACATACTACGCCCCTGGCAGAACTCCAGGAATATTTTACAGGACAGAGATGTTGGGTTCCTCAGGACTCCACAGCCTGACTCAAGATAAGATTAACTACAGAAAGTAACGGGTCCCAGAGAATTGGAGCTGTTGACATTACCTAGTTTGGGTCATTTCTTCCCACTGTACAGGATTGGGCTTGCTCAGTAAAGCCAGTGCAGCCCCAGTGCAGACCTTATGTTGTTATTAGAAATATTGTCAATCTGTATGGAGCAGTTCAAGGGCAAAGACTACAAAGCAAGAGCAAACTGTGTAACACATAACCACGACCTATACTAAAATACAGTACGGACTATACCAGAATGTAACATGCAACTAGGACCTATAATAAAATCTGGAAAAAGTATGATGCTAGCAGATAGCATCTGACATCTTTAAATTTCATTCTGAGACATAATCAAACTAGCTCCTCTCCACAGCAAGAGGAAATTTGAGGACAAGCTACAATTTGGCAATTTTAGGCCTGTCCACCTCTTATTGTTTCTAATAGGATGAAAATAATATTTTAAACCAAAATTTGCCTCAAGGACTTTGATCTCTTCTTCAAAGAAATCAAACAGTGAAGGAAATAACACTTAAGTCCTATTAAATACATACTGAAAAAGCATTTTAAAATCATCTGTCTCAAGAGTTTCAGGTAACTTCCATATTGTGTATTATGGCATGAAGTTATTTCTCCACGTATTTACTTCCTCTGACACTGAGTGAAATTAAAAAATGTGAAGAGTCAGTCTAGCGGGCTCAGGTTGCGAACAACATTGTGCATTGCAGTCAACGAAGATTTGCAGCTTGGGAAGTGGGAAGAATAATTTTCTATCTGGGTCATGTAGCAGTGCACAGCAATTGCCCTCCTACCCATAGCGAGCCGCAGCTGACTGCACAGCCTGCATTAGAACAAGCACTAATGGAAGCGGATGACCCGGCTGAGAGTAATAAGAGCCGACTGGTCCAACGCATTGCAATTGACTGGCAGAGTCCCAGAACAATTTATGGAGCTTAGAAGTAAATAGGCAGCGTTGTGGCTTGAAGCTTAATACAAAAGAAAAAGCGGTGCCTGCATTATGAATACAGACCTCTCCCTCTGCCAACTACTTCATTTGTCAAGCTGTAAATGAAGACAGGCACTAGTACAGTAAACACACTCCTAGGTATGTGTTTTTTTATGGAAGTAGTAGCATTTAGAATAGAATTAAGACTAACGTTTAACAATGTGTTTCAAGAGCTAAAAAGTAACTTTGACAAGAGCACTTTTAAAACTTTTGCCACTGAGCAGTGATTGTTTTTTCAGAATGAAACAGATTAAATGAAATAGTTTCCAAAACTCGCTTTGCAATTTTAAACAGTGCAAAATGGATCTCTCACAGCTGGCAATCTAGATCTACACTGGGCTGAAACATACATACATTTTGCTGTCATCCCTCTAACCCTGATGTACATACACAAAATCAATCTATAAATCCACTGTGCAGATCAAATACAACATGTTAAGTAGTTCTTCCTGGGTTTACTTGGACAAATGATTTTCAAAAATTTGTACTCTAAATTGACACATGAGAACAAGAGTCATAATTTTCAGAACTAAACACTAAGACATTCATAAAGAAAAGGCAGGCTGCAAAGGCAGTCAAGCTCCCATTCTCCAGTTGACCACGGTTTATGAAGTTGTTGGGGGGGACACACACAGGGACCAGAGTGCTGTTCATTCAGCAGTCTCCCTTCCATAATAATTCCAAAACTACATTCCTGTGAGAAGACAGAAGCTGAACCGTCTCTGCCAGTTTGTCTTTCCAAGTTGTTGCTCTTCTTTGTTCTTAATTACCTGCTTCAAGTACAGGACTTAGGTCAGGTGAACCTGTGATATCACCAGAAATCAGGTGACAGCTGATGTAATTAGGTGAACCCAATCAACACAAGAGGAACAGGGATCTGGGTCACAGTCTTGACAGATTAATGACTCTGCATCCCCACAAGGTCATTTGCCAGAAACTGAATCTCAGCAGCTTGTTGCAATTTTACTGGTGCCCTGCTTTGCTCTGGATCAGGGAAGTGAAAGCATGCAATGCTAAGGGTGTAACTGGATGACTCAATTTGCTGATACATTTGAATATTTATACTGTTTAATGGACATCTTGGAAAACTAAACTGATGTTCAAGTCCCATTTGGTAGATTAAGACAGAAACCTAATGCATCTCTAAAGATTTTCTCAGGACGTGGCACAAAGCCTTTAAAACATAGCATTCTTCTAAGCAAGTATTATGATGTTTTCTTATGCCACCAGTGGGATAAGATAACATGCCAGTTCAGTTTATATTTTTACATTTTAGAAATAAAATAGCAAAATTGTTTGTACTTATATGTCAGCTTTTGTTGCTATCAGCTCCTCAGTTTCTCAGATTAGAAAAGCAAATGGCCTGACTAGGAATGTAAAGAGTTTGCAACTTTATATCGACTAGACTAGCTTGAAAAGTCACAAAACTGCATTGCTCTACCCAAGGAGTACTATGAGTCCTGGGACAGGATGCCCTGAAAACTACTGTGGAGTCAAGGCTGCCATCACTGCTGGGGGCATAAGACACCAAGAGCACTAAGAGCTGTGATCTGCAGCAGGAGAAGCTGAATCACAGAGGTGCAACAGAGGAAGACCCACACAACAGTTCGAAGAGCATCCATAAAAGGGAGGCAAAAGCTATGTGTTTTGGGCCATACTTCAGGACCAGATTGGCAAGAGAGTCAGAGAGATGGTGGCATGGCTAAGCAGATGGTGTTCCCCCAGCGCAGCCTGTGCGGAGAGCCTTCCATCTGCTAGCATGCTCAAAAACAGAGTAAGATAGGAATTACAGGACTTTTATTATAAATAACGTTTTTAATGCTCTGAAAAATATTTATTTGATTCCACGTTAACATTGATGAACTCAGACTACAGAGCCTCAGAAATACTCAGGAGGGGCTGAAAGGATTAGGAGGAGCATCAGATTGCTGCTTTTGGTGTGCAAAGTCACAGCTATCGCACCAGCTGCAGAAGGAATTTCAGCTGTTAACAAAAACAAAATTATCCCTCTGATGCTGTTTTCTTTAAAAGAAATGCTAGGTACCTAGACACACATACACATATTTACCAGATATCTAGCTNCAGTTAGAATGGTATCACAGATAGCTGGTTCTTTACGTAGTATCTCCTGATTCTTGCTTCCTCAGAAGCAAAGTGAAAAGCGTTTTACACAGGGATGGAGCCACAGGCATAACTAGCAGAGTCTGTGACACAGGTTCAGCATGGCCCATCTGTAGTGCGTTTTTTTGCTCCCTTCAACTGCAATTATTATTCTATGCTTATGCTAACAAAATTGCTTAAAAAAAAGTATCGAAGCCCCAATAAACAGTACTGTTTAGTTCAATACATTTTCTGCAACATTGTTAGGATGCTTGGCAACATAGTAAGATTGTGCAATGTAAGGAGGACTGGATCATCGTTTCTTGGAGAGCAGCTCAAAGTGTTAGTGGAAACACAGCTGAGCAGCCACTAAGCAACATCTGAGGAGAAGAGCACATGTCTCCCTCTCCCTAAGTCCTTGAAAAAGCATCTCTAACAAAAGCACGAGCTGCTGTGGGTTAAATTATTGGGGAGATGCTATGAACTTCCTCATTTCTGACCATCCTTTGACTGTTGTTACCCACCAAAACTGCCACAGCACTCAAGGCATGCAGCTGCCCCCTCTCCAGCCTTCCTGCTGCCAAGAAGCCCCAGGGAAATGCATAGGGCAGCAATCCGTGCGCCCACACCTTCCCTCTGGGCCAGGGCAATGCTCACCTGCTATTCCATGCGAAGGGCAGCACACAGAAGCAAAGGAAACTAAAGCAATTACATTTTACTTTTCTACTTGTTGCTAGAGAACTAAGCAATATCTAAAAGAAGAATTAAAATGTACAAAAGTGAGGAGAAACTAATTGGGATAGTAATAAGGGACTACTAGCAAGGGTCATTTGTGTCAGAACTAGAGGCAACTCGATAAAATTAACAGGGAACATTGCGGCTGCATATCAGAACAAACTTTTCCATAATAAAACTTTGGCAAAATATTTTAATATTATGTTAATAACATGGGTTTGGAATATTTTGCATCAAATTATACCTGCTTGGATCATTAAAACGGTTAGAAAATCTGCTTGGACAAAGATACAAATTATGGAAGTAAGAGGCATTTTTAATTTCCAGTTGCTATGCACTTGTTTTTCCGGGTAGGGCAGCACTTAATGTTGCTAGAAAGCCATTAAGCAACCGTAGTCGTTTCCTAAACCACCTGCTTTACACTAACACTTGTTTACAAAATAATATCTTAAGGGACTCTTTAAATTTGCATCTCAGAGTTAATGCAACATTCATGGACTGCAGTACTTGTTCATAGCTCTTCCTGTAGTTAGTTCTGTCATTCCACTCTCTCTAGTACTCAGGAATGGGAAAGCTTAAATCAGAATAAAAAAAGATGTTGAGAAAGTCATTCATATTTATACAAATGATCTGTAAGTTGAAGACTTTTCGTAAAGCCTAGAAATATATTTTAGAGTACTTAACCTCACAAATACATTAAGCTACAGCTCAAAACAAGTAACAGTTCAACTTTTCCCTTGCAAAACATTTTTCCTGCACTGCCTTAGTCTGCAATATGTAACATATGGAAGCAGATGAAACACCTACTATGTAGGGGAAAAGAAAATTAAAAAAAAAGATACTCAATGGTGAGAAAAAGCCACCTGAGGAAGAGCACTGAAACAGCAGCAGTCCTCAATGATGTCTGTTCGACCAAGAGCAGCAGAGAACTATTTTACTAATAACCCCAGAGACAGTTCAGAATTTCACTTAAGCACCTGAAAGCATGGACACATAAATAATTTTCAGGGCCAGATAACATCATTTGGGCTGCACAGCACCTTTAACCACATCCAATTCTACTGAAACGTGGATTATTCCCTGTACAGAGAAGTAGTTAGCAGAAAAGAAGAAATGGGAGGGCCAAGGGACAGAGAGAATCAGGTCTACAGTAACCTCAGGCTCATGAAGTCCCTTTTACAAATCCTCAAACAGGCTCCCTTTTTCCCC
>VWZL01004164.1:649904-699736 GCA_013396915.1 Stercorarius parasiticus | reverse complement strand
GCCACAGCACTCAAGGCATGCAGCTGCCCCCTCTCCAGCCTTCCTGCTGCCAAGAAGCCCCAGGGAAATGCATAGGGCAGCAATCCGTGCGCCCACACCTTCCCTCTGGGCCAGGGCAATGCTCACCTGCTATTCCATGCGAAGGGCAGCACACAGAAGCAAAGGAAACTAAAGCAATTACATTTTACTTTTCTACTTGTTGCTAGAGAACTAAGCAATATCTAAAAGAAGAATTAAAATGTACAAAAGTGAGGAGAAACTAATTGGGATAGTAATAAGGGACTACTAGCAAGGGTCATTTGTGTCAGAACTAGAGGCAACTCGATAAAATTAACAGGGAACATTGCGGCTGCATATCAGAACAAACTTTTCCATAATAAAACTTTGGCAAAATATTTTAATATTATGTTAATAACATGGGTTTGGAATATTTTGCATCAAATTATACCTGCTTGGATCATTAAAACGGTTAGAAAATCTGCTTGGACAAAGATACAAATTATGGAAGTAAGAGGCATTTTTAATTTCCAGTTGCTATGCACTTGTTTTTCCGGGTAGGGCAGCACTTAATGTTGCTAGAAAGCCATTAAGCAACCGTAGTCGTTTCCTAAACCACCTGCTTTACACTAACACTTGTTTACAAAATAATATCTTGAGGGACTCTTTAAATTTGCATCTCAGAGTTAATGCAACATTCATGGACTGCAGTACTTGTTCATAGCTCTTCCTGTAGTTAGTTCTGTCATTCCACTCTCTCTAGTACTCAGGAATGGGAAAGCTTAAATCAGAATAAAAAAAGATGTTGAGAAAGTCATTCATATTTATACAAATGATCTGTAAGTTGAAGACTTTTCGTAAAGCCTAGAAATATATTTTAGAGTACTTAACCTCACAAATACATTAAGCTACAGCTCAAAACAAGTAACAGTTCAACTTTTCCCTTGCAAAACATTTTTCCTGCACTGCCTTAGTCTGCAATATGTAACATATGGAAGCAGATGAAACACCTACTATGTAGGGGAAAAGAAAATTAAAAAAAAAGATACTCAATGGTGAGAAAAAGCCACCTGAGGAAGAGCACTGAAACAGCAGCAGTCCTCAATGATGTCTGTTCGACCAAGAGCAGCAGAGAACTATTTTACTAATAACCCCAGAGACAGTTCAGAATTTCACTTAAGCACCTGAAAGCATGGACACGTAAATAATTTTCAGGGCCAGATAACATCATTTGGGCTGCACAGCACCTTTAACCACATCCAATTCTACTGAAACGTGGATTATTCCCTGTACAGAGAAGTAGTTAGCAGAAAAGAAGAAATGGGAGGGCCAAGGGACAGAGAGAATCAGGTCTACAGTAACCTCAGGCTCATGAAGTCCCTTTTACAAATCCTCAAACAGGCTCCCTTTTTCCCCGCCAGAGGGAAATTATTGGCAAGGGGGCGGGGGGGAGGCGGGCAAGGGGTTAGCACAGCAACCCAAAATGCTTCTGCACTTTACTGGTCTTGTTAGTACCAAATGGTGATGTCTCAGCTGTGGATTAATAACTACAATGGAGGGAAATAAATACTTCACTCCCAGAGAAAAGGAAAAGAACCAGCCCAAATCAGCTTTACAGAACAGACAGTAATTGCCACAAAATGTCAGCGTTCACAAAGTGGTATCATACAGATTTGTACACTTACTACCATTTTAAGAAGTCAGAAATAATTTGGTACTTCAGACTCTGTCAGCGGTGCATAAGTATTGAAGCTGACAAATGACTATGATATAACTATTTGTCTCCCCGGGAAGCTCAGCTTACGCTTGGATCCTATATACATTATTTTTCTTTGTCTGCAAATTTTCTACAGGCCAAGTACATGGTATCACAGGTAAACGGAAGAGAAGAAAGGCAGTGGAAATCACTGGGAACTATGAAAAATGGTAAGCAACAGGCATGCACAGTCACAGGTGATGAAGTTTCTGTGAGCCTCTGTCAAGCATTGAAACACGGTACAAAGCTCACTGAAGCAATGGCGTTGTTCTTGTGCTATATGGCCAGTTCTGAGGGGAAGTTGCTTTCTGATGGAAATTGTGCTAACAGATGGTTTGTTTCAAGAGTCTCGTGATAAAATTGTATGGATGTCCTAACACTCACACCACTTTAAATGAATTCAGTTGGGCAATTTCTTCCGCATACAAAATTACCAGGAACTATAGCTTGGGACTATGACACTTCCATGTCAAGCAAGTTTATAGACAACACAAATTCCCCTGAACTTTAACCACAGATGTCTGATTGTTTTTGCATAATAAATTAATGGTTAAAAGATTAAGTCATACCTAAACAAAAGCAGAGTGTTTTAAAACTGGGCAAAACCTTCCCAGCTGCTTTAGTCTTTTGCTTAGCCTCAGGGGACACATCTGAAAGAGTGCACCAGCCAGAACTGATGGCAACCAACATGTTTCCTGAGTCATACATCTTTGCTTATACTAGGTCATGATGAGTGCCTGAAGGCAGCAAGCGTGAACTACCAGCAAGTCATGCAAGATGTGCCCAGAAGGTACCATCCAACCTTCATTTCATATAAATTAACCTCCAAAAGGAATATGAATGATTGCCTTACTCTCTTGTTCTATATAGTCCACAATTCCTAAAGGTAACCCTACAAAGCTAACTAAGCTCCCAGTACTACGTTCAGCAAAAAGCTATGGTTAAGGGTCAGCATTGATACACCTGGGGCCTGTAGAGAACAGCCTGAAGAATGACGGCATGAGATGCTAAAGCTTGGAGGTCATATTAGCTGTGATTTGTTTAAGACAGCTCATCAGTGGAGAAGTGCATAGGTTATCACAAATGCTGCATGGCACAAAGGAATCTCATTTATTCTCTTCCCCTGGCAGGCACTGGATGCTCCCCACGCACCTTCTATGTTTGTTGTTCTAAATCATGAAACCTGCCTCTGCAGACTACAAGGACTCAGATGCCAACATTTCCTTCTCTGTATCATATTTTGTAGCAATAAAGGCCTGTTACTACCACTGCAGAGCATTTTAAGGGAATGTGAAATATTCACAAGTGAATATTGATCCCTCTTACCTAGACTTCAAAGGACATCTCTTGAGATGGAGGAGTAACTGCCCAACTGCTCATATCTAACAAAACTCCCAATGCAGGTAGGCAAATAACTCAAAGATCTCTGCAGAAGAGTGAAACTCAGGTTGCCCTAAAAAGACATTCATATCAGCTGCTAGTACTTGGAATACAAGGTTGTCCCTTACATACACCATGAAAAAAAGAGGTCCAATCCATCAGCATGAATGAATGATACAAGGTGCACAAATGAATCAACATCAGAGCAGAACAAATTGCAGAAGTAGAGAAGTGCCATATGTGTCAACAGCAGAGGAAAAAATACAGTAGCTTTGGACACAATGGAGGTATAGCTTAATATCTTGGTTCACCTTGAGCTGGTGATTAAAGACAAGGTAAAAATAAAAACTGATTTCACATTGTCACTTATTAATCTTCATACTTATGTATTGAGAGATATATATACACACACACACACTAATGCAGGAAGACATTTTGCTATGGAGATAAAAAAGACTACTAATAATGTTGCAACTGTAAAAAAAACGTTAAGAGTCATTAATTCCACCCAACAGATAATGACTCTTGAATACAGCAGACTTTCCATGATGACCATTGCCTGCTAAGAAGTGAATCCACTTTGGAAGCAGACAAATTACAAGTTTAATGAAGAACAAGGACAAGGGTTTTTGAAGCAAAGACCCTTTCCCATTCTTGTAATTGCACAAACCAAAGTAGATATATGACTTTCTGAAAAATAGGAAATTAACTAATTGGCAATTAGCAAAAATCTCTGTGGACCTACTCCTCCTCAGGGCCAGGAGTACAAGGATGACAGTGGAATAGTATCCAAAAAAAGCAAAAAAAACCAAACCAAATTAAATTTTGTGTTTAATAAGCTGTTTCTGCAATTCTTTCACCCTTTGTGTATAAGGCAGTCTGAAAAGATTTAAACTTCAATGGTTAACTTATAATCTTGCAATTTTTTATTAAAACATTTTGTTCTTGGTGTTTGTCGTCTGCTGTTTCACCTTGATTTTAATTTGAAAATATGCCCATATTTTCTCTTACATAATAGTAATTGAGCTAATAATACAGTGACACACAGGAATATATTTCCTACCTGAAGGTTTCAATACACACTGCATGTCAAGAGAGAAAATATTTTAATGGATTGCCACAAAATTCAAAATAAAGGTACTTTTCAGGTAACAGGGCAACAACTAAACAACAAAATAGAAGGTAGAAGGACTTGAAATACAACAGGCAGAATACAGTCATCTGTTGGAATGAAAGTCAGAGGAAAACTTAGGCAGACAAGCATGTAATTACTCAGGCTGAAATCTGGCCAGGATACCGAGTCAACACAGCTTTACTTTTGCAGAAACAAATGGGTCAGATGCTGAGATGCTGAGTTAATATTTGCACACAAAAAGTAGGGGATTCAGCAGCAATGCAGTGGGTCACTGATTAAGTGCAGACTGGGGAAAGAATAGAGACCAGCATGTCATTTTAAGTAATTTTCCACCCCAACTGTACTCTGCCTGATCGTGCTTAGAAATAGCCTGAGCATCTGACAGCAGTAAAGAAAGAAGGAAGTGAGAAAAAAAAAAAAAGGAACAGCATTACACTACAGAGAAGTTGTTGTAAAGTGTTTAGAGGTTTGAGACTGGTTGTAGATGAGTAAGATGGGGAAAAGTTTTCCAGGGAAAAGCTCTGTGAAGTTTCCACATAAACCAAAGTAAATATTTTGGGCATGATTCTGTTCTCCTTCCTGCAAATCAGGAGTAACTCCACCAAAGACAACCTTGTAAAACTTGTTCAAGAAGGTCTATTGTGAGCGGAGATGAACGATCATGAATACACTCAAGAAAGGCGATTACCTGCTACCTGACTACATTTTTACAGCTCTTACATGCTGTAAGTTAACAGGTGTTTTCAGAGAAGTACTGCAAAATACCAATTGCTTTAATCAATACCAATGGATTTTTAGTGGTAACATTAACTGGATGCAGACAGTTGCTTCAGATATTACTTGTCAGAAGGAATCAGTCTCTAGAGAGAACAACCTGGATGGTTGTGCAACAAATCAGGTACTCCCAAGTCATGGCTTTCAGCTGCAGGTACAGTATGTGCCAATAATTTGACTACATATTGCAGAAATGGAAAATTTGATGGGCCAGAATTAGTGAACTAGAAAAACGTTCCCTTTCCCTCCCTGACCTGTAAACCCTGCTGTTTTTCTCTCTTGACTAGACTTCCTACCTAGTCTAAGCTCCAAATATTATGCTTATATTTTCACAGTGAAAAAAACAGTTGCTGTAGAGTAACTGAACAGTACAGAACTGGCAGATTTACTACTTCAGGGATTTTCTACAGCTGTACTAAAGGGCATTGTTATGAAAATGAATTGCCTAAATGTGATAACATCCACTCAATATGATGAAGCACCGATGCAGGTGTTCACCCAACAGGGCAGAGAACAGAACTGCTAGCTACATGGCACTGCTGCTCTGCTTCAGCTACAGGACAGCCTACGGGCACAGGTGGCAGTATTACTACCCAGTTTCCCTTTCCACCCTTCATTAGGATGCAAATTGCTGAGCATCCTAAACTCCTGGAGATTAGAGCTAGCTGAACACTTCCTGATGAACTGAAGTTTTATGAGACGACATCCGTTTATTGGCTCCAGAAACATCCTCGGTTTGCTAAGCATTTGCTGCAGCCAAAATCGGAACCTTGGTAACCTGTCCTATGATGCCAGGTATTAAATGTTCCTTGTAAATGTACAGGTCTAGAAATTGACCAGGGGTCTTGGAAAGGTCTGCTGTATCTGGAGCAAGGGACACTGAAGATGGAAACAAGGGATTTATCAGCCTTGTAACAAAGCACGCTGGCTCTGACTAAAGGCCCATGGAGACCAGTATTTTCTCTCCAACAGCAGCCTGTAGCAGTTGCCCAAAAAAGGAAGAGGAGGACACGGCATGAACATACTGATGTTTCCTGAATATCCTCCTGGCACCAGGCCATGAGTCAGGGAATTCCTGAGCCAAAAGCAGTCATTACGCTCAGTAGCCATTTACAGTTTCTTATGCCATTAGTTTGTTCAGTCCCATTTGAACCCATACATTCTATTAGCATCTGGCAGCAAGAAGTTCCACAGCTTAATTATACAGACCATAAAGCAGTAGCTCATTTTATTGCTTTAAAGGCAGCCCTCACTTGCATCAGGAGAGAAGTTTGGCCAGCCTCTGCTCACCTTCCTCAAGTACCATGATTCTGTAGGTTTCTGTCACCGCTCCCTCAGCTGTCCCCTTTTCAAGCTGAAGAATTCTTGATTATTTAGTTGTTCCTCATACAGAAACTTTTCCAAATCTTTGATTACCCTGATCGCTCTTCTTTGTACTGTTCTCATTTCTGTACCATCCTTTTCTGAAATGCAGGAGGACCAGAGATGCACACAGTATTCAAGACACGAGCGCACCATAGATTTCTACAATTGTATGATGACATTCATTTCATTCCCTGCTTTTCTCTAACAATTCATAGCAGTCCATTGTGTTTTACATAGCTACTGAGTACTGTGCTGGCATCTTCATGGAACTGTAATCCCAGCATTTTATTTTTTTTTTTTTTTAACTGAATGGCAATAGTCAACCCAGGGCCAATCATTTTGTGTATAAAGCTGGGATTATTTTTTCCCAACATACATCAGTTTACATTTCTCTGTACTGGATGTCATCTGTGATTTTATTGCACATGCAGTGTTGCAAGGTCCTGAACTTTCTTCATTATCGACCTTCTGTAACTGTAGTAAGTGACACAGTACCACTAAACTCATTGTTTCTCTTCTCTCTCCCTTTCCAGATTATTTATAAATAGCACAGGTCTCAGTACTAATTTCCTTACACCAAGAAAGCTTACCATTTAACTCGCTGCTTCTCCTCATTTTCCAAACATTTCTTCCTCAATGAGAGGATCATCTTATTGCTACTATGGCTACCGAACTTTCTTAGGAGCCTCTGACAGACGTATCATGTGTCCCCCCTCAGATTTCAGGCTATAACAATCAATTCCTAAGTCATAAAAACTGTCTGTGGCTCTTCTTGTATCCATACATTAACCCAAATAAGATTCTTCCACTGCAGAATTTCCAACAAACACAGTTTCAAACCATTACCCTCTCAAGGGACAACCTCTAGTCATACCGTGTCTGAAGCATTAAGAGTGATTTGCAAGATTTTCACGTCATTTTTCCCTAAAGGGGTAATTGCATTAGCTTCATATCTTAAATTCATGCTATTAAAGAAAGGGGGGGAGGGGCGTGCGCAAGGAAACTGCTAACTGCAGAAAAAAAAATAATGAAGAAATGGATCTTAGAATCAGCGTTCCATATAATTTCTCAGTTGCTCCCATTAACCTTGTTTGATCAGAGTTTTTTTTACCCTCATTGTAGCCATCAACTGATCACCAGTTGAACTAGATTAGCATTAACTTCCAGCACAGAAAGGAAAGCTGTTGTCTTTATAGTTAGGATTTAATCTGCCTGAAACAGCTCCTGGGATTCCTAACCACGGGTCAAGATTTTACTGTGCTGTACAGCACAAGAGAACCAGTTTTGCTGATCTAACCTAGGCCAAGAAGAGTTCAACCCAGGTTTCAGGGTGAGCCTCTCCCCAGACTTCATGCTGCCTGGGCCTGCGTGTGTGGAATCAGAGCAACACCGACGGCACACAGGCTCAACAGCAGAAACTGTAAGATGGCATTGGGCATGGGGGAGAAACAGCAGAGAGACAAACCATCTAAGAAACACTGCCTCTCTGGAAATAAACACTCAAGTCAATGCAGCGAGCACTTTGGCTTGGAGAACTCAAGCCATGTTACAGTAACAGTTACCAATCACTTAAGGTGAAGTGTAAGAAATGCTGCAGATACCAATGTCATCACACCCTTTATCAAACTCAAAACCAGGATGTTTCAATTGCCTGTGGTAGCTGGCACACAGGGCACTTGCTAGGCAGTTTTTCTACACAAAGTTAAAATGGAAATCTAACTCCCTCCTTCTATAACTTTTTTTTTGATAAATCAGGTTTCTGAATCCAATTATGAACAATTCTAATAACAGCAAACCAGAGAAACCCTTAAGTGCCTTTTTTATGCGAGCAAACTGAAATTCAACATTGCTGGACTATAACAATATTCAGACACACAGAAGGAGGGAAAGCTTTCAAGTCACCTGGCTGCTCCAGTTTGTCTCTGATGGAGAAAAATCTCATAACACAAGTACCAACACTATCAGGAGGCTTTCAAAAATCCAAAAGGAACATTGCTGCTGGAGAACACTGTATTACTATGGCCATGTGCTAAGCAATCACATTCACCACGCTGTGGACACATGTAATGGGAAAATACAAATGGGCTAAGGATGATGTGTGTTTAGGACTAGTAATAATAAAACATACAGTAAGGTAGTGAAGATCATAGAATCTTCATGGTTGGAAAGGACCTTTGAGATAGAGTCCAACCATACACACACACAAAAACCCCCTACAATCTCTGTCACTAGAGCATGCCCTGAAGCGCCAAATCTAGACGTTTCTTAAATACCTCTAGGGATGGTGACTCAACCACCTCCCTGGGCAGGCTGTTCCAGTGTCTGACCACTCTTTCAGTAAAGGAATTCTTCCTAATATCTAATCTAAACCTCTTTTCAATTGGCTTCCTTCTATGTGTGTACTAAATCTGTGTTGTGACCACCTGAGCCATCTGGATAGATAAAATCCAGACCAAAGCGTTTGCCATCAAATTTGCTGTGGTTTTTTTTTTGTTTGTTTTGGTTTGGTTTTTTTGTTTGTTTGTTCTGTTTTGGCTTTTTGTTTTTTCTTTGTTTTGTTTTAATTGCTCACAGTGCCACTAAGCAAGCGTGTTTTCTATAAGCAGTATGCAAACACCACAATGTTGCACTGACATGGAGTTTTGCTTGTGAGAAGGATGGAGGAAGCTACAGTTTGCTTCTGTACTGAAAAAACTCTTCTGCTGAAAATGCCAAGACAAACATTTTTAATGACAGTTTTCTTTGCAAAAATTAGATTATTCTGCCCTCGAGGTAGCTGAAGGGCAAATTTAAAACCCTCAGTCTTAACTAGATTTTGAGCATTCAATTGACCCACATACAGCCTTATCTATACAAAGGCATCCTCACTGCAGCTAATAGCATCCCGGCCCTATCTGTACCCAGACTGTCAGGAGCAGCAGTTGAGGCTTGTTAGCTCTGGCAGCTGGTTTCAAAAACCAGTGAATTGCTCTGAGCTGGCTTAAGCCGATCTGTCACTGCAAGTGGCTGCAGGAACTTGAGGGTCGTGCACGCTCAGCATCCCACCGTCACCGCTGCTGTGGGTGAATTGCTAGTGATAGTGGTACACCTTTTGTATTAAAAAAAAATTAAAAAATTGTAGTGCAGGCAAGGCTCATGTGTGGTGAAATGGCACATATGAAAGGGACAAATTACTACATTTTCCAGTAGAGAGACAGTGTTCATTTTTACTATTTTTCTCTCAGGCAGTGAACAAGGAACAGCTATTGGTAGGTTGGTGAGATAAAATGACAGCAGTTAATTGATTTCCAAAACAGGTCTCACTGTAATAACTAAGCATCCTTGCATGGACTTTAACGGGTGCTGGAGCATAAGAATGCTCTGACCTTGCCTTGTCACCAAAATGGGGATGTCTATCCTTGCAAATCCCTTGCAGAGAAATTGGATACTGTGTATCAGGGAGGCACAGAAGTCAGTTGCCTTAATGTGATATTAAGCATCTTAAATCACTAGTAATGTTGCCAGGAAGAGCAAAGAACTAACTGAATTTTTTAATGACATCTGAGAACTGCAGTATGCACACACACCCTAGCAAAAGAGTTTAAACTAACATTTAGTTACACAGCATGAACAAAATCTTTCCAGCACACCATCGAAGAATCAGATTTTCTTCCAAATGCTTATCAGTGGAATATTTAAGGAATTCACTTAATAAAATAGTTGAAATGTATTTAACCATTACCAACACATGAAGGGTGTTTACCTCATGATGACAGAGTTGGTACCTCCGAGGTGGTACAGATATTTTAAGTTCAAGCTGCCTTTAATTTGGCTATCAGAATATTTCTCTCACGGAAAACAATGTGGTTTCCACAAGGAAAATGCCCAATTCTATCCCTGTTTTCTTGCAGGAAAACAAAGTAATATTGTAATTAATGTACAAGTGTATATATAAATTATTTGACCTCATTTAATGTAAATTTTGCAATGCTTCAGCAAATATTTACACACATAAATGAGAAAATGTAGGATACAATAATAACTTTTATGTGACTAAAGTGAAAGTCAAAGATGAGAATCCCAAAAAATGGCTTCAAGTTAACGGTTCATAACTGAAAGCCCAAACGGTAAAAAAAACCTACCTTGACGACTTAGGCATCTAGTGATAACTACAATTATTCCATAGTACAACTAGAAAAGTAGAAAGACTTTTCCAAATAGAATTAAATGAAAAAGGAAGAAATAAATTTCTGATGTTACTTTGGTAGCAGTAAGAAAAAGGAAAGCAAAAGACTGGATCATAAGAAGTTAGAAGAAAAAACAAGTGACAAAAAGTCTAGAGAGATATGGATTGAAGGGCCAAAATGAGTCCAAGAGACTAAACAGCCAGTGGATTTTTTTAAAGCAGTATCAGCATTCCTGCCTAACACACAAGCAGGAAGATTCTCAGTAAAGAGCAAGTACAAAGAAAAAGCAACATTCAAGATACACCTACATGGTCTTAAAGAGATCAAGCCTAAAAGATAGACCTTTATCACCAAATCTTGTCTGATAGTCTGGCATTGATTTAAAAGCTTCAAAATATTAGCAATTACAAAAGTGAGTAAATACAAAAAGGGAAAATTGGTTAGAGACCACTTGTTGAACAAGTTGCAAATATTCCGTTAACTTTTGAAAAGAACACAGAAAGTACAAAAGACACAAATGCAACTGAAGACAGACTCAGAGGAGGCGTTTCAGATGATGGTAGCATCGTCAGCCTCAATGTCTAGCAAAAAACTGTATTATTCTTGACACTGGGGAGAGGGGTGAAATAAAAATCAAGAGCAATTTTCTTCTGCAACCTGTCAAGAAGCAAGTAGGTTTCCAGACCAGAAAGCACCAAGCAGATTTTAAGCCATCAGTGTCAAGTGGCTGTTCTCATTTAATAGAGCTAACATGAAGTGACAAGCACTATTCATGAAAAATATCAGAGATTTCCAAAAAGCTTTTGATAGCAATTGTGCTGTCAGAAAGTCCAATTGTTTGTAATAACTGGAATAAGACCAGAACGCATAATATTCCTGTTATTGTTCATACTGGTCATGACCAGGGCGCAACAAAATTAGCCACAGTAATCAACTGAGAATTTTCATGGAGAAATGGTACATTTGGATGATTTTCGTTTCACTTCCCAAGTGGAGGAAAACGACCAGTTATTAGCAGACACAGCAAAATATATTGGTCACTTTATTGACAAGGAAGGCAATAAACAACAGCCATTAATTGTTCCAAACTAGCCCCACAGCAGACAGAGGAATATCAATAAATTTATATCATTTTACCTTTTTAGGAAGTGGATGATGATTAATCTGTCCTAGAATTCAAGCAATGAAAACCAAGGCAGGAAGTGGCTTTTAAAAACTTGGAAAAGTTTGGGGAGAGGGATAGAACAGAAGCATGAATCAAAACTGATACTAAATACAAATTTTCAGTCACATTATAAGGTCTGTTCTCCTTGCCTGGAGGAGTCACAGAACTCCACAACGATGTTTGATGAAAGACATCGACTCATTTAAAAGACCTCATGTGAGACCTCCAGAATCCCTTGGACAAAAATACAGCATCAGGTATCATAGGTTGAGCACGCGAACATAAAATATTAACGCCTAACAAGGAGGAAGTGACAGATATCGTTAGCACATGCTGCTGATATGACTCTAATCTCAAGTGATAACCTGATGGAAAGCAAAAAGGAGAGCTAGAATAACAACACAGAATGAGAGGCACATCTCCAGTTAATTGACGTAGAGAGAAAAATTATTGGCCATGACATTAGAGAAACTGATTTGCCCTGACTGGCTCAAAGGTGCATGAGTAGAGACAGCTCCCATCCAAAACTTCAAAACACCTCAAACGAGGATGCTGACACACAGGGCAACAGACAGCTTAGAGTTAGAATAAAAATAAGAGAATAATTTACCTTACCACTGAATACCAATCTACCCATGGTAGTGGATCTAGGTTTCACTTTAGTGCTTCCCATTACTGAACATCAGATAGAGCAGTTAAGATGAACAAGGCTTCTTCAGTAATGTCTGTCTCCAAATGCCAAAAAGAAGAACTGCCAAAAGGAATAGAAAGGGGCTGTCGCAGAAGGAGCATCTACTGTTTCCCTACTGTAGTCAGAGGGCTGCTCCAGTCAAGTCTGACACAGCGTCACAGGCTTGCTTAGGTGAGAGAAACAGAGCCTATTTTAGGATGATTCAATGGCACCAGGCAACACAATGGAATTTTCATTAAAAAAAAAAGTCTCTGGAGCCAGGCAAGCTTGCAGTTAAGGACAACAACCATTTTGATTTGCAACAATCAATAAGCAATAAGTTGTGACAGAAACATAACTCTGCCTCAGTATGCCCACTCCCTCATGCAAATTATAGAGCAAACCTACTCACAGATAACCAAAGGAGGTAACGGAACAGATCAATTTTATAGACAAACTCAGCAGTTTAAAGTAAGTACTGCACCGCTAAAGCACAATTTCCCATGATTAGGTTTATATAATCTATTAAATGCCAAAGCCACCAATTACTGCAGGAGTGCTTACCCTCTTATTTTCTAAGGCATGACACAAATTATTTGGTCACACGCAAACAGTGAGCTTTTAGAAAGGACAAAAAGGTTTTCTGTTGAGTCATGTTCTGCTCAAAAGACTGTAAGGGGTTAATACCATTTGGAGCTCAGGCTGTTACCGAGTGTGCTGCACACAGTCCCATCCCATTCTGGAGAGAAGCTCTCCATTCATTCCAAGCAACAAATACAGTCAAGAATTTGGGCAGCGCAAGCTACTCCACAACATCTCGCCAATATTCTTCACTGATCCATCCTGGTGGGTAGAGAACATCTGGAAGGCAAGAGCCCGTATCAGAAGTGTCTGGGTCCTGTCTGCAGAGAGCGCCAGCCGGCACGCAGGCAGACACCACGTACTGTGCGAGGAGGAAGCTTGTCATATCCTATTAAAGGCAGATAGGGTTGCAACATTTCCTAGATATTCGAGTTTTGTTTTCCCAAAGGAACTGCTGTTAAGTATGCAGAATCTATTATAAACACAGTGCTAAGGCTTTTCCATAACTCTGAAGTCAGGAGAAAGAAAAATGTGTAAACACTGGGACAAATCAAGACACAAGTACAGGCCAATGCAAACATCATGTTTCCCATTGTCTACTTTTCCTATCAGCAAGAGTGACGTTTATTATGTATTATCATAAATCATAATACTAACAAATTAATGTTTTCAGGAGTCATTTACTAATTTACTGGTAAATATTATTTTTTTTAAGTTTTGAATTTCTCTTATCTTCTGCTACAAAAAAATATTTTAAGGATTTCTTTTTCTCTTGTTCTTCATCCAGATAAACCCCAAACCACATGAAAATTCTTATAAAAACCTAGACAAGCTTTCTCTGAAACAACCCACAGTCTAACTATCACAACCTCACCAGATGTCTGAGATGCCATAATTCAAATCCCAGCTCAGGCTAAGTCATACCAGGAATATGAGTGAATCCCCTACAATCTAGGTAAGTGCACTAATTACCAGGCTCTCTGCTATTCTCAGGTGTGCTGCTCTCAATTATTCTACTGGAGTAACCTCATCTTGTATAACTAATTACACATTCACAGGGCTAACAAGGCAGTTTTTCTAAACCCACTGGTTACGGGACTCCTCTCAAGTTGTGAAAGATCAGGATTTAATTAGTATTTTAATTACTTACATAAAGCAGAACTATTTTCACAAGAGAGACTGAAATTGTAACACCCCAAATTGCCTCAAGGTTAAGACAATCATATAGGACACTGGTAACAGTTTCAAGCTCTCAACCTGAGCTACATTCATAGGACTTAAATGCGTGACATTGTGCAAGTGCTCTGCCAGGGTGGGTGCTCCCATCTGGATGCCAGAAGCTTCCTCTGTTGAGAAGTGATAAATTCTGATGTTGAGAGACTCTCCTAGATGTACCTATAAGTATAGAAATCATGCATATATATATACACACCCATGTATGTATATATGTATGAACAGTAACATTCCCTAAATTCTTTTTTAGCACGGAATGAAGATTAAGAAAAATATTTTTTATAATGGAAACAATAGAAACAGCAAATATCCCAACAGAGCGCCTGATAATTATTTCAGGCACAAAGGCCTCGTCTACCACTTTGCAGCTTGGATTATGTAGGCCATGAAGACCATTCTTTCTAGAATGTATTGAAAGAGAAGTCTGGAACTCCGATTCCTTCAGAACCTTGGTTTCTCAATAAATACTTGGTGTACAGAGATGTAAATTAATTTACCTAATATATATGCACATATGTATATAAAGTACATGCATGAGCATTAAATTAATATATACACACTATACATGGTGTTCTCAACCTGTTAAATTCTGTTACACTATACAGTTATTCACAGCTTATATGGCTCATTCCACATACAGATACTTCAAGGTACCCTACTCTTTCAATCTATGACCAGCTTATGCCTTATAAATCAAGTAACTGGAACCAAGCAACATTTTAGCCTGAAAATTTTCAGAATGTGAATCTGATTCAATTGGCTCTTATTATTTTGGAATTTTCCCTTAGGAAAATACAAATCAAACATTTTGTTTCAAGAACTTTGTACTTCAAAATATTGATAGTCTTCTAAAGCATAATATTTCATTTTAATGTTTTATATTAACATTTCTGATGGCTTGAATGTTCTGGGGACAAAAGCAATTACCAAAGCTTTGCAAATTCCCCAGAGAACAGGAGTTGCATTTGGCAATCACTTCAGTAATCTCTCAAAGGGGAATTACTCTGGACACCTTGTGTTGATTTAATCAGTTCTGTGAAGCTCAACATTTTCTGCCCAAACCTTCTCAAAAAAAAAAAATTGACACTCAATGGCATGTATAGCTGTGTCTGTTCCTAAAGAATCTATAAATGGAAGTGGCATTGGTACTCATGACTCATAGACGTTGGCAGCACTGTGTGGGCAATTCAGCACAGCATGTTCCCACCCCAAGACTCATCTACCTGGCTGGAACCTGTTTTCACTTTCACTTATCTCCTTCTCAATATAATTAATATTTGTGTCCTACCACTTAACAAAATAAAGACATGAAAGTAACGGAATTCAAATAACATGGATTCGGTATTTACAGATTATCAACATCCTAACTTTACTGAAGCTCTGTAAACATAAGGATAAAAAGTGTTTCCCTGACTCGGAATCCATGAAGTTTTATGAGTTATCTGGTGTCGTCATGACTTTGCTGGATCTGATAGCCATAATATTCATGCAGAAACCACTTGTCTGATCTTTTCAACAGCTCAAAGCTTTGCCCATTCCTCTAATGTATTTTCAAATACTATTTTAATAAATGAAAATTATATATTGTAGAATTTTATGTCCTTTTGAATTTAGTGTCCCGTTCTCCACTTCACCCTTCCTTTTCTAGTAACACATCAAGCAACTTCATCAAGTTTTCCTATCCTGCATTACCTGTTTTATTTGGTGTCAAGTAATCCTGGACAAGTAAGATTCACATTACAGAATTTTTCAGAAGAGATCTGTTTCTAATTGTCTCTTTTTTTTTTTTTTTAAATTATTTGTCTGAGTAGTTCCTCAATTCTGCAGCTGGAGCTATAGGTGTCTACATTTATCCCAGAGCAAGAAAAAGAAACAACCAACATTATTTGGGTTCCTGCAATTCTGAAACTCTGGTAAGCAGTTCTCAGACTTTTTATCAGGTCCCTCTTTCCTCCCAAGTCCTCCCAGCAATCACAGGGTAATTCCCATTTCTGCCTCTGCTCCTTGGTTGTCACAGATTTGCTGTCATTTGCAATCAAACTAGTTCTGCGCAGCTCCTCAGCACTCACTCCTACATCCCTGTGAAGGACGACAAGGCCAACGGCTTTACTTAAGCATCAGTAGAACCTTTGAAAAAGACTCTTCAGGGGAAAGAGACGTGAAGACCTCTGCAAGGAAACCCCTCAAATACAGTCTGCTATCTACTCCCTGGCACCCCTGAGATAGACAACTGGGTACAGAGGAGTGCTCTGAGACTGACTTTTGACCAAAATAAGCAGACACTACCCATCCTGAAGAGCTTGGATTGGGGTGGGTGAGGAACAGGGACTCCACACTACGCCCATTTTTTAGCTACAGAATTGGGACATGCTCAAAAAAAAAAAGCAACCTAATCTAGTAAAAATTTGCTAGATTAAAGATCAATTGATAAGACAAGACCAAAATATGAGCAATGAATCAGGATTTTCTATAAAATAGGAAAAGCCTAACAAGAACAGTGAAAAGAATACAAACCCACACTATGCTACTGAAGATTGCTGAGACGTGATACCAAAACAGGAGACAAAAATATCTTCCTTGCAGAAGGGATTTTAGCTAAGTACAGTTCCTGGCCTGAAGCCTCTTTTGCTGACAGTTTTGTACTCTCCCTTTTGTGAGTAGAGGAAATCCAGGAGGTCAGAGGTAACTTTGGTGCTAACTAAAAAAACAGGCGTGGGAATCTTCCCCACCTGCCGTGCTATTGCATTATGGCTTTTTTATCTTCTTTCCTCTCCATCACAATCTCAATCATTGAATGAATGAGAACACAGGTAATCTACAATGATTTAAAAACAACCACCCTTCCGGCCCTTGAAAATCCTTATCCAGATACCTGCAAACAAGTTGTTAACGCAGTCAAATGCCAGTAGGAATACAGATAATGACAAAGAAAGGAAGGAAAGAAAAAAACCCTAAAGAAATGGCTACAAGAAAAGTCACCTTTCAGCAGTCACAGGAAATTGAAAGAGAGAGGGGTTGTCATTTAATTGAGAAGATAAAGCTCTCAGGCATATGGGTCTCTGGAGAAATAAGAGACATTCTACTGAATGAAGTTCTAACTTCAGTCCAGGAAAGTGAGCTGGTATTCATTGCCAACCGTGAAGACCCAGGCCCATCTCCAACCTCAGGCGAGCAAAGCTGATGAAACTGAAGTTCACTGCGAGCAAAAACCAGCAGCAAATGTAGTAGGCTGCTTACTCTGTCCACTTCTACAGAGCCACGATGTGTGCTGGAAGGACGCTTTGGTTGTCAGGGAAAGTGGTTTGAGACAGGTAAGCTGGCTAGAGACAGGCTAAATGGTATAATTCAGAACATGCTAGGTGTGAAGGACTGCCAAAGTCAGTTGATCCTGCTGCTTCATACTTCCCCAGTCTTTCCAGCTATCCTGCATCCTCTTGTACTAACAGCTGCTAAACGATGCTCTCCTATATTCCTTTCTACTTTCTCATCAAATCCACAGAAAGACTGCATGAAGAAAAAATTAATAAATATTTGTGCCAAAAAGGAAGAATGACCATTAACTAGTACCTTCTTTAAATAGAGGAAAAATAGGTTATGGGTAGGAACCACATTTTCAAGAGGTTTGAAACACCTTGCCTGTTCATCAATGATTTGCAAACATGGTCTGCCACATGTTGACCAACACCAAAAGTCTGCCTTTGCTCTCACATACACACTCCAGCTTCCAAGGACAACTTACGTCTTTTGTTATACTGAAGCCTTTTGCTAAGAGGCCGAATAGGAGCATATGGGATGAGGGAAGAGGAAAGGAAGGCAAGAAATCTCTTTTAGCCCCAGACTAAACTGTGATAAAGATTTCCATCTACAGTACAACAATATTTGCCTCAAGAAAGCAGTTTATTCAGCTGCTCAGGAAAGAGGCTCAAATACTTTCTGATAGTGCATTTTCCTAACGATGCCAGTGAGTCAGAAGCAGCACATGCCACAGAGTCACTGAATGCTTGAAGAGATTCTGTTAGAGGGGCGTGCTCTAATTTCTAGCATTTCTCTACTACTGGCAATCAAAAATAAATACCTAGAAGGAAGTCTCCTTCAGCTGTAGAGATTAGTCTGAGAAAAACCAGGCTGTTTTTATGGACAGAACTCTAGCGTATTTCTCAGAAAGCCCAAGTTCAACTTGCTTCTCTGCCACAGACTCCCTTTGTAAGCCATCAGGAAGTCACTTGGGCATGCCTATGTGGGCTAATGACAACAAGTTACACCCTTCTCCCCACAAACCACTGCAAGTCTCTGTAAATCAGGAGAAAGTGATCTGCAGTCACCCAACAAGGGCTTGGATGCAGCTCAAGTGTAAACAGACCCTATTCTTGTGGGGGGGAACTGAAGCATTTATTCTTAAGCTTCGCTGGGTAAACGCCTGTGACAGTAACACCCTCAGCAATATCTAAGAGTATTCTGGGGCATGGGACAACACTACGATACCTTATTCGATACCGCCCCTCTCACATTTCTTGGGCGGGATTTATCGGAGTGTAAGCGATAAGACCACAGACCAAGCAGTATCTACTTAGACTTTTTACCATGTTTATCGCACTGGCATAAAAGACAAGGAAAGTTAAAGGTTTTGCTGTAGTTACTAGACTAGTTAGGCTTTTCTGCATATTACGTGTTTAATCCAGACAACAGAACCAATAGATTTTTGGTATCCCCACTCTTCAAAGCTGAAGCAGCTTAAAAAGCATCACGGCAACAGGTCTGATGTGATTTGAGACAAAATACAACCGATATTGCAAACAGTATAGCATAACCATGCGATCAACTTATGCCCACCTTCACGTTAAAACCTTAGTACAGCGTAGCATACAACACTGATCACTCACCAGAATTATATTGTAAAGATACACTATTGAAGAGGGCCTGAAACTGTCTCCTCTTTACTGTGTATTACATAAGCTGACACATAAGATTCATGAGTCATCTCCGCCATACCCCCCGCATTGTTAAAAATATTTTTTTTTTCTTAAATACAATTCCTATGTTAGTATAACTTCTTTCACAGACAAAACACATAAAATTGTTAGGGAAGAAAATGCCGAATGAAATATGATGTATGTTAAAAGTACCAACAAGGTCTGCTGCTGTTATAAGGCAGGGCTACAGCACCATTTAATATTAAGAATGATGCTTCCTTTACATGACCTTATTTTCAGCCAACTTTTAACTTTAGGAAATACTGACGTGGGAAGTTCCCCTCCAGTCAGTCACTTTCCTGCCACAGGACTTTTGTAGGGAAGTTTCAATTAAAACAGTTCAGTTCATTTATGATTTTTTTTCCCCCCCCAGAATACGTTCTTTTCATATCTATGCCATAGTCTCCCCATCTTCAAACTTCAAACCAGACCCATTTATCTCATAACAGTGTTTTTGCTAAAGTACCCCGGATTCTAACAACACACGGTATACAAAAGCACCCGAAGGAAATGAACAACGTGGTCTTCAGAGCAGGTAACAGTAACACATATTAAGTTCCACCTTTCAGCCATGTATTGAAAGAGGATGAAATAAAAGTCAACAGACTAACTGAACACTCAATTCTCTTCAATGAACGAGGCACTTCAAGAAAAGCGTTTATGTGACTGTGTAATTAAATGCAGCATCAGACCACATAGTCACAAGTATTCAAAAATCACAAGTTTGTCTTTTTAAGCCTAATCTTTTGAATGTTTTGGTATAAAACAGTAAGTTACTTCTGGTGTCTTTTTGTAACTCAAATGGAATTTGACAACATTTTAAATTGGGTATTACTATTGCCGAGTTCATTTGAAGTTAATCTTAATCTCACTCTGCAGTTTGAAAGCAGGGACAGAGTATCTTCGGTCTTCTAAGCACAATTTGCTGGGACTATTTCATTTTGGGGGCAATTTTCCCTATGCTATTTTTGTAAAGTGAATTCTTCCAGAATAGGTCAAGGGCTATGACTCTTACCTGGACTGCAGGAGGAGCCAGGTTCTTGCTTGATGCTTGATCTGCATCAAGGACTTCTCCATCCAAGTGCTTTTGATGAACGTTTCTGGACATCTCTGCCTCTTTCCAGTGTAGGTCAAAACAAAACATTAAAGCCTGCCTGCATGAGCAGAATATTTGTTTTCTACTGAGACTCACCATAAAACCTTGTCTCTGACAGGTACTTCTGGATGCCCTAATGTAGATGTGGCTATGGCACGCACGAGCTCTCTTTACACACTGCGAGTTACATCTCTTCAGAGCAAGCCTACTCAAGGCTTCAGTATCCGTGTTCTAAGTCTCTCAATGTTGCTTTATCCCTTTATCATTTAATTAAATCACCAATAATTGAATTTTGTAGGTGAAGCTGAACAAAAATTACTATGAAAGGCCAAAATTAAAAGATACTGGAGACATTTCACAAACTGGGAGTCTGGCAATTAAGATCTACCAACTCTTCCTTACTACAGGAGAGCTCTGTGAAGGAATGTGCTACAAATGGCTTTTGGCTGCCTGCCGAAGCCTCAGTCATTCTGACGTGTACAGTGAGATGACTGCTGACTCAGTGTCAATATAACATATCCATGATCTTCCAAATCACTCTTAAACAGCCAGGTTATTGGCCAGACAGTTGTCTTACCTACTAAAAGTGAAATGAATGAGAAAAAAATACACAGGGTAAGTTCAGGTCAACAGAAGCCTTTCAAGAAAAGGGTTCAGTGGGGAAGTTACTCAGTGGGATGAAAACTCTCATCTGCCTTTTTTTCCTGTACTCTTCTCACCAGCCAGACAACAGCCTTCTCCCTGACATGAGGGATTTACTGAGCATTCACAAGAAGTTGACATCATCCAGATGTGCTGCACTGGCTAAGGTGGGGTACAAAAATTCTGCCTGTCTCTATGGTCGGGCACCTGAAACACTGGGACATCATATGAGCTTCCCTCGCCACAGCTGCTGTACACTTCACAGGAATCAACCTCAAGATGCTGGAAACACAATGAACTGTCTAATATCTCACCAATTTACACACTTTAAAGGAACAAAATATACTAAGGTGATGCAAAAATAGTGCATTGAAAGTATTTCTCCTGCATATCTTTGAGGATCCTCTTCATTCATATCTGGAACAACAGCTACCACTTTGACATATTATTAAAATTCCCAGATCTTAAGATCCAGAAAAAAATAAAATCCATCGTTGCTTTGACCAGATATACTGGTCCCTCAAAAGGTTATAATGATACTTGCCTAATTCATAAGGATGCTGCATAGCTTAGTTATGGCTTTTGAAGCTCTTTGTGCCTTCAGAGAAATCACATAGAACATAATTATCATTAGGACAAATATCACTATACAAAGGAATAGAACAAAAAAGCAGAAGACAAGACAAAACCAATACACTTAAAATCCAGATTATATTACAACTCAAGGTTCATTTTAAAAGAAAATATAAATACACATGACATATCAGATCTGTGGGAATTTGTTTTACAATGTGCTAGAAAGCTTAAAACAAATTAAAATTTAGGAACCAATTTATTCCTGAGTGTAAGAGTACCAACTTCAGTAGAGCTGCACCAAGGACAGACTTGACCCAGAATATTAATTGAAGCATTCAAAGGTTGAGATTGCTCAGAAATTTAAAATAAGTTTAAATGTAATTAAAATTGAATAAATTTGAAAGTCTTACTGTGTAAGACTTTCTGTGGAGTGGGGAGAACATTATGGGTTTCATTCTGATCCCTCTGAAATAATGTTATTCTACATTAAGTTTCACCCATGTAAACACCATTGTTTCTTGTTTCTCCTCATGTAAGCAAGATAAGAAAGCACCACATTTCTTGCCAACTGGTCTGAGGCGACCCCAATCAGTCAGCTGTTGCTCCCTGAAAAAACTGAAATCAATGCAGTAAACAGCTACTGGCATAACAACTTGTGAACTGAAACAAACAATAGCTAATGAGGCATTGTTATCTACATATTATGCAGCTTTGCTTCATCAAATACTTGCATATTCAGGACAGACATTTATTCAGGACTTAGAAAAGACTTCACTTCCTTCAGCTAACCAAGCTGAGAAACAGTTGAGTACGTTTTCTCAATATAAGATGCACCAAGTTACACTTCAGCTTGTATAATCACATCACGGAAATCACAGAACTTCAGAGTTGGAAGGGACTTCTAGAGATCATCTAGTCCAACTCCCCTGCTAAAGCAGGATTGCCTAGAGCACATTACTCAGGACTGCATCCAGGCGGGTCTTGAAAGTCTCCAGAGAAGGGGACTCCACAACCTCCCTGGGCAGCCTGTTCCAGTGCTCTATCACCCTCAAAGAAGTTTTTTCTCATATTTGATTGGAACTTCCTATGTTGCAGCTTGTGCCCGTTACCCCTCGTCCTGTTACTGGGAACCACTGAAAAGAGTCTGGCTCCATCCTCCTTAAACCCACCCTTTAGATACTTGTAAACATTAATAAGGTCTCCCCTCAGCCTTCTCTTGTCCAGGCTAAAGAGTCCCAGCTCTCTCAGCCTTTCCTCATAAGGGAGATTCTCCAATCCCTCAATCATCTTTGTTGCCCTACGCTGGACTCTCTCCAGTACCTCCCTGTCTCTCTTGAACTGGGGAGCCCAGAACTGGACACAGGATTCCAGTTGTGGCCTCACCAGTGCAGAACAGAAGGGAAGAATGACCTCCCTCGACCTGCTGGCCACACTCTTCCCCATGCAGCCCAGAATTCTGTTGACCTTCTTGGCAACAAGGGCACATTGCTTGCTCATGGATAATTTACTGTCTACCAAGACCCCCAGATCCTTTTCTTCAGAACTGCTTTCCAGCAGGTCCACCCCTTACCTATACTGGTGCCTGAAATTCTTCCTCCCCAGGTGCAGGACCCTACACTTGTCCTTGTTGAACCTCATTAAGTTCTTCTCTGCCCAGCTGTCCAGCCTGTCTAGGTCATGCTGGATGGCAGCTCAGCCCTCTGGGATGCCAACCACCCCACCCAGTTTGGTATCATCAGTGAACTTGCTGAGGATACACTCTGTCCCCTTGTCCAGGTCATTGATGAATATGTTAAACAATACCAGTCCAAGTATTGACCCCTGGAGGACGCCAGTGGTTACAGGCCTCCAACTCAACCCTGCTCCTTTAATCACAACCCTCTGAGACCTGTCACACAGCCAGCTCTCAATCCACCTCACTGTCCCCTTGTCTAGTCCACACTTCCTCAGTTTCCTAAGAAGGATGTTATGGGAGACGGTGTCAAAAGCCTTGCTGAAGTCAAGGTAGGCGACATCTGCTGCTCTGCCCTCATCCAGCCAACCAGTTAGTTATTACATCATAGAAGGCTATGAGATTGGTCAAGCATGATTTACCCTTGGGAAATCCATGTTGACCACTTCCAATAACTTCCTGCTCCTGAACGTGCTTGGATATGACATCCAGAACGAGTCACTCCATTACCTTCCCAGGGACGGAGGTAAGAAAATACTTATTTCCATACTTCCCAATTATTCACCTACAGTACAGTATATTGGTAAATAGCTGTAATCAGAAAAAGAGTATAAAATTAAAAATCCCAATATTTTCCCATAGATATCTTTTTAGTATGACTACATGTGTTAAGATAATCTATGACTGAATTCCTCTAAGATATGATAGGAGATGTAAGATCAATAAATCTTTGAAGACAGCTGCATTCCTTCTCCTCTTTATAGGGAAAACGTATTGCAAACATTCTTTTTCCTGAAAAGCACTTCAGTCAGCTGCCTGACTGACTCATGGCAATCACAACTGACTCGTACACCCTTCAGCACTGTTTTTTCAGCTGACTGTAGCTACCTCATTTTCTCTCCTGCATATCAGAGAGGTGATGTAAATATATTCAACTCAGTCTTGTCAGGTAAGGACTCCTTTATCAGCCTGTAAAAGAGCACACAGATGGAAAAGAGACTGAACTCTCAAAAATGAAAATATTTCACGAGCGCTCCCCTCTTTTTCTTGAGGACAGAGTCCTTTTAACTTGTCCTGGTAAATAGGAATTGTTTAGGATGTCCTCCCCCAGGCAAACATTCAGTCATCTCTAGTTTAAGCTACAGTTTTACTAGACTTGTTGCAGAAAGTGAGAGACACACCACCCACCCTCTCCATACCAACAGAACTACAGGTAAAGGATTTATGGGGCAGGGAGACCTCCTTCATTAACCCGCCACGGCATGTGCACGGCAGACTAAAGAGCAAGAGAGAAGCTATTTATCCCAACTGCTTTCCTTGACACCATCCAGATCCAGCTGGTTGCAGCATCTAGCCCTGGCACTCTGCGTTTATTACATAATACATCTTGTAAAAGCACCTCAAAGTCAAGAGGAACAGAAGTGTCGAAGATATAAACACAGAAGTATACTGAAGGAAACAAGTTATTCCCCTGAAGAAAATAAAAACCTTTACGGTTTGGAAAAGAGTAATAGTTTTTCTAAATCCTGTCTCCTCTTTCTGCCACCGAAGTCACACTGTATCATACATAGCACCAGGTACGCTGTCAGGACTTGAAAAAAAAAAAAGAAAGGATGAATGGAAGAAACCACATAGTTAAACTGCATTTTGTTTCCTAGAGTGAAGGCCTGCCTTCCGCATTGCTTGTTTCGAAAAGAAACAAATAGCATGACCTATAGCACTTTTCTTGGGAGATAATTGCCCAAGTTTATAGACGCTATTGTTACAGAACTGTCAAGGTTTATTTTCAGATTTTCTTAGCTTAATTTCATCTGCATTTTCCTTCCTTGGAAAACCCAGGCTGCACCTCACCTCCTCCTCTCCTACATACTAGGAAGGAGCCTGGCAGGTGCCTCACATTTTAAGGCACACAAATATTACCTCTGTAATTAGTTAAGGGGGTTCTTTTAAGGTGTTTTAATCAAGAACTAATGAAAGCTTGAAAAAAAAATAGTGAGATTGTTCTAGAACTAGGAGGAAAACACTGCCTAGAATAATGCCTATAAACACACATGGTTAATGCATCAATACTTTTATTAATAATAAAGCATTGAATAACTTTATTTATAGCATTCAAAGGTTAATGTATAATTAATAGATTTTAAGTAAGTTGAGACATCAGGTCATAGCTAATGTTGGCAGTAGACAGAAAAACTGAAATGGTGTTCAGAGGGGATTATTTTTCTACTAATTTCAGTATCTCTCAGACTACAGTATATTTAATGGTCATAATCACTGAAAAAAAAAAGCTTATTACTTTCTTCGTAAAGAGGTTTCATTAGGTAAAATAGAAAATAGCAGAGACAAGGATTTTGTGTGTAGGTGTTTCATTTCCCTCTAGTCCTTGTGAAACTACAGTAAGTCTGAAGAGAGGACACGCATCTGTTCCCGAGATGTATGTGTGGTCATGAACACAGAACTGATCCCCCTGGAAGTTTTCCAGTGCAAGTAGTTTGCCTGTGATTCTTCAAAGTGTTCTGAATGTTTAAGACAAAGCTTTAGTAAAAATTAGCACAATATACTATTGTAACAGATGCTCTAGAAGCACCTCAGTCATGCTGATAAGCTAAATCCATCTAAATAGAAACATCCCATAGTTCCTGCAAAGTAGATCGTAAAATTTGTTCCTGCCTGTATTGCAGTTAGCTATACACCTCAGTTTTATCCAATGGTAAAATTGTTCCACTTCACAGGCACTATTTAACCACAATATCGTGAGGTATTTTGATAAATCTTTGACAAGCACATTTAAACCCCATAACATTAAAAAAGATTGTACCTGACAAGCAGGTGAAAGGAGAGAGATTTTCTGCATCTTCCTCGCAAATTATTTCTAACCAGTTACAGCCTGGTACCTTCATCCTGTAAAGCACTTTTTCCCAGCAAGATAGTTTTCTACTAAAAGAGGACACGATAATTTAGTTCTTCAGGACTGGATCAGCAAAGGAACAGCTAGCTATGAAATGCTGACCACCTGCCTCCACACCTAGCCCACACATTTCAGTCCTAAACAGGGGCAGGAATGCTCCTACTTATCCAGTTATTACTAGAAGAAAAAAAAAAGCCAACAAAACCTATATCCTTGTTCTTTTCCTGTGATTCAGCATATGATATAGGTCAAGCTACCCTACACTTTCCTAGCTATACTATCTTTTGGAAGGTGCAAACAGCGTAATTTTTCAAACCTAGACCAACAGACAGGTAGTAGCACAGCCTAACTGCATTTCTCACTCTGGCCTCCAAGTATCACAGGAGTGCACTGATGCTTAAATATTTATACACAAACCATTCAAAAATTCTTGGGTGACAAGAGCCAGGGAAGAGCCAAGAAGAGCTATTATAAAAAGGCAATGGGAACATACTGCAAGAATTCACCTCCCTCAGTAAGTAACTGCCTTTATTTATATACACAGGGATAAATCCAAAAATCAATGCACAAGAAACTAAAAAAGTCAGGCTCTGGTCTTACGAGCTTGTCAGTGATGAGACAGATAGGAAGGAGGAGAGCAGCTGCAGGCTTGCTTCGTTCCTTGCACCCAAATTTCTCTGTGGCTTGTTCCAGCACTTGGCAGGCGCCGTGCGTGATACCAGCTTGCAAGGAGGTGCCTCAGGGTGACCCTTCCTAGAGACACAGGAGGCAATACCCAATACAGAGGATAATCTTGGCATAAGGAAAGGAAAAAAAGTGACAGCCAGAACAAAAAGGGAACTGGGCCAAAGTCTAGACATCTGAATCACCCACTTGGGCGTCAGTTCCACAGCACAAGCCACAGGCAAAGGCACACAGCTCACGCAGAGGCTGGCTACAGGCAGGCAAGGGGCTGACTACAAATCCTTCCAAATCTTTGGAGGGGGGGGGGAGGGGGGGGGTAAAGACAACAAAAACCCTCTTACAATTTTTTATTTTTTTTTTTTTTTGTTAGAAGGAGAATACAATAGAGGAAATAATTCACTACTTTAAGTACAACTGCTCAGTTAACCTGGGTACTCTAGCCTTTGCTCTTCGACAAAACTAATGAAGCAACCTCTGCTCAGTCACGCAAGTGTAAGTCTGGAATAAATCAATGGCTTTCAGTGGGGTTATTATTTACACTGGTGTGAATGAAAGCAGAATTAAATATTTTGTTAAGACAAAGATTAAAATCTCTGAACCAATAAGGATCTCTGTACTGGTACCAAGTCCCAAATTTCTGAATTTTTTTCATGTATTTAAATCGAGTATCTGCAAAGCTTTCTGTGACGCTGTGACAAAACCATGCCTGAAAGGAGAAGTGGCAGGAATTCTACATGTTGACAGGCTCCAAACTCTTCCAACTCCTCACCCTTTGTTCTGCAGCAGTAGGTTTATCTCAAATATTCTTAAGGAAAGAATGAAGGAAAAGATGCTACGCAAATATCACCCAACTGCCCCCAATATGCCTGAAAAAGACCCAGCTCTATTCAGCAACAGAAATGCCACCAAGAGCCAGGACTCAAAGATTTTATAAACTGCCCAGCAGTAGAGGAGGACTGAACCCTTGTATTTTCTACCCCTCTGAAATCTATATAAATAGAGCAACTCTACCCTGTCTCTCAAGTCCTGGCAGGATATATTAAATTGGCTGAGGACTCTCGCCTTACCACGGCAGGAGAAGAGGCATTATCCAGGCTTCTCAAAGCCTGAGCTTCAATTCCCCCCCCAGCCACCAACTCCCTGTGCAACACAGAAACCACCGCTTGCCCTTGCCTTACTGGCCTGTAAAACTTAGGGTGACTTCCCGACCTTATCTCAAAAGGGTGTATAACTGCCTAAATAACAGGGGACAGGAGCATCTAAAATAATACATATCTGTATAGCCTAATTCCATGATTATCATAGCCATTTTATGAAGTCATTTTCTGTACTTTCTAAAAAATACTTTTTGAAATGTTTGGAAGGGAAGAGGAAAATGCTTCAACATAATAGGTAAAGTGTTTAGTTTTAGCTGAAGCTATTCCCTTAAGCCTTCATGAATTTATTCTTTAGATAAATTTGAAACATATGACAGGTAAAGCTAGAAACTTTACAGTGAATGAGGTGTCTTTTTTTTTTTTTTCATTTCGAGATCACATCTAAAGTGCCTTCCTCAAAACTACAAAAATTTATCTTTTGGCAAGCTCAGGTACATCGTTTTTGCCAATGAGCTGCTTATTGCAAGGACTGTGAAACAACAGGCATCAAAATTTAGCTTATTACAATCTTGTGTCAAAGTTATGACTTGCTCCATAAATTACCAAATTAAAACCACATGCAAATATGTCTTATTAGAGAATTGTAAATAATTTTTAATGGATCAGAAGAAGAGCTACAGGGAGCATTGCCCTACACATCTCTTGTTCAATGCTATTACTCATGCAACACCAAGTACTAAATACTCTGTACAATTCTTATTTTGGCACCGGTTTTAAACAGCATATTCTATCCAAAGTCTCCTGCGTAATGAGTGGTGTAGATAAATAGCAGCTGTCGCATAAAATCATCCAAAAGAAAGGAATTACTTAACTGCTGAAACTTCTGCCAGCTCATCAGCAACAGGTAGCAGAGGCAGCTTCTCTGCATTTAGGTTTTGCTGAAACAGGGCAGACAGAGAAGCGCTCCCTGCACATACACCTTCGTAAGTTCTCCAAGGTGCCAGCAAGAACCACACAGACCTCAGCAGCTGGTTAGCTTTTGCTTTCTTTTAAAAGGGCTCATTTAAAAAAAAAAAAGCGTAGACATTGTAATTCCTTCCTTCATTCTTTGCTTTATCATTTTTCTTTTCAGAAATTTTGCCTCTTTCAGACCTGATGAAGGAGTGTGTTCTAAAAGCTACGATGTCCTGCAGTGGAAGAGCACATTATTTCTAGGGACAGATTTTCAAAAACAGATGCTCTTTACCAACAGTGGGTGCACAGAAACAATTTATCAAGAAAGCACCAAGCTTTGTTTGTCAACAACAACTTCAAAAGGGCTACAGAGTACTTTGTCCCACAAATTCTGGTCCAGTCTTGAGACAAACGATATCAGGCTGCTTCCCCCACTCTCCCCCCCACCTTTTTTTTTTTTTCTTCTTCTTTTTCCTTCTTTAAAAAAACAAACCAAAAACAACAAACCAAAAAAACACCAACCCAAACCAAAGGAAAAAACCCAAAACAAAACAAAAAAACTGCTCTAGGCCAGCAATAGGCTCACTGCCCTTTTACCACGCTAGACCTTTGTGTAGCGATTATACTTTTGGAAGACTTAATCCAGAGCAAAATAAGAGTTTTATTTACCATTTAATCTCAGATTCCTGCAGATCTTTGACTGTAAATACCACCTTACTGTTTCTCTGGTAGATCACCCCATCTCTCAGCAGGGAATAAGCATACTTCATAAATCACTCCAGTATGGTATAAAATAATTATCATCCTTCAAAGCCCACATACTACAAAGCGGACACTTCGGTTTGCCTCTGTGGGATCACCACCCAGGTCTCTAACCTGTTGTCTGCTAGAGGCCACCAGACCTCCTAGTTGCTTACACAACTTCAGCCTGTTCAAAGTCTCTTGACTGTAATGAACACAGGTGCTAGATTGCTGGTTAACTCCCTCAAGCTCAAGATTCTTTGTCCCACAGTAATCTTTCTCCATGCTTGTTCAGTGCCTAAAACACAACACCTCCACAGCTCTGACTGAGGCCTCTGGGCACTGCCACAGAATAAACACTGTTTTGATAGGTTAAATTATCTCATTTTAATGATTATAATATGACATTTGCTTCCCTGGAACATGTTCTTTCCCCAGGAAACACCTAGTGTAGATTTTGTAGCAGAGGCAGGCAGCAAGAAAGTTGTCATCTTCTTGTTAATGCAAAGGGCAAATAAAAAAAAAAAATTTAACTTTTAGAGAAATGTTATCCTTTTATTTAATGACAAATAAACACTCACATCCTAGGTCAAATTCTGTGTATCAAGCACTGCTAACAGATATCAAGAACCACCATGTTGTGATATTTACTCCTCAATCTCTATTTGAAAGTATTCGCAACCTAGATGAGTTAGAAAAATTAAAGCCTTAAATGAATTGCAATGACAGAAAATCCTACACAGCAGTTGTACCTGGCCCAAGTGCCCTCCTGTGCACTTACACGCATGATCACTTATACATATTTTCCATTTACACGGCCATGGAAACTTTACCACTGCTACACATGGACTAGGGTCAAAATTAGTTGTGATTCATTTAAAAAAAGAAAATTTTATTTAAGGATGAAAGTTTTGCTAGGAGCATTAGCACTTATTGTCACCGTTGAAACCAACAGTTCAGATCTTTTATACAGACAATTGCATACGTAAGAAAAATAAGGTAGGACATTAAGCACAGTTACTTTGCTGTGAAATACAATCAGGCATATCACTGTGTCCAGAAAGCGTTACAAATGTACATGCTACAGACACTGCTTCTCAGCATCATCCATTGGTGAAAACCCAAGGCACAACCCAAGGCACAACCCAAGGCACAACCCAAGGCACAACCCAAGGCACAACCCAAGGCACAACCCAAGGCACAACCCAAGGCACAACCCAAGGCACAACCCAAGGCACAACCTTTGTGTAGAACTGACATATTATTAGGCATCAAACTCCTCCCCTAAAATTGGTTTAGGCAACTCCAAAAGCCATAACACATGTAATGCTTTCCCAAACTACAACGGCAATTAGCAATGCTGTTCTGTGCACAGGAGACTGAAGAAGTCCATTCTACCTACAGATGCTTGTCATATATTGCTACAACCTTTTCCCTGCAACTCTGATTCAATAGGGATTTAACTAAACAAGTTCCCACAACGCACATTGGTTCTGCCCCCTGCAATACCCCCATATCTCTCCTCAGCTCCTTCCTGTGCCTCCTGAGCGCCGGCTGGCTCAGCCCTGACCAAAGAGGACAGGCAACTGCTGCAAGCACACGAACAGCCCTTCCCTCTCTGCCAGGGCCTGGGTTTGGGTGTCACCTGCTCTGTCATCCACACCCCGCAGAAACACTTCCTTACCTCGACCTGAGGAAAGCTTTCTTGACAAAATGCTTGCGTGAAAAGTTTGGGTTCTGAGGCAGCAACATTTTTGAGTGAAACCAACAAAAATAGAGATTTTTTTTTTTTTTTCCCCTGTTCTAACAAGCACAAGGAGTTGGAAATTTGGTAACAAACTCAACTCCGCTAGAAATTGTTTTTCTAAAACTCAATAAATGTCAACTGCGCTTTAAGCCCAGTGAGTCATGCCTTTTATCAACACTTATTTAACAATTTTATTTAGGTTTTTTGTTGGAAACAATTTTTCCTTTTTTATTCATTACTTCATAGTTTATCCTTCAAGTAACAAAATAATCCATGCAGAACAGATCAATAATGTCCGAAGTCCAACTAATGAAAAACAATTATTGCTAATCTGTTATTGTCAGAAATAAACATATACAGGAACCACCCTCATAGGATTTCAAAGACCTATAAAACCATTGTCTAATATATCTAAATACCCTTCTGAAGCAGATATGCATGTGCTCATAAATAAGCTGAAGCCTTAAGACCACAAACAGTCCAGATCCATATGTAAAAAAGTATTATTCTCTGAAGCAAAGTCTTCACCCCATGTTTCCCTACTGTGTCCTACTGAACATCATCTGCTAACAATGAAGGGCTTTCAGACTTGAAACAAGCAGATTACATTTGATTAGGTATTTAAATAAAAGCTGGGAGATGATCAGTTTAGGACCAAGTATTAATGAAAAACCTTTCAAGGTGCTTAGTAATTGCTACATAAAAAAAACATAGACTGAAGTTACTACAAACACATCTCAGGAAACAAAAAGCTCTGGCTCTTCTGTGGTGATGTTTAGGAGGAAATTTAGAGAATGGGCAGCACAAAAATCAAGTGGATAGAGGGTACTATGGACAACAGGTTACATGAAGAATAGGCACCACTGTATAGATAAATGGTGTGACTCAGAAGATTTAGATGGGAAGTTCGGAAACCCATATTCTTGCTCCTACTACTGCTCTGGAGTGAGAATTTAACATCTGCAAACATGGATGCTCCAGGTCTGACGTCCACATCTTCAGAAGAACATAGAAGAATCAGAGAAGTTGCAGGAAGTACAAAACAACATCTGGAGAAGATTCCAACAGATATAGTCTTTCTCTTTTTGATAATCTCAATAGAATGAGCTCTTCAAGGAGGTGTCATGACTATAGGACATATTGGATCCTCCAATGCACTTTTTACCTTAGCTGAGGGAAATATATCAAGAAACAACAGCAGAAGCCAGAGCCTACCACTTGCATGTTTTCAGTAGGGCAAAAAAAAGTTCTTGAGCAAGAGTTACTAGACACAGGAACAAACTGCTAAGAGATGTGAAGACTGGATCTGTCCCCTGAAGTCTCTCAGTGAAGCCTGGCTGCATTCTGGATGCTCTGTTTTAAGCACAAATTGTAGGCTCTGTGCAGGATAACCCAGGGATAAGCAGATGGCCATAAGGATACACAGTGCAGGAGTTCATTCTAGGCTTACACTCTGCAAACACGTAAAGCACAAAGAAGAACAAGAACTTAGAGAAAAGGACCAATTCTCAGAATATGATAAATCACAGGAGATAGAATTTGTGATAGTTTGCTAAGTGACTGTCACCAGTGACAAGCGGGGAAATTCAATAGAGTTCTGTGGTTTTTCTACTCTTTATTGGCGATGTACTTGCTGCTCCTGGAACTTTATATGGTTTTCAGAGACATTCAGTGGTCAAACAATATACTACAACTCAATGATTTTGAAAAAACTGAAAATGTAACTATGTCAGATACCTCTTAGCATAGTGAAAGCTATGAAGCGTAAATAAAGGACTAAGAAAATATTCTGTCTCTATTTTCTAACATGAGATTTTGTTTAGCAATACACTGAACAAAAAAAAAATATTTTAGAAGAGCAAATATCATCTTTCCCACCAGTAAAGATGCACATTTGTGCAAAATAAGAATTTGTTATCAATAGCTTTAGAACAACATAGACTGCCAGCAGTACCTGGAAACCCCAATTGTGGACAAGTATTCTGTTGTGCCAAAGATTTTTATGATTATGATAGCTACCCTATTTGCAATAATGCTACTTTATGTTACTGAATCGGAGAAAGAGGTTTCTCCTGAAATTATTTCTTCCTAGCATTCAGCTTGTATACATATACAAATTCCCACCTTGCAATTTAACACCAGGTGCTTAAGGCAGACTCATCCATAGTGAACTGGCCACCTTTTAGGATTCCTCAACAGCTTGTTAAGAGTTTTAGCATTAAGATTCTATTAAGTTCATAAAGCAGCGCTGCTTACACATCTTTAAAGCCATATTCACATTGTGTTACCTTATTCATTGTCTGTATCCCATGACGTATATTATCAATAAATTTACTTTAAAATCGAGGCAGGGATGTATTGAGTGACGATTCAGGTTTGAATTTCGTGAGATCTCCTTTCCCTTGTGCTCTGCCGCTTGCCAGCTTGGGCAGGCTGTACGGCGGGGACTGGGGCGTTACTCCCCGGGACATGCAGAGGATGCAGGCGGGATGGGATGCAGGGATGCTGCCGCGGCGGCGGGCGGGACCCGGACCAAGACCGGGACCGCTCCCGGGAGCCGCCGGCGACCGCCCGGCAGCAGCCTCCGCGGGCCGGCAGCTGGAGCGCCGGTCCGGGCCGGGCCCAGCGGCTCTAGAGGGGAGGAGAAGGAAGATCTGCCACTTGCAACAGCCTCGCAGGGATATGGCAGAGCCCCATGCAGCTGCACCCGGCCGTGCCTTCACCCTGCTCAGCTGCTCAATACAAGTTCCAAAAGGGGAGGCTCGGCTCCCAGCAATAGTGGAGCTTGCTCAAAACCAAAGAGGTCTTCTGGTATCGATTAATTTTGAGCTCTTTTTTTTTTATTTGCTTTCCAGCTTTTCAGACTCTACTGCACCCGATTCACACTTTCAAGGCTTCTTCCAGAAGGGCAAGTAGACATTTTGCTTTAAAAAGCTAAAACCACATTTCTAATGGACTAGCACAATTCTAGCAGCTGAGATTTTAAAAGTAATGCTAGAAAACGTGACAATGAACAATAAATACTGAGCTAAAGAGCTAAACGTTCCCGTTTCTGCATCAAAACTCAAAATCTTTTTCCTCCACCATCTTTGGATGCTGAACAGTACAAGTGGATTTGTGAGCTCTGAACACCTGCCTGGTAATATTCAGAATAATGGTTCCTAGCACTAATAAGCAAACATCACTCCACTGAAAATCACCCTGTTATTAACACCATTACTGTTAAACGCTTATCTGACAGAAGCACCACCTTAATTAAAATAAAGATGATAACTAACTCAATTCCCTAGACAGCTTGTAACATGAAAGCCCAAACAAAAGGCTGGAAAAAGGGAAGAAACAATGTGGGGAGAAAATACGTGAATTCACATGGCAGAAGACAGGCACAAGGTGGTTTGGTTTTGTTTTAAACCATTAAGAGATTTCAGAAACCCGGATACACCTACCTAGAATCGTACTGGCTTCCATCTGTACATTAGACAAAGTGTTGGCGACTGCAAAAATGAACCCATGAGAGTACTGATGACCAGACAAAAAGACCCAATTCTCCACACTATTGTACCTTGAAGAGATCCAATTCTGCAGGTATGAGAAAGAACAGATGGGTTCCAATTGTTAATACAAAATAAACACTGGGAAATCATATGCTACATTCCTAAGTTTGCCTGTTTGCATATACAGCAGTCTTACTCAATACAGACGGCTTTTGTGCGTGTGCAGGCTCTAGCACCACATGAAATCATTTCAGGGAGGTAAACTGGAAGAAAACTGTTGATTTTACTTTTGTAAAGTGTTTTTTTCTGGTTTAGCATCATGAATCAGTCCACACAGATGCCTGGAAAGTACCAAAAACTCGGAGAATACCAAAACTAAAGAGATTATGGGAGCACCCTGGCAGTGCAGCGAGGAATGAGGCAACCTCCGTCTCTCTAGTCCCAACAGACTGACTACAGGGAGGGGAAATCAGTCTCCTTCCTAAGAAAGCCTGACTTTTAAATGACAGAGCAGCTTCATGAACTCAAGGAAGATATTAGACCAATCCTGAAATAGTCTCCACATCTCTCAAGCCCTATAAGCAATGGGCCAAAACCAGCCGAAGTCATAGCTGTATTCTTTACAATAGCGGTGTTTTAATCAGTACTTGCAAGGCACCAAGCACTCTGTGGATGGGTACCAGATAAGCACACAGATTTTGCAAAAGGATTGTATTTGTCACTTGTAAGCAATACAGCTTCATAGGACCAGAAAAGTTACTCTGAAATAAAACTACTAGGTTGCCAGTAGGGCCAAGTCACAACAATGAAGACAGCCTGCTCTGGAGACATGCAGAGGAACTGTGCTGCATTCGAGAAAGCCAGGTTGTACCAGGAACAAGGCTTGAACCCGATAGTGACAGATCTGATGGCACAGAACAGTGGGTTTGTGACTTAAAAGGTAACTTTTGAAGAAATCAGTGTCTTGCATTATAGGAAGGATCTCAGAAAGCTGGAGAAAGATTAAATGGTGAGAAACAATACATCAGACTGGATGTGCATATTAGTGGAAAAATGAAGCTGCATTTTTCTATCTTTAAAGCCTGTAAGTTGAGAATAAGCCTTCTTTCTAAAGAAATATGCTCTTGTTCAATCAAAAATTTTTGGTCCTTGTGTAGAATTGCTCAGATAAACTCTACAGTGCCTCAGGTATGCAGGCAGGCACTAATTTCCATTTATTCCTAAAAACTTACGAACCATTCTCCTCTGTTCATTTAAATTGCTTCAGGTGTAGAATTAGCACCTGAGGTTGTGATCAGTGTATTTAAATGTTTATGATATGGTTCTATGGGTTTCAGGGGTTGAGTTTTGTTTTTTTAAATGATAAATTCTTGTTTGATTACCCTTCAAATCTCTATTTAAAGTTTTAAAAAATTGCATCTCTTCTCATTTCACAAGCAGTCAGCATTGGCATATGTTTACCTAAGAGATGCTTAATAAACACCAGATGCTCAGCTGCCTGTTTGGACACATGTATTATGAACTTCCAGTCATCCCATCCCACTCCTCACACTGTCACCTGCTCACATCGCAGAGAACCTGCTCCTCCTGCACACCGCCGTGCAGCTGGCAATATTTGAATTGCAGTACAAGTCAGCCACGCATCATCCCTCAGAAGTCTGGAAATATCAGCTCACATTTTTGATTTCCCAGGGACCCAAACAGATCAGGCAATTACTGACACGCTTCTCTACAGAGTTTTAATGATCTGACAGAAGAATGAGATGGGCGAATTCAGCATAGCAGGAAATAATGATGGAGCTGTGTTCTCCGTTTTCCTTCCTCCTGCCAAAAGCTGTTTGCATGAGGCTGCCACACAGCCCCTCATACCAACAGGTAGGAAAAACAAGGCTGGAGAAAAGGTTAAGCTGATTAAAAAGAAACACAAGCCAGTTTTTCCACAAAAAATACCAAAAGCTTGTTTGCCAAGACCAAATAGCTTGTTTGCCAGTTACAGTTCGGTGTACAGGTAGCAGCTTGGATACCTAACGTATCAACAGATATGCGGATTTAAGGTCATCTCACCCCACTCCTCACAAGACCTTCATCCAGAATAACCAGTTCTTGGACACCTGCAAGGTAGGCTTACACAAGATAAACTGCTTCCAAAAGAAGAGCCCCTTTGACCCAGGTCCTAGACATACAGATATCAGTGCTACACTCAATTACAGTGCCTACAAGCCTCAGTGTCCCCATGTATGTCACACCTGCCTCCCCCAGAGCTGGACAACCAGTGGCCAGTGCCCCAGAGACACAGTTAGTTGGTAGGAGGCTTCCCAGGAGGACCGAGGCACTGCTACAAGTGCAGGTGGATATATGGGTGATCTCAGCACGGGCTGAGGGCACAACTGCCTGCACAGGTGGTGGGCTTGCAAGTGACATTCTGGAATGCGCCAGCAGTCCCACAAGCACTCTGGTAGGTGCAGCAAGAACACAGCCAAGGGGCCTTCTCAGAGCAAAAATTCCCTGCTGCTGAAACACGGAACTTGAACTTACATTTGAAGTAAAAATTTGATCTCCTGTGCTCAGACATAAAAAGATAAGTGCCCTGATCCTTGGCACTGCCCAGCTATTTACTAACCTAAGCGCAGTCTGCAAAACTGGTGTTAAAAGCAAACTCCTACCCATTAGCGTTTAATCACAGTCATGAATTATTCTGAGGAAAGTGGTACTTCTCTACTCACAGCAATTTTAGTAAAATGTATCATTTGATTTTTGCACAGTGAAATGGGAGTGTGACTGCTATTGTAAAATATTGTATGAAATTGCAGCAGTAATAGGGTAGAAAGATTTCTATTTTGTTTACTGAAGGAAACCTCCTGCACGTGTTGATAGATTGCTTGACTTCACCTAAACAATTAGATAAACAGTACAATTTGAAAAATTTCTGTTACAGAATAACCTATTGACCAATACTATTGATTCTCAATGGGCGAGGAGAGCAGGGGATGAAAGCTGACCTTTTTCATTCTATGGCATCCTCAGGCAGAAATGCTTTTTAAAATAGCTTGCCTGAAATAAAGTATCAAACAACATACAGCATAAATGTCAACTACTCCTGATTCAAACTTGCAAATGCTGCCAATCTTCATATGTGGATCAATACTAGTCTGAAAGACAGCTATTACGGAGCAAATGGGAGGATTATAGAAGTAGTGAGAAGGGATTAATTTCTAGTTATTTTACAGCAGATAATACTAAAACAATATCCATAATGGATATGGTTTTACAGCTAATAGAATAAAGACTCTTCCTCCTTGAGGACTGTGGGATACAGATAGCTATTGTTTCAAACGCAGTTGTGTTTGAAAATATCAAAAATATTAACGTAAAAAAATCTGCGTAATGGTTACTTTTGAAAATAGGGGATGTAGGTCTCTTGTGCGAGTGCATTTCTACTGCAGAAGCAGAAAGTCTCAAGCCGTTTTGAAACGGAACAAAACCACATCAAGCAGAGGGAAGGGGGCGGGGGGGGGGATGACTAAAAACCTGAGCTTTTCTGCCCTTCAGGAATAAAGTATTCAAGATAGAGTCAACTCTGAAGCAACAGATCACCACAGTGCACACTGAATAGAAGCCGTGCCTAACAGCAATGAACTTAAAAATTGCAACAGCAGTGACCTATTCAAAAGGCTGCATTACCTACATCTCCCTTTGGCTTGTATTTAAAACTCTCCCAGTGAGTCAGGAGAGCCTCATGTGATTATGAAATATGAAGGAGGCACAAAAGCAAGAGGACATCCTGGGCGAGACCAACTGGTCCAGCATCAGCCTTGGATGTGCTAGTACAACATGCCTGGGGAAACTCTACAGCAAGGAGGACAAGTACATAAAGATTTCTCTCTTCTTTCCCCAGCCTCTGCAGAGCTTCCCAGCTTCTAATAAGAAGCAGTTAATTGACCCCCCGAACAAGCAGCAGCTTTAGCATATGCTAATTTTCTAAGGGTACTGCTAAGATCAACTCAGCATTCTTAGAAATGTACACGGGTACATTAGTTGTAGGGCCTTTCAGATTGTCCTGCGTCACAAAACATACACAGCTCTCCTAGCGGAGGAGTTGGTGAAACCTGGAATCTTTCAACACCAGGTACACATGATGATATCAAGAGTAAGAGGCTGGTGAAGAAGGAGGCTATAAGAAGCACAAATGAAACTAGATACCCAGTGTTCAAGAGCTGTCAACCCTGTCACAGGCTTCAGGTGTTTGGCTGTTGCTGCATCTCTACCTTTGAAAACCTCCCATTCATAAAGGACCATTTATCATAATAGGTGTACATCACTGCTGCTACTCAGAGTTTAAAAAAACACATATCACCACCAATGGGAAAATGGATCTAAAAGTTCAACACTAGTAGATTTACGTTTCTTAAGTTTCAAATAAAAATTGCTAGCAAGTGAGAACTACATATTACATCAAAATAACCATATGAAAACTTTTAGAGTACAAGAGAAGAGATGCCTCATTATCCTCAACAGTTACCATAGACATTCTTTATCTTATCAGGTACATCACCTAATACAAAATTATTGTAGTAGGTATTTATCGTAATTCTTTGTTAGTCCTGACTCACATTATGATCTGATAGATAGGAAGAGTCTAAGGAAAAAAAACTCACTAGGAAATATATTGAGCTAAACTAGGTTTCGAACTGGAAATTTAGCTTGGAAAAACAAATAACCAAATGTTATCTGCAAACAGTGAAAATTTTTTTCTGTTTATTAATGTTTTATTCTGTTCCACTTCTCTATTCTTTTTTCCCCCCACAGTGCTATCAGCAGTATAATATCTAAACTGCTCTGTGCTTTTAAGATGACAAGAAATTATCACTGACTTTTCATTTGGAAGTTATGTTACATCTCTCTGAAAGCTGGACAGTGACATCCATGACAAAGACTTAAGTTCCCATCATAGGCATGACTTTTTTTTCATGTATTGTTTAAATATAGTAAAAGGAAACCGGATTTTTTTTTTTTTAAACTAATTTACAAGCTACATTTAAGCGTTCTACATAATACAATATAGGACTGAAGGACAAACCCTTTCCCCTAGACTTCATGGTTGTTTTATTGTGGGGTTTTGTTTTTTAAACAATTTCCATTTGCTTTTAACCATTTCAGATAGAACTATTCCGGATAGTACAAACTATTCCTGGATAAGAGTCCCACTCTTAGTGAAAGCACAAAGATGTTGAGTAGCAAAGCATACCAAGATTTATTAAGAGTATGAAGCTAGGTATTACCAAGGGGAAAACTATAACTGATTCTTGGCATAACCACTGTGAACGACAACGGAACAAGAAATTAATTTATCCAAAACACTGAAAAGTGCTGCTTTCCTGCTAAGAAATACAGTGTTCAGGACTTTCATGCTCAAGTTATAGATCAATAAATGGAACTACACCAGGATACTGTAAGCAGTTGCCCAGCATTCAGTTTACAAGAGAAAATCTGCATTCCTGCCCCATCTGGCACCAGGCTTCCCCCTGTTATGCCACTCAAATTCTTCCATCTTTTCATTTTGAAAACTTCTATGCAAAGTCTTATTTGGCCCATAGGAAACTGATACTGTTTAAGATTATCACATCCCATATCTGCAGGAGCAGCTGCTGAGAACCAATTATTTTCAAGTAGGTTGGAAAGTTTTAATTTCCTTCATTTTCTGGGGCAGCTCCTCTAACCTGGCAAGTAAGGGAAGAGGAAGGTAAAAAAAAGAGAGCAGTATGTTTCATTTGTTGAGAAACCTACTTTGGCTTTTTTCAGTCCACATTAAGTTGTCAGACATTTGTTTCAAGTCATCAAATTTGGGAAGAGGACAATCGTCTCTCTTGAATGCTTGTAGCATTTGGTAAAGCCAAATCCCAGTCCTGACTGAGGCCATCACATGGGCCTCTACTCATCCCATGTGTGATGACCTACACAGTAGAAACAGGGACATGCTCTTGGTTTCATTTGTGGGGTTTCTTACCCTGGACAAGTGGGCTCAGGCTACAGCCCAGTCAGAAAATACTGATCTGCATGGAGGTTATCAGTTCCAAGAGGTACAGGGCAGAGCAGAACCTGGCTTGTAATCATTTTTGCTTCCTGTATTTGTAGAATTATCTTGTTTTCTGGATGAAAACAAGTTGTGTTATGCACAGTATACATTCAAACTCTCCACAGCACCATGGAGCTTGCTCTCTTTGTCCAATCATGCCCTCCGAAACCCATAGGTCCTCTCTAGGTTTCCCAGAATATTCTCATGAGTTTCAATAATGCTGAATGAGAACCCCTTTAACAATATAAAAGTTATTGCACTCTTCATACACCTTCTTTCTGACAAAAAGACATTAGAATAAAGCTATGAAAAAGTCAGTAATTTCAACAGTTGGAGCACATAAACCGAACATTTTAATAGCTCTCTGTGTAAATTCAAATAGCAATGCTCAAACAGCCTTATAAGAATAAGACATTATCTTTGTTCAACAATGTTTTCCTCAAAAATTTTTGAAGTACTTGAAGAACTAGCGTTCCATGAAATAACTCAAGAAGAATGTTGCCACACAAGTGATTTCCAGGTTAACATTACAATTCTCCATCCTCCTATTGAGTTCCCCTCTTACATCTTTTGAACACATCAGCAAATTTGTATGTTAATTATAAAGCACATGACACAAGCAATCTCTTTACAAAGAGAACCCCAACATTGTTTTGCTTACAGAAAATAAGGATTGTGGTTATGCAAGTCTGTAGCCAAAGTGAAATTCCTCAGAATAGTTATATATCTAAACAGAGAGAGAAGAGTCCTAGTTCTACAAAGCAGTAATAAAATGGATGTAGCGTAATTGCAGAAAAGAGATGACAAAATTTACAATGGAATGCTGAGGTCCAAAGAACCTGTTTAATTATACTAGGCATGCTGTCGGTACCTCAAAAAATACTGGTACATCATCTGTTGTGATGGAAGCTTAAAAGACAACTATCCCCAAACAAGTATTACACCGTTTCAAGGAAACATCAAAAAAAAAAGCAGAATATTCCTACAGCTCACCACCGTGTTTAAGAAAATTATCTAAGAGATGCTCTTACAAAGAAACCATGACTTTCAAATTAGGGCAAGCTTCTGAGGAGAAAAGGGGGGATATAAACACAACCTGAGTTGCCATTTTCTATATTCTCTCTCATAACCAAACTCTACCTTTCACTTGTTAATGAAGTAAAAACATAATCCGGTTCTGAGATGTTACACAGTCCCTATTTTAGCAACTGGATCACAAATTTATTCTAGGATGACAGAATGGCAGTCCTTAATTGCTAATTTAAATTATTAGAAAATTTGAAAGAAAAATTCTGAAAAGGGTGGTGGTGGTTAATAAATCTAGTACTTCTGAGCATCTATGGTAATAGAAGAAATTTAATTCAAGTCAACCAATCCATCCATGAGTCAACAGCATCTAAGGACTTTTCAGGAAACAACTTTTCCCACTCATCAGTGAAAAGTTGATTCTTCTGGCAGCTGAATGGTTAAGTGAACTGATACAAAACCTTTCAAAAGAATAAGGTAGAAAATTTCATCATTTATATTTTGTCTCTTCATACGTACTTGAAAGATTTAGTTAGCACAGAGTATTAGGCTGAAGTACACAAAGTTAAAGAGGAAATCAGAGCAGAAAGTCTCTACATAAAGGATTTTGGTTTATTTAAAATAAGTGTAAGGACATTAATTATTACCTATGCTTATTTCAGTAGCACAAATCTGACAAACAAGAAATATTTACCTTTTTCCTAGAATCTCTCTACTGTTGGCACTTCAAATCTGCTTCTTCTTCTCTTCTCAGCCGAAATACCTACAGTAGCCAAATATCATATTTCTTAGTGTTTACTCTGCGCTCTGCTAGCAAAAAACCTTTCAAGGAGATTGTTCCCTGAGAAAAAATGTTTTCCAAAATAAGTAACAAAAAAGAGCCACTTCCTTGTAGAGGAAGAGTATAGCGATTCCAGATACAAAAGCTTGCTCTGCAAATGAAGAAAACTGGAATTATAAAAAAAAAAAGGGAGAACCATATAAAGCTCCCAGCTAGTTCTCTGTCCTATGAAAGTGTCAAGAGAAATAGTTCTGCCGGGACTTCTCTTATGACCTTGCAGCGCTTGGCTTTGCTACAGGAAGTGAGATGAAGCCCATGAAGCTTGGAAGTAGAATTAAGCAGCTTATGAGACTCCACGAAATTCAACAACAGAAAGAGAGAACGTTTTCTTTTATGTTAAAAGCAAAAACCCCACAACTTACACTTTCCATTGGCTGGCTGCTAACACTTTTTAGAAAGCAGTCTACCTAAGCAATACTTCCAGCTCTGCATAGTTGTAGTATTATGTATTTTTTCCATAAATAACATATTTTACACAAATTAATCTTATAGCACGCTTCCATCAAATTTTATTCATTGTACATTATTTCTCTGACGGCCTAGATCCCCAGCTGCAATACATCAGTTTCACCCTTTGGATTTATGCAAACTGAAGACTGTCACGTATGGGAACATTTTCACTCCAGCTGCTGCGCATTGTCATTTCTGAAGTGAAGAATTGTAGAGTGTTCAGCCATCTCCTGAACTGCTCAGATCAGTAACTGAAATAATACTATATCAAAATGAGTCCATAAAGAGAATTCAGGGAATAAACAAGTCAATCCACATCATTATGCGCATGAACAATCGAGACATCAAGCCACGTGCTTAATCTTGCACAACACAAATTAGCTGCTAAGAAAAGGAGCCTAAGGTATACAAGTTGAGGGGACAGTTCTGCCCAGGTTAGCCTGTGGTAAGTCCTATCATCTTACTGCTAAGAAAGCTAGGGGTGCACTAATTACAACATAGCATTCATTCCCCAAGATTAGAAGACACCAGTTCATCTGCTCCCACCATTATGCCTGCTGTACTGTTTTATTTAAGAGCAGTAATGGGATTGTGAAGCAAATCCTCCCATCATCCACACTAACTCATGTTGGTTTGGATAACCTAGCAATTTTGGTGCGCATTTACTGTATTCCTTCAGAGGAAACTAAACTATAATCTCTTCTCCAGTTATACACAAAACATGTTCCAATCCCTATGGGATACATAAGCATTTGAACAAGAGTCCGGTCCTTTGGACCACGCTGAAACTATTTATTTCCTTTGATACTTGTCTTGAAATGCATAAAAAGGGACATAAAGCCAAAAGAGTCACCACTGCAAAATTTTGATTGTAGTTGATTTCACAAAGATTAAGCTGTAATCATATATTATTAACACTACCTGAGAAAGTGTCTAGAAATATTAGTTAGGTAGTAAGACAGAGTCTTTTACGATAGTATTTGACACTAAGCCCAAAACTAAGAGCTGTTAAGTAGTGCAACATCTACAAGACCATTTTTCATGGCCATCCTCTTAAACTAATATGAATTAGGCCTTCTTGTATTCATTTAGTCTGCTATCTGTAATAACCAGTTAGATCCCTGGAAGTTTACTCAGCAAATATTTAATGGTATTGGTCATCATCACATCGATCAAACAGTTACATTAACCTTGTACATCAGGTCAGCAACGTGTTTGGAAAGCTTGTCATCAGCTCTGATCATTATTACCTCAAACCTTTAACAGCTCTATACATCACAAGCCCAGGGTCAGGGAGTTAATAATGTGTATCAGCATTCTCAAGCATACAACTGAGAGAGAAGAAAAGCATAGTAATGGAGAGTGGTAGAAGGAGCTTAATGTTCTAATAAATGAAATTAAAGGTGAAGTAGACTATGGGAGAATCACAGAGGCTATTAAGTGCATCAGAACTAGCATTGCTGAGATCTATAACAAACATTTTATGTATGTGAACCTCAATAACAGAACAAAATAGGTGAGTTAGAGGTATGGGGAGTGGGTGGAGAAGTAATCTTTGAAGTAGATTGAAAAGACTGCAATTGTATGTGTTTGGAGACATACTCTGATCCTCTTATTTTACCAGCAGCTATGACTTAGAACATTAATTTCTAAGTTCATAGGAATAGCTGGCCATAATTTTTCTGCTTCTGGGGCTCATATCCTGTAATAGTATCACTGTAGGCCCTTCCATATTTTTCACATGGCACTGTGTTTGACCATCCAGCTTTTAAAGTCTTCCACCCTACCTCCCCATTTAACATATTATGTGATCGTGGGAAAGTAGTAGGAATTTTTCCATGAAAAGTGTGAGGTTTATTCATTTAATAAAAAAAAAAAGTAAGAAAAGCTAAGCACTTTACACTGTCTCTTTCTTCCATATCATGCCACTTGCTTTTGGTCATTATTTTGTTCTCACATATTGCCATGCATCAATAGGTCTCCAAAAATAGCTTAGCTCAAAATGAATCATGAAACTTGAGTCTTTTGCAAGCAAGAAAAAAAAAAAAGGATCATTCCTTTCATAAATAAAAGAAAGCAGTTTTAAGAGCAACCAGGCAGAAATAACCGATGCACATGTGGACAGAAGCAGCACATTCATTCTTAGTTTTTGAAAGACTGAAACAATACAGACTTAAAAGCTACTCTGCATTTGCTATTAAATCCCATAAGTCTGCACAACTTGGTGTCTTGAGTTTGGCTTGGATCAAAATTGCTCTACGTACTTCCACATGCCGTAGAAGGCAACAGTGATCAGTTAATAGGAGGAGGATCCAAGATCACTAGTACCACATAACACAAGCAAACTCAGACTTCTACTGTGCAATACACTGTGCAATCCTTATGCATATACCATGCAACTATTTCTCCCTGTATACTGAATTTCAGTACAACAAACAAAGGAACCAAAACAAAACACCACTGCTAACAAAAACTGCAGCAGGGCTCGTTGCTCCCCCGGTAAATATCAACACATACAGAAGGGGAAAATCATGAACTAAGCAAGACTCATCAAGTTAATTTTACACTTTTGATAACACTAAATAGACCAAAGCTTTGGGTTTTATTTTTCCTTCTTCATTTGTATGTTTGATTTAAGCTCTCTTGACAAGTCTAGAAAGAGCAGTGATTAATAGCCATGGCCTTTTCTGATAGATTAGTTTTTACCAGAAAAAAAGTCCTTGAGTCAGGTGATTCAGCAACCTGCATGAGCCATTGCAAATTATTTATACATACAAGATCAATGCTTTTTTTTTTTTAAGATTGCTCTTCCTAACTTTCCCAGTAAGACATCTTATTAGAACTGATATCATATTTAGATAGCAATTCCTTCCAATTGAAGAAAAGTTTAATTATCCTTAAGCACAATGTTTATTTTCATCTAGTGTAGTATATTAAAGCTCAAAGAATCAGAAGTCTAGAATGAGATGAGAACAACAGCGAAGTGAAAGAAACATCTAGTTTGAAAAAAAAAGTCTAGTCAAGACTTTCACGAGTTCCCATTACCACCTGTCAGGGCTGCCATGAACAATACTGCATTGATTTGTTTTAGTATTAATGCTGGGTTTCCCCCTCCCCATCCAAAACCAGCTAAACCATTCATGCCTACTCTCTCTGTTGATGAGGCAGTCAGGTGGATTTAATAGCACACCATCTGTCTGCCTGAACAAGTTGTAGTGGTAATGCTGCTAAAGCTTAAAAGGAGCTATTTGCACAGAAATCAGGGCTGCAAAGAGTAAACAAAAGCTTATGAAGCTAAACTGTAAACAAATCTGATTTTCAATTAAATTGTATTCCTAATGAAGCATGTGATATTTCAACTGTAAGGACACTTTCCCCATATCTAGACCCCTTCTTCATTTTCCAGTGTCACAGATTCAAGACTGCTTTGAAGTACATCTCCATCTTTTGAAAATAAAACTCACTTACTATTAAACCTGGAGATCAGTGAAGGAAGAATGACACATGCATGCATCAAGAAAGATCAACTTGTCTAGGCATAACTGGAGATAGCAATTCCTTGCTCTAACCTGAGTGTTTGGATTTTTCAGCTTGTTTGCCTTGAGAAATATTTCTAAGTGGCTGAGGTGGAAAAGGAAAGGGAGGAAACCATGGTAGGGCAAATGGTCCTTTGAGTAGACAGAGCATTATTAGTCTTTGGTAGTTTTGATAAAGAACATTAAACCTGAAGTAAACAGCCACAGCACATGACTTGTAAAGAGAGGTAATAAACATGCAGGTATTAGTTTGCTTTTTCTCCAGCAAGTCAGGAACATTCCTGTTTTCAAGGTCTCCATTCTTGAATAAACACAACATATACTTGTGTCTTTAGATCATTTGGAAAAACATATTTGTGTTCTTTGCACCATCCAGTGTAAGTTTCTTGAGGAAACCTAAGGCAAAGGACAAGAAGGCAGAGGATGACGGGGGCACTTCTAAATTTGAAGACACTCATATTTTGGTGAAATAAGAAAATCACGTGCAATGCAGTTTCTGGAAAACACCAGTGGGTCACAAGCAATGCTGCGAGGCTGAACATCGTGCTTATAACTACACTCTACATACCGATTTTGGTGCCATCCCAAAGGATCATCCACAATCACATAGATTAGTGGGGGTTTAAAAGGAATTAACGGATTTTATATGTTTTTGTACTCATCCTTCATTCAATTTGGTTAATGTGAAACATTATCCCATTGCTGACCTCCAACTAACTGTCTACAGCTATGGGTCCCTTTCAGTTTGCATTTTAGTTATTTGCAAAGGTATATGAACTTCAGGTGTTTTTCACTAGTAATAAGAGGTCCAAATTTGTTTTATTTGTAGAGTCTCCTCAAACAAGCAGACTCGGTTATTTTATCTTATCATACATTAAGTTACTATAATATAGCTTACACAAAATGAACTTCATGCCAAAATTATGTGGTAGTTCAAATTATGCTAGTTTCAATCTAACAGCATCTTGAAACCATCACCAGCACTTTTCCCACATCTATAACATTGCTTTATCTTGAGTTACAAGACAGAGTATTTTTTTTTCCCCTTCACAAGCTCTTCACTGAGAACGTAAGAGGAAAATTAAAAAAGTCACTCATCTGTAAATACTGGTTCTCAAATCAGCTTGTAGGATTTCAGATTAAACTTCTTAATTAAAAAAAATATACAGATATAGATCCTTCGAGAGTGACGCAGGTTGGGAGGGCTTGTAAAGCAATAGTGAGAAAAAAAACCCCAAAACATTAGCTTCTGTTCTTCTCCATTCACATCCCGTCTGGGCATCTGCCCCTGAGAAATGAGATCTCATGGTCAGAAGGCTACATGAACAGCCACCACCTAAGCCAGCTCCTTACAATAGCTTACAGATGCTCCCTCCTACCTTACTTTTCACTTTCCCCAAAACAGACATCCATCCCCTCTCAAGTCACCCTGCTTTCTTTTTCCAGCTCAGTCCTCTGAAGGCTGTTGTAGAGATCTCTCCTTTCCAACCTTTTCCTCCCACTCCCGTGTCTTTTTGAACAGACACTTAGCGTCAGTCCCCCATGTCTCTGATGACTCTTCTACCTTGTTTTCACTGTCTTCTCCTTCTCCTCTCTGACAGCTTTTAAATTAATCTCTATAAACTCTAGCTGTTCCCATGAGAGGCACTGCTGCCCAGTGTGCCCGGGTGGGGAGGCTTCTGCCTCTCACTCCCTTGGCAAGGGTGCAAGAAAGTAATCAGCTGGGTTTGAGGAGGCCAGTTTGCTCAGCTGCATCAGGCCACCGCTCACCATGCTGCCAGGGAAACGATGGACAAAACCAGGACTCAGGCATATTTGTTTCAGCAGGCTATTTGTGTCCATGATGCTGGTTGCTAATGGAACCTTGCTAGCTTCCGAGCTGTTTGAGGGGAACATCTGCTATGCTCTTTCAACCTCTCTCCTACAGACAGGCACCCAACCGCAGAGCGGCTTTCATATTCACATGCACACACACACACAGAGCATACTCAGTAACTGCTACTCATTACTGCCAACACTGAATAAGCGGATGGATAAGATGTTAACAGGTAAACAAGAGATTACTTTTTTCCCCCCAGTGTACCAGAAACAGCATGCTGCTTCAGACCCAAGAACTGCATTTAGGCTGATCAGAAGCAGAAACCAGCATGCTGAAGTCTAATAGGAAATCTGGTAAAATACTCATGGCAGGTGGCTGCTGAGTCACATGAGGAACTTCTGTAAAGTTTCCATCAGGGACTATGACTACATATTTGCTTTCTTCTTTTCCCCATGGTAGCTCTAAAGTTGAGGTTTTATTACCACACTGAACCTATGTTCTCCTGACAAAAGATGTTGACAGGGTAAAAGTTGAGTATTTACAACCATTTTCTGAAAACACTAGCATTCGGCAACTTTCTGACATCTTTTCTTACTTTTTATTTCCCTACTATCTGATGGAAGTGTCTTATGTTTCATGATCATACAAAATTTTGATTAATATTGTAAATAGAAGCTCTGAGTTTGAATGCTAAGCACAAAATACTGGAAAGACTTCACTTTCCATTTCTTCTTAACAAATTTGTGTTCATAGTGGACTGAGGAGGAAGAATATCTGGAAATGCTTTACTAATTTAGCAATGTTTTTTGTTCAAGGTTCACCAATACAGACTGGTGTTACTCAACCCAGGAAGCAGCTCCTCAGGCAAGCTGTTCCCCAAAATAGTTTGGAGGAGAGGGTGGAAAAAAAGAGTACTAGAAAAGCCTTAACCTCTTTCTTCACTTTCTTTTAAATTCAGAAATTACATAACCTGAATAACACAGGTTTGTAACCCTTTCTTTAACCTCTCTGTCCTATATTGTCACCTCTTATGCTGCAGCTTGCCAAAAATTAAACTGTAAGCTTTTTACAACAGAGAGACTTTACAAACACCAGTTGCACCTGTTGTGCACTGAAATAACAAAAAAAACATTAGCAAACAGTTACTGTCATCAGATTTTTAGTGGAACACTTATATGTGAGGATCGAGACACACATCCATCTTGGGTAGCCACCTTTATCATCTGCAACAGTTGACTATTATCCCCCCTAAGCGTTCAGTAATAGGAGGACATTGGCAGAAC
>VWZL01004164.1:617105-649629 GCA_013396915.1 Stercorarius parasiticus | reverse complement strand
AGCTGTTACTGCCACTACATGTTTTCTTCATCTATGGAGGAAAGGTTGTTTTCGTAATTAAATGTTGTCCCCCAGGTGCACTCGAGTTGCTAGTTCTCTCACAAATAAATGAGAATATTTGCAGTTCCATCCAGTAAGGCAATTCAGGCAAATCAATGCTAGAGGTTCAATTCTCAGCGTACAATTATACCTACTCACAATATTGCTTATGAATACATACATATTCAGGGCTGTCGTAATCTGCCTTTCTCTTCAAATTTATATGCACTTNGAATAACACAGGTTTGTAACCCTTTCTTTAACCTCTCTGTCCTATATTGTCACCTCTTATGCTGCAGCTTGCCAAAAATTAAACTGTAAGCTTTTTACAACAGAGAGACTTTACAAACACCAGTTGCACCTGTTGTGCACTGAAATAACAAAAAAAACATTAGCAAACAGTTACTGTCATCAGATTTTTAGTGGAACACTTATATGTGAGGATCGAGACACACATCCATCTTGGGTAGCCACCTTTATCATCTGCAACAGTTGACTATTATCCCCCCTAAGCGTTCAGTAATAGGAGGACATTGGCAGAACATATTTTGCATAGCAGGTAGGGAAAACCATAGGTTTTGTTAGCCTTGATTTACTTAAGTGGGCAACAAACACGGTCTGCATAACCATCCGTAGAACCAAGGCTTCTCTTTGAATCAAACCGGTTGCTTTCTGCACTTGAATTTGTCTCTCACTATGCTCACATACTACGTTGGAGCGTTTAGCTGCATCTTTTAATAGGACAACATTACTTAAAAATACTCCTTTAACATAAAGTTAAATGTGATAAACCAGAAGGTTTGGAGGTGAAGAGTTAAAAACCTGCACTCTATTCCAACATCAAACAGGAAGGCAAAGAGCAAAACAGAGAAAACTTCCTTAGATTTACCACTGTTTCTTCTGCAATTTATTTTTAATCAACAGGTCTCTTACTGCCATCTTCAGCTATTTTACAGAGCTTTTGTGTCATTTGATGAATAATGCAGCCTGTTGTCACCCCAAAAGCTGAAATATTAAAGTGATAGCTTTTGTCAAAATCTGAGGCAATAGAAAACTGTTGGACTTCCAGGGAAAATACAGGAACTTCTGAGGTTTGTTGGGTTTTTTGTTGGTAGTTATGAGGGGGTTTTTTTGATTGGTTTTCATTCCCTCTCCCCACCCCCTGCTCCCCCTCNNNNAGCTGTTACTGCCACTACATGTTTTCTTCATCTATGGAGGAAAGGTTGTTTTCGTAATTAAATGTTGTCCCCCAGGTGCACTCGAGTTGCTAGTTCTCTCACAAATAAATGAGAATATTTGCAGTTCCATCCAGTAAGGCAATTCAGGCAAATCAATGCTAGAGGTTCAATTCTCAGCGTACAATTATACCTACTCACAATATTGCTTATGAATACATACATACTCAGGGCTGTCGTAATCTGCCTTTCTCTTCAAATTTATATGCGCTTTTATTTTTGAATGCTTTCATGAATAGCTAACTTTTTCCTGCACAACGATGCACCTTGATTGTCTTCTGTTAAACAAGAACTGCTATTCCCTGAAGCCGTGTCGAAGAAATATTTTTAGACATTTCTAGTCAGTTTTCCATCCGATTACAGTGGTTGTTAGTGTTGTACTAGGATTACTCTGTCTCCCACCAGACTCAGAAGTGAGACGCAGTGGCTGCCTTCCCATATTAACTAGCTATTCTTTGGGGAGGGGCAACAAAAAACCAAAAAAGGGCTCCCATGGCTGCAAGTTTTCCTTGATTTTCAGACATGAACAATGCATTCTGTTAAAGCCTCCAAAGATGAAATTTAAGCAAGCATCCATTTTCCTTTTTAATAAAAAAAGCTTAAAGAAAAGCCAGAGTATCTGTAGCAGTTGCCGTGGCCATTTCAGTCTCTGTAAATGCACCTTTATTTTCTAGACTGACAGGTTGCTTAAATATAAGCAAGCAGCTGAGAAGGCTTTCTTTTTCCTTGAGGGAAGAAGAAAACAGCGTGAATACCACGGCAGCAAGAGAGGAAGGGAGAATAAAAGGGAAACAGATCCTATCAACATCCTGTCATAAAGAAACAGAATTATTTGCTTGCTGCATCAGCCTTCCACAGAAATACAGCACCAACACCTTGCAGCTAATGTCTAAGAACTACACCAAATAAATAAGCTCATACAAGAGCTTAATTTTGAAACTTTAGTTCACTTCCCATTTCAGGGGCTCGAACAACTCACAATATATTTATATAGTTATAATGCAGAGAACATCCAACAGAATTTTAAACCAGTTTGGGATGAGAATAACTTTCATACAGAAGACACTTTCTTTTTTTATGTAAGTCTATCACTTGGCCTGTAGAGGCTCATTTCAAACAACATCAAGCAATGGAATGCTAAGAGCAGAAGTGTGATCACTTGGAAAAGAAATACATGTTAAGATGTCTGTAGGTTTTTTTAGTGTGGCAGTTTTTCAGACGTGAGATGTGTAGTGCAGCATAATGGGGAGGGGAATAAATAATCTAGCACGGGGCGGGGGGGAAACACAACCAAAAACCACCAAGGTAAGTCCAAATTCCAAAGAAAGAGATAAGTAAAAAGCCACAATAAAGTCCATTCATTGTTCCTTTGTTATTTAACTACAACAGTCAGAAAAATGGGGGGGGGAGGGGGGGNGGGGGGGGAAATCATATCGTATAATTGTATGGCTCCTGCTACAGTTTATTTCTCTGAAAGCAGAGCTGAAGAACACCTAAATCGCAAGAGCTGTAAAGCAAAACAAGAAACTTCAATATAAAATTTTATGGTAAAAGTAAGAGAAAGCTAACCACAGTTCAAGCTAAAGACACGTATTGTATTTCTTTGATAACATTTCCACATTTCTATTGGATTCTAGCATCCTAACATAGAAAAGCACTGGGAATCCATTTTAAGACACACTTCCTTGCGAGATGGCCATTAAAGACATATTAAGCTTTGCTTTTCCCTCAACACTGCCTATTTCCCTTTAAGTTTTAAAGATTGCATAAATATCCCCGATTTCAATACAATAATGAAAAAATAAAATAAGACAGACACACTTCTGTCCCCAAATTGTAAAGTGCACCCTAGCCCACAGGCTTTTTGGAGACCTTGTTGAGCATGACCTGATACCTACATGAAGGGGGCTTCACCGTTTGCTCTGGGAATAGTACCACCCTCACCAACCTGTGAGCAGAGCTGAAGGGAAATAGTCTCCTGTGGAAAAGAATTCCATTTCCAATTGGCCAGAAAGCTGTTTTTCTTTTAAAGACATGTCATGGTGGGCTGACTTCACTCCAGACAAAGGCTGAAATGATGTAATTAAACCCAAAATTTATTAAGGGAGGCAAAAATCAAATTAAACATGAAATATGATCTGTGCCGCAAGTCTCATTTAACTATCACCAGGAATTCAGATGAGAAAGGGTGCAACCTGAATTAGAGCTAGTAAAATAACAGTCCTACCTTTCTTTTACACCCTCCACCCCAGCATCATCCCTCTAGGGACTGTTTGTCTGACACAGGTCTTCCTAAGGAACCTACTGTTTGCAGTTGGGCCAAAGAACAATCCCATGACTTCTGTTACACAATATCACTTGAGATCTACCTCACAGCCACATCTTCACCTCTGAGGATAACTTTTGGAAACTAGTCCAGTCTTAGAAATGTAGCACACAATACTTTTTAGAACGTACTAAAGGCTAATTTACATGCTACATTACAAATGCACCATCAGTAACAGTTTCTAGTGTCTTTGATGGAATATTACTCTGCTCGGTACAGGAAACCAGTTATAGATGAAATATAGCCATGCCCATCGGGGAGCTGAAAATGAAGCTATCTCTCAGAGTCACTTTTTCAGGTCAAATTAGGCAGTGCTGAGCTGATACAACTGCTAGTAAGAAATAGGTAAAGTTCTCTACAACTACACAACTAGAGTGTGGATTTATTACTCTCAGGAAAACACGGTGTATACACTTATATTTCCTCCAAGACTCACCCAGTTCGATAGCCTGCGTTAAGCTTAAAACAGGTGAGAAAAACCCCAGGCAAAGGAAGAGAGCATCATGCCTGCATGATATGTGGAAATGTATAGGAAGGTACCTTCATGGCATTACTCATACTTTCCTTTATATAGTAGTACCAGAAGTCGTTGAGAAAAGATTTGTGCCAAGCTTGCAGATCTTACTTCCTGAGAGTCTGAAAACTGAATACTTGCATGTTTCTCCCTTTTAAAAATAATTTCTGAAGGTCAGCAGGGACTGCTGGAAGAAGATTCTGCATCACCCTGGAAAACTACAAAAGAGATGGAACGTGTCAGTGCTAATACCCACTGGACTCAGTATGGCAAGCAAAAAAAAAAAATACAGCTTCATGCACAGAAATATATATGGAATATACCTGCTGCACAAACACTTGATACCCATATTCAAAGGGATGCAATTAAAGAACTAGAAGACCAAGCTAATTAAAGTGAGAAGGCAGAGATCACACTGACAAAAGAGGGAGAGAAATTAACTTGGCCTGAATGACATTCAGAATACTGGAGCAGCTACAAATAGGAAGGATGAATTGTGCCTGCAGCAGAAGGTGCACAGCATGCGGGCTTTGCTGTTAGCTACAGTGCTGAATCCAGGATACAGATAAAACAAATGGGAAAAGTCACTCGAAAACAAGGCAGAGAATGCAAGGATAATGCCAGAGGACAGGAGACAAGTATTTAGCAAAGAAAGAGGTTAAAGCGATTTAGGTGAAGAAAAAGGAGTTCCATTTTTCAAAACTGCATCCTTCGGATGTAATGCAAGGAGAGGGTGCAATAGACCTGACAGAAAAAGTCTCCATGCTCAGCCACTAGTTTTTCCTTAAGAGGAAACACAGGAAAACATTGGCAATTTGAGATGCCTTAGATTCAGCAGCACAGTGAAGTTTCTCCTTAAAGCAAAGCCCAGAGAAACATTTTTTCCAAAATAGTCTACATTGAGACAAGAAAAAAAGGTGGTTAAGAAGTCGAGTTTCACCTATCTTTGTAGAAAGATTTAGTACTGAATTATTGCAAAAAAAAGTTGTTTGGACTTTGACAGAAGCATTTTGCCAAAGCAGGAATCCAACAACACCTGCACACCAAAAGAGTAGCTATTCAGCAACAGCAACACTTATCAAGAGTGAACCTTTACAACATTCAGAGGACCTGACTTAGAATGGATTTTGGAGGATGCTACTTACATTGTGTTCCCAAATTTCACCTAGGGAACAGACATGAAAAAGTAAGTAGGGAGTTGAGAAGGGGGAAACAACAACTATTCATTCACAGTTTTTCCCATAAGTCTCACTTCAGAAAAATACAACCACCACAAGCTAAAAGTTAGGGATGTTGCAGCCCAGGATGCAGAAACATTCAACCAAAAATAACAGAACGTAGCTAGCAACAGCATCCAAATATCCTCGCTTACAGCCCACTACCCTAGTCCTTGCCTCTCATTTGGCTTTCCACAGGACTTATAAATAGTTGAACTTAACATTGCTTTGTTGCAAGACCAGCAATTACTCTACTGTTTGTACATCCCAAAAATTCTGGGTAAGCACAACGGCATCAGTGGTATTTAAGGCTGTGAGCCTTCAGGCATGTTGCCAACTCCTCTGAGTAGACATAGTTACTATTAAAAGTTTTAACAGTAGTTAACTGGACTTGCAATTTGGTAGAAGTAGCCATCCTGCGGCACCACAACTACAGACAGTACTCAAATGATATTGCATAATAGATATAAATAAACCTGCAGGGTTTGTTTTATTTTTGATTTTCACATTCTTCACCCACAAACTTTATTTAGCTTACATCTAGTAACAGGTATACTTAAATTTTAAGAGCGGATGTTCAAGATGACTATGCTTAAATACCTTGCAGCAGTTGAAGTTCCTTTACCATTCTCCCTCCCAGTCTGCCCCTAGTTTATCCAACAAGTCTGATGAATATCAGTATAGATTATTGTTTAGGTTCATTTCTGATGGATGTACAGAACTAGGTATAACCAAAGAGATAGCTAAAGAAATACATGGACTAGATAGAAAAAAAAGTTGAAGCCTCTGTAAGAATAGTTCTGTGGCTTGTACAGTCTTCTCAGGTACAACATTAGGAGGCCTAAAGTATTGAAGTGCTCACATATGTTGTATCAACTACCACCAAATTCATCAAGGACTTCCTGGTATCCCAGTAAAAGGATAAGGAAAGAGTCTGGGCTGTTAACTCATAGCCAGTGAGCAAGTCAGGTATTGCAGCTCTGAAGCTTTTCTGTCATAAAACTTGTTGTATAAAACAACCACTGAACTAGAATAGAGAGTGTAACCCTAAAATAAAAAAATAAAATAAAAAAGAAAACTAGCAGAGGAGACAGCACAAGTAAAAGGCAATTGAGAACTTTATACTGTCCTGGCATTAATAAACCTGTAAGTCTGTTTTCATGTGAATTCATAATTCACTGAACTATGCTATTAGCAGTTTATTGCTTTCTAAAACTGAAGATTATTTGCTAAAGAAAATCAAGATAAAGAAAGACAGATCAAGTATAACAGACCAAAGCTTTGAAAGAAATATGTCAGAAAGTCAGCCAGGAAATGGCACAGCAATAAATTAACAAAAACAAAAACAAACAAAACCACATTACTAACTGCTATTCAAGATACCTGCAAAGGAAATGGCGGTGCTGGAAGGAAATCAACTTGCTCACACAAGATACTCATGAATTGTTTCTGAAGCTGGTAACTCATTCTCCCCTCTAAAATACATCATGAGCTTTGCAGTTCAGTAAAGGATAAATAATCTGAATGACAACAGCGCATGAAGCACTTGCAAGTACATTCCCTGACAGATTTCCATGCAGAGAAAAATACCTGTTTGGAAATACCGAGCATCAAGCCATTTGGGAGAAAGCTCTGATTTTCAGAATAAGAAACTGATATTTATCATCACAAGGTCTAGTTAAAACAAAGGATCTACCATACTACCTGTGCAGAAAAGAAGAACTGACTAAAGCCAACACTACGAACACAGAGTGCTGCCAGAACTCATGAAGAAATATGCACTCCCTTGAATGCACGAGCACAACTAGGCAAAGAACTGCCTCAAGAAAAATCACTCAATGGATCAGAGAGCTAAAAACCCTAAAAAAAATCATGATCTTTGAGCCAAGCAAATCTATATTTCCTTAAAAGTTACAGCTTAAGAGAGGAGATTATATATTTCAAGCATCTTTCGCATGAACATCACTTTCTGCCTCAAACTGCTCTGCCAGGGCTATAGGTTTCCCAATCATTTGAAGATGACTTTTCTACTAAGAGTTTCCAAGCTGTAATGCATTTTGCTTTTTTGAGAGGCAATACAAATGTAGTATACGCATTAAGCTGAGATAACAGGCTACAGAAAAAAATTAAGTGCAGGATAAATGGGAGGAATGTACATTAATTATTTCACACTGGCTTTGTCCCCACAAAGGCTGCTGAGCTACTAACTCTTTGCAGACAAGCTCCACTCCCCTGTATCATGTTTCTGTGGCAAACACAGAAGCCCCACAGAATACAGGGATGACTCCAGCCTAACTCAGTTTCCTGAACACCAAGCCTGAGCGTTTCCCAGTGCAAAGTTCTGCTCCTTCACCATGCTCCATTCAATTGCCTCCTCATCATGAGTCCCCACTAGCTCTCAGTGAAACGTTACTGGAGCAGACAGTATGGGAATGCTCTGCAAAGAGGGACTTCAGTGGTGCATCAAAAGCTAGGGCATGTACAGTGACAGCCAAGCTACAGAAACAGCAATCCTTAAGGGCATAATGATTGCCATTACCTCTGGCCTTTGTATCCATGGGAGCTACAGAAAGCACAGCCTTTTACGCTGGGCAGCTATTCTGGAACGGCTATTACAGGTGCAGAATTATGCCCAACGCATTGCAGGCAAAGGACGTCAACTATGCTGAATTGTATGCAGCATCCTCCGCAACTAATCAGGTCTCCAGCATTACCTACGACATTGGCTAGAGCGTGGTGCAAAAGCTACAATAACCAAAAGCAACATGTAGCAAAAGCTACAATGACCTGAAGATCACCACAGTTAAGAGTCATTAACATAAGCAAAACAAATAAGCATCTCTCTACAGAAAACTACATATCCTCTCACAAGATGAAACCCCAACAACCATAGAAAGTTATGGAGAAAGTAGGCTTGATGTGAAAGCAATGTCAGCTGTTTTCCAGAGATACAACCAGCAACTACAGCAGTTACGCTTGACAACTATGTCACGGGCACTAAGAAATCACATTTTCCCATTGTTCTAACATACCAAAACTGAATAAACTGGGCAGAAAAGACAGTTCTTATGCAACAGTTTCCTGAGCCCTGTACTTCCATCCGATATCATACACAGGTATTTGGAAGATCCTTTCTGAAGGCAATTGCATGCCCACCACAGACTCGGGGGATAACTTCCACTGGTTGCACAGCTGAGCAGATAGAGTACATTAGCCCTCTTCAGATTGCTTATTCCTCAGCTCTTGCATGTTTCTCTTATTTAAGATTCAAAGCATATTCATAGCAGTAAGCCTTAAAAGGCATCAATTTCGTTTCCAAAAGCAAATACACATCCATCTTCCTGCACCTTTGCTAGTAGACGATAACTAGTCAGTGCCCTTGGAGGCATGCGGCAGGTAATAGAGTGTGGCCAGGAGTCAGCCCCTCAGAGAGTTCCTTTCTGAATCTCAGAAGAAAGTTGTTATTTGAAAGGTTTACGACACTAGCATTTGCCCCAACACACAGGGTACAGGGATATATTTGAAGCCCTGAGGTATTTCCCAAATGCCAGTGGCAAGACACTGGAGAACAAAGCACCAGCACTTGCCTCCAGGCAAAAGAAAGGGATAATTTGGGTGAGGACTTTCATGAACTAACAGTGGATTAGTCATACGATCTCTTTAAGAGATGCTGCACGAGTGTCAAGCAATGTGTTAATAAAGGAGAGAAACGTGTCAGAAAAGGAGAAGGAGAGAACGCTGTGATACACCATACCTCTCCCCCTGAATTTTAGTTTTTGTTTGACTGCACATTTCAGCAAATTGCAAAGATCTGTACAACACTAGAAAGCCTCCTGTAAGAGTGAAGTCTTGCATTTTCTGCGCACTCAGCACCAGGCCCTCAGGCAGTAGTTGTTATAGCAGCTAGTCTTCAAAGATCTTACTACTGTCCTGCGCTCCAAGGGAAATGTCACCCCACGCAAGAAGGATTCAGAGAGAACATTTCGTATTATTCTAACATACAGATACATTCGACAGAGGTTAGTGTATATACATGTGTGACACCACACACAATTGTTTTCTCTTGATTTTCTTTTGTTTAATCTTACAATGGTGTTTTCAGGTCTCCTTCCTCTTTACCTACCAATTGTTTAAACAAGATAATAAATTAGAAGACATAGTTAATAGATATACTAGGCTAACAGCAGCAAGAAAATTCACATCAGTTTTACAATGGTTAGTGTCAAAATCCCCATTTCTTTCTGCAGCCCCTGTCAGTGCTTCTTCCCATCTTGGCACCATAGCCCAGTTCTCCGTTAGACCCTATTCCACAGCCTTCTCAGTCCTACCAGAGCAAGAGCCCATCAGTGAGAAGTCACCTACCACTGTAGACATGTAAGCTTCAGGAGACAGATCAAGCTGTCCTTCATCCTCAGCCAGGGAGGCAAAAGCACTGTCCACTGAGAGCGTGCCTGGATCCACGCACAGCCAGGTCCTGCTCTCCCCAGCATCTCCCCCAGCACTGCTGGGAAGGCGATGGTGGGTCATGGCCAGGAGAAACGCCTGTGGAGCAGGGCAATGCAGGCGACTGGCTGTCGGCACAGCTCAAGCCGTGCTGCAAGCAAGGAACACAGAGTGGTGGCAGCAGGCTGAAAGCAGAGATCTCCTGGTAGCAGTTACAGTCCCCAGGGTATTTTTCTCAGCCAAAACAATACAATTTTTCCTCAAAGCGCTACCAAGGTCTGTCTTGCACTTGATCAATAGCTTATTGAAGTGTTAAGACAGTATTAGGCTCCACATAAGCAATTTTACAGGAGGTCAACAGGTACATTTAAGGAGGTGGGAATTTATTGTCACTTCCACAGGTCCTACTGCATCATTGTCAGGTCTGGGGGTTTGGTTGGGGGTTTTTTTGGTCATTCTTTTTTTTAACTTGTTTCTCTGTTATTTTGGGGGGGTTTTTTTGAACAGGGGGAAGAACAAAGCCTGCCAGTAAAGAGGCATGGATCAGCCCCATCCAGCGCTTGGGCTCAGGAAAATACAGCTGCTATTTTACTTCCTTAATTCATATCAGAAATTAAGGGAGTTTTCACATTACATATAGATCTGTTGCACATAACTACTGCTACTCCATCCAAACCTCTCATTAGGGGCATCGTGACAGCTTAAAAGCAACCCATTTTTCCTCCACTTCAAGTACAGGAGTAAAGAGTCCGTATGCATCCCTATTGTTACTAGACCTTGACGTGATTGCCATGTCACATGTAGCAAATAAGATGCCAACGCAACTCCACCCAGGCTGCATTGACATACATTCACCACATACAATAAGTTCTCAGATTGGGCTTAATCTTCATTTCCATCACATCTGCCATACAGTTACACAACCCATGGATAGCGGTAGCTGTCCTGCTGAGGTAGTAGAGGTGTGTGTAAGAAGACACTTTTGAGTTGTGCTCACAGAATTGGGCATGGCATTGCTCAAGACACTCAAGTTTTCCAGAGTGGGGATTGAAGACACAGTTCTCCAACAGCTGAATTGTTTTTTTTTTTCCCCCTCAGTATTGTGGCTCCCGCACCACCTCCACAAGCATCACCTCCTGTTTAATTTGCTGACACATCCCCATCACAGAATTATGCTTCAGTTGCTCTTATTTCTGCCAAATCAAGTCTATTTAGACTGAAGTTTTCCATACCAGAAGATTGCCTCAGGCACAATTCTTTTGCAAACTTTCAAGCTTGACTGGTTTAGCTATTTCCGAGAATAAGGCGAGAAGAAAAATAGGTACTTCGCTTAGCTCAAAAACAAATCCTTTCCCATTTGCCCCAAATAAAACACTCCTGACACCAACACACAGGGCAGAAATGGGTACAAGTCTTGATGAAATGGGGGAGAACAGAATATAATCCTGTAAATGCAGAGATTAGCTGCCAGTCTAATTTTGAAAGTTATCTTCAAGCAATTTAAGTTCAAAAGTGATCTCCAAAGAGAGGACAAAGAGATGGGGGGAGCATCTGTAATTCTCATTGGCCAATCTGGCCCAAATCACAATAAACTTTAATACCCCTTTTATATGGGAATATAGTTTTTGGTTATAATTTGCAAAAATATTTGTAGTGTTTTATACATGATTGAGTATCAGTATTAATATATATAGCCCAACTATAACCATTGCTTAAGTCATAATTTTATTACTTTCCTTTTAAAAGCCTTTGCCTAGATTTGAAAGTTCCTTTTTTTGTGAGCAGCCTACTCCATGTTGACACTTACCAAGAACTGAACACAGTACTTAAGCATGCTTTTGAACGCATGTTTCCTGTAGCTTGTCTTGTTAACATCTCATTAAATTTCACAGACTTCCACACTTTAGAGAGCTTTCCCTGCAACCTTTCAAAATAGACTAACAACAGAACACATAGTTGCATCCTCTGCCACTCACAGTGCAGTAACAACCCAGGAGCCAAAAGCTCAGAGAGCCGCAATTCCTGCCAGCATCACACAGGCAGGTCCAAGACTTGCCTTCTGAAACTGCAGTAGGTAAGTCTTTTTAGGTAACCAGGAATGACCAAGAGCGAGAGGCCCAGACTGCTCCTGCTTGCTCCTTTTCAGCCCAGCCAGAAATAATGTCCAGTTGTTTCTGCTTTCCTCTCCTCAGAGAACAGCTGCTTCAAGAGCGAGTGAGTGAGTTTGGTGGTTTCTCTGTATGCAGTCTCTTGCTCAAAGGGATGTGCCTAGCCTATTAGCTGTTCTGGACTTCAGGGGATCTAGATTTTTATAAATAATTACATACTTTCTAGAGTACAATTTTTCAGCAAGGTTCCTTGTAAAGACATTCTGTGGACTTGCAGTTAACACTGCATGTTCAGAAGACTACAGTTATTCCTTAATACCAATTTACAGCTGGAAGACAATAGAACATTAGGGTCAACTCTACGCATAAGGAAAGCGGGTGGTTGCCTATAAAAAACCAGACTGATATGTGAACCAAAACAGTTTTCACCCCTGCCCAGTCTCGCCCATACCACAGCCCCAGATATGAGGCAGATGGATGTTGCTGCAAAATGCAACAGGGCATTTTGGTCACAGGGCAGCAGCTGGCCCCACATATGCAGAAGTGACAAACGGAGTACTCTCAAGCCTGCCCCATCCCTTGAGTCCCCCAGCAGCTGCAGCAGTAAGACAAGGCTGGTTCTCGAGAGCTCTGCCTCTGACCTGGTGTCCCAGCTCTAACTTATTCTACTTCCCCTCGCCATGTGGGCTTTTCTAGCCTCAGGTCTTTGTACTGTCACTTGTCATCCTCATACCCAGTCAGCAGCTTTCCCAGATCCAGACCACAACACCCTTAGGCAGCTTAATAATCTGAGGCAGCATAGGCTGAGAAGAACAGAAATACTCCTTTTCCCATACCTGGCTTCAACAGCACCCCTACAATTGCCAAGCTGAAGTAATTTTGCTTTTCTGTCTTAGTCTTCACAATAGTAAAATGAAGATTCATTAGCATTCACTTATGAAACAAAGCAGTATCAACAGCAGTCATGACAGGCCAACATCGTAGACCTCAAAAACCAAACACCTATGCCTTTGCAGGCTGAGACAAGGAGGCCGGGTCCAGCTGACAATCAAGCCAACCTGTACCTTCTTGGCACCAGATAGAGCGAAAACCCTCCATATACACCCCCCTCCACCCCACTAATGGGTTATTTAGAAAACAAATTACAGTTAGAAGAGAAATCCCACATACTTAAAACAGGTACAGAAATTTATTCTCATGCCTTCCACATTCTCCAGTGTTTTTTGACAGGACTACCACCATCCTTCTCTAAGAGTGTCCCAGTCATGACAGAAGTAGCCAGATCAAGCACATTTTAATACCTTAACACACAGGCCCTACAATACTCATGTAGTAATATACAAGTTAGTTAAACACCACTAAAACTCCCTGTGCTCCTGAGGGCTGACCCTGTACTGACCAACATCACCACCAAGGACAGGAACTGTCCTGAATATGACACTGAATATTACAGAGGAGGTGTGTACGTCGGGGAAGATGATTTGGAAAGCTTTCCATTCGGAAGAGTTCCAGCCCCCCACCCAAACTAGACAGGCAGCATCACCAAGATATAGCAGTCCCTCAACTCAACAAGCTGTCCCTCAGAACACCATAGACAACAAGCATGCATATGACAAAGAAAGGTAATCTTATAGATATGTATATTAAATATATTGCTTTATATAAAATATGAAAAAAACATGAACATCATAAAGATCATAGAATACCTTGCCCGTATGTGTGACTCGCATATGTCCAAATGTACAGAAAGACATTTAAGAGGCCTGCACTGTCAGATTCCTTTGGTGCTATGTATCTTTTCATTCTGCTCTCCTTTGTATCGGTGACTCAGTCACGCGTTCCCTAAGGACAGAAACGTCTATTGGTGGTGACGGGGAAAAGGCAGAGACATTTATCACAAGCTATAACAAGAGAAATATCCTGCCAACACTGCAGTCATTAGCAAATCATTTTTTCCACAACACTGAAAAAAATTAAAGGTCCTCCCTTTTAATGCTACCAAAAACATACGCATTTCCATAAATCATACAATCAGTGTTTACAACACCAGATCCCTATAAGAGTGCATCAGATGAAGTCTTAATCTGTTTTGCTTAAGTGCTTTTCACTTATTAGCAGAGATTACATCTTGCTTTTAAACAGTGAAACTCTAAATTACACATTTTTAATAAAACCTATTTTTCCCTGTCAGAATGCCGTTCAAGTCAAAATGTTTTTCACTAGCTTTTTATTTTCCTGCTGACTCAATTACTGAATTATAGTTTACTACAAGCAATGATTTTCATATCTATTTCTTAAATCAAACAGCTTATGTGATGTTGAATTTTCTATGCATACCGATTTCTTAAAGCATCCTAATTCAGTGTTCTTACACTATAGGAGGAACACATCTCTCTGCCTGTGCATGATTGTTTCAGACAAAGCTTTCAGGAGAAATTCTGAGTTGCACAGATAAACTTACATGGAAGAATACTCGCACAAGTTAAGTGGCTGGCCTTTCTTTGGAAAGACAACAGTTCTTTCAAAGTTCAGTAGACAACAAGGTTGTTAAATATACTGTTACCAACTAATTTTTGATGGTCCTGAGAAAAGTTATTTTAGGAACCACTGAGTAATATTGGGAGCTTGAAACACGACATGCCAGTTTTCAGTCATTCTCCAAGCCAAAGTCATGTTTTCACACACACAGCAGTTAAATGCTTAACTCTGAAACCATCCCTCACATACACAAAAAGAAATATTCACTTGTATAAGGGCTGCTGGTGCCTACACAAATAGCAAGCTAAGTCTGGTAAATAAGGTATTTGACTGCTGCTTTAGTACCTAACACTGGAGAGTAAGCTCTGAAGGAGTCTTTCACCGCTATCATCAAATTTGATATCATTCTTTACCAGATATGTTTTCTACTATAGACTAGAAAAAGTAGATAGGTCCTGAGATCTGATCTGCTTATTTCAAGGAAATTGTCTATCGGGGATATTCTTTCATATGCAAAGTTCTTTTAGCTACTTAACTGCACTGACATCTGAATGATATTCAGGTAGGAGAGCCATCAGGTAGATCATTGTTAAAGTTATATTCACAAAAAATAAGGGAGCTACAGGTCCTTTTCAAAACTTCAAAAAGATATTGCTGTGATAGTGGCCACATAAGTAAAGGAAGCAATCATTAGCTGAACTCCATATCTGATTATCACAGAAAAAAAACCCAGAAAATATCTATTAGTTCTTTCCAGCCACCACTCAAAAGCATAGTTCACCTAGCTCGTCTTCAAGTTATTGGAGATTATTTTTTCACTTTTTAACCACAACACTACCTGCTCACATGCAACAGTCATTAGGAAGGGAAACAAAATTCTCAACACTAACTAGATATGGTATAATCAGGTAATCTGGGATCACACAAGCTATTGATTCCTGCAACATAAATCAAAGCACAAGACCAGCCTGAGTCAAGTTTTTGTCCCAATACATTCACGCGCTCACTTAAATCCAAGGTATGTACACGTAGCAGAGGGCAGGGTCTAGCCACTTGTTTTGTGGTGCCTCCCTTTCCTAGCAATTAGAGAAAAAGGCCTTCAGAAACTGAACTGGCATATAACTCTTACAAGGATCGCAGATATTTTCATCGATTTTGTTTTACACATAACCACAAATAAAAACATAGTTTGTTGAAAATACTCTATCCAGCTCCAGAGAAATAACATGAACCATCAACACAAGCAAGTACGTGAATTCTATTTGATATCTTTCCTGTGTGATACCATACAGACACATCTTTTTGTGAGAGAAAGCTGCTGTGGGACTCCCAAGGCTATCAATGCCCTACTGCTATTTGCATGTTAAGTTATGCTCATCACCTTCTTGGTTGCACCCACACCTTCACTTTATCACTTCAAATGAGTAGTTCAATTAAATATATTTTCAGCAACTACATTAAAATGAAGTCTAGCATAATTCATCTTTCTCTTGTACTTTAACCCACATTAATCAGTTGTGGGCTTTCAGACCTATATGCAAGAGTATAACAGAGGATTCACAGTCGTTATTATATCCCAGTGGAATTACGACCATTTGATCAGATATTACCAGCAGTAAGGAGTATATAACCTAGCAAAAGGGAAAGTTTGTTTCAGTCTACATAAGAATCCCCAGAAGGACAGCTGAACACCATAACTGCAATGTCAACATTTAAATGCTGGAAATTTACTCCAGAGTAAGAGGTACGACCAGCCATCTGCATCTGTGAAGGTGCCAAAAAAAAAAAAAAATCAGTGAACTATGTGCCAGATTTTAACTTGCACTGAAACGTGACTATCTCTTCTCTTGCACCCTTTAAAACTGTTTAGTTAAAGTATAACCAAGTTGAGTATTTTATTTTGAAGCAGCATATTACTGCTATCAGTATGAAATCTCATACATGTGAAATTATACTGCGTGGTGAAAATGCAAAAATCCAATTCACTACAACTGAAAGCACCCTACACTAAAATTGAGATGCTCTACAGAATAAACAGACTGCACTTCTGATCAACCACTAATGAACTGTGTGTATGAGTAGCCAAGAGAAGGGGAAGTGAAAAAACAGCGCGTATATATGTATTCATAACCTATGGGATAAATGTTTATATGTTGCCAAAACAGGATCCATAGATAATGCAGAAATTAAAGAATGCTATTTCAGATAGCAAATTACCACAGAACTTAATACCTAGATCAGTATAGTACTTAATAGAAAAATACAATGTAAGGGTAGTTTTAAACGGAAACTCAGGTAGTTTTAAACAGCATTCTACCTGAAAGTATAATATATTTTCTATCAGATGTCTTCATGTGTCTACTAAATTATGTGGGTATATTTGAAAACAGAATACAAATATACAGCCTACATGTAAAATACAGACCCATTATCTTTTAATGTCAGGATTTTAAATGAGCACCAGTCAGTGAGCAACATTCTCTCTCTTACACTGCAAAAAACTTAGCACTAAAATTCAGTTTGACAGATTCAGAACATATAGTGCCACTGAGTCAAGGAGCAAAGTTAAAAGGCAGCATAACACAACAGGGTGACAGAATCTGTAAACTGCAGCTGTAATCAAACTAACCCATGTAACATACTGTTCCAGTACAGTTTTGATGATTTTCATAGTGTCCCAAACCACAAGCCAAGGATAATATTACATCAAGAGAACAGTTTGAGGCACCTCAGCGCGAAGAAATCACAAGGCTTACTGCACAGAAACAATGCAATTATCAAACTTTGTCATCAACGTAATTAAAGCAAGCAAAGCAGCAACCAAAAAAAAAAAAGCATTTTACCTTTTTAAGGAAAAATTTCTGTAATTTCTTGTGAGGCAGCTTTATCATCTTTTTTTCAGCATTCAGGATACAGGTCAGACACCGCAAGTACTTGAGCCATTCTGCAGCGGTTTGACACCTTTCGTCTTCTCTATTAACTTGCTGCAGCCAGCTTAGCTCAACACGTCACCAGACGCCAGCCCAGCCCAGCAACAGATTAAAAGGCAAGAGCTAGGCTGGATCTCATCTTTGACTCAAACGAGGAAGCTATATACAGACACTACAGCTCCAGCCAAAGCCTATAGCTGTGTTGTCAGCATGTGGAGGAAGAGAACAGCTATGAGGTCTGCATCTCTCCCTAGAAAACCTGCAAAGTTAAAAGGGGTGCTTATCCCGAGGCAAAAATTTACAGGAGAATGAAAGAGGTACCGAGATGCTCAGTATCTCGCTGATCCTTTCAAACCTTGTGCTATAGAGGAAACTCGTTCAGTGTTCAGGACTCTGAAACCTTCCCCGGGTTGCCTGCTGAGTGCAGTTTGCCACCGCGCACCTGTTAATTGTGCACATTGTATGTGACTCAGCCAAGCACAGGAAAAAGCCTGTCATTTATGTTTTCTTGAAATCACTTGGAGACTTATTTCCTTTGAATAGGTTTTAGAAAAATCTCTACGGAGAAAGAGATTACACACAAAGATGTTATATACAGATACACACAGAGGTATTTATAGAGTGTACCAATGCTGAGTTTGATTCAATGCCATAGGAACCAAAGATCATGGGTATTGCTGCCTTCCCTTTGGGAATCTGCAAATTCAGCTCCAGATTTGGAAGGACAGTGCCCAGCAGCACATCAGTGATGCTGCATCTCCTGGGCCACTGGCGTCCTAAACCAGGAAGGTGCTGTAGGACAACCTGATCTGAAACACAGTGTGCGCTCCCAATTATGCCCGTGGGATAATGCCTATATTTAAGAATGAAGCACACACTGAAGCAGCTAGTTGAATCGGTTTAAAAATCTCTTCACCATCAAGCTACCTCCCTGACCAGTACTGTAGTGCTTGAAGAGTCAGTGGCTGCGAGGATACACGTAAGTGTATTATGAGGGGAATTTCTTCAAAACACTGTGTCAGTCACTCCCAAATCTCCATCTCTTGTTTTTATACTATAAATGTTATTTCACATAAGCTGTGGCTGAAAAAAAACCCCTCACGCCCGTAATAGTCTGTCTCTACCTGGATCACATTTCTGTGATGTGCATCATTCCCTTACCACAAGAGCTATATTTGTTCCTCTGCCTTCTTGCTGTCCCATTCTTCAGGAGCTTAAGTACCACAAGCACTCTCTATGTCACTGCAAAGTTCCACTCCTATGGCAGCACATGTACTTAACCTCCAGCGAGCAGCAAGGTCCAGGGCAAGCCAAGGAAGCCAGAGGTTTGAAGTTAAGCACACATTTAGTTGCAAAGGTTTGGACTTAAGGGAGGCCAAAACATGGCAAGCAAATCACAGCTGCAGCAAAACCCAGAACCAAACCCTGAGGATTGACACCACCATGCATCAATGAGAAAGTCCAGAAAGGCACACAGACAACGCCAATGACAAAAGTGCAAGCTGTGTCACAGTATTGGTCATGAGAAAAATTACAGACCCAGGACAGCCACTGAGAAGACAAGCAATAGATCCAGTAAAAGCAGTATTTAGGAGTTATTCTAGCCATCAGACGTTCAATCATATGTTGGACAATCAGAGACTAGTTTTCTGAGAAGCATCCTGCACCAGCAGGATATCTATCAAGAGAACACCAAGAAGATAGTTCCAAAACTGGCAACTTGGGAACCTGAACAGCTAAGCAGTACTATTTTTTCTGGGGTGTTATATGCTTGAAAACTTTGGGTCCCATTTTGATGAAAGACAAAAAGAACATTCTTAGAAGAGTCTCACTATGCACTGTGTGAGGTGGAGAGAAGTCCAAGATACCTGCAGAAACAGTATGGTGAAAACACCATAGAGACCACCTATATGCACACAGCAGGAACAGAAATTGCAGCCCTAGTATCTTTCTCAGTAGTTTCTCCTATAAAAGTGACAGCTTGGTTTTGAAACTTGGAGCCCTTCAAGTTACACAGGTAGAAAAACCTGCAATTGTCAAGTATTTATTACCAAGAATCATGTTACTTTTAAGTTAAAACTCATACAACTCTTATTCAAGTTCTCCAGGATTTGCATCAATTCTTACTACCTCAGCTTCCACCTAGGAGCTTACCAGAGACAAACATCACTGACTTAAAATTCCAGTTCTTCACACAGTAATTATTTGGCTGCATTTTTATTTCTGCATTCACATCCATAAAGGATGCAAGGTTTCCCTTGATATAGGTAAAGTACAATACTTTGAAGAGACTCTTAAAATTCAAAAGACTTCCTTTCCTTTGAGACAACTTGCCAGCATCCTGGCCTCTAGAATCACCTAGTTCTTTAAAGTGTAGCTCAAGCTAAAAAGTTAGACTTAAGCTGGAAGCAGCATAAAGGCATTCTTTCATGCCTTCTAATAGATAACCAGGTTTTGGAAAACAGCTACATTACAGAACAGGTAAAGGTAGATTCTCATCTATAATTCTGAATTTCTGGCTTTTTTTTTTTTTTAAAAGTCAAGAAAGACACACTGAGGACTGAAGGTATACCTTAGCATTATTTTTAGGTATTTGTGTATGTCTGGGTATGTTCTGAGTTCTGCCATGGTTACTAAGGTAGATAATTGCTTTTTGTTAAATGTGACAGTCAACAGATCAAACACAGGCAGTCTGTGCTTATTCACAATCCTTTCAGCTAAATGCACCATTAATACACAAGAGTCCTCCAAACCCCATGTGCGTAGCATCTTTATATCCAGGCGCTGCTCCTTGTCCTTTTGAACATGTGCTGTTTTATGGTCTACAGGCTTTGCTTGGACAGTTTAAGTGAGAGATGCTCTTTTAAGAGGCAAAAAGAAGTTTCTTTATCCATTGATGAATGCTTACCTCATCTTCCTGACCTACCCAACATAAGAAATAGTGGGGTTTTTTTTAATTAATTACTTTAAAATCTTTGTTTATGGACTACACTGTTCTTGCATCTAGTCCTAACTCTTGTGAGAAAGATGGTGTTAGCATCCCAAGAGAAGCTAGGCTAGCCATAAACAAAGTTCACAAAACTGAAAAAGGAATGAAGTATTCTGTGATTGTAGTTAGACCTCTTGCAAAAATTAGTGAAATGGGACCCTCTGCAATAATTTGTCAAATTTAAGTTGGGCACCCTAAACGATGTTACCCTGAAGAGCAGCATTTTCTGACATGCAACTCCTGGTAACCCTAACGCTGCATATCAGCACTGGGAACATACGCTCAGGCCCCAGTTTGCAGAACAAAGGTCCACCAGCTCTGCTGTCAGTCACAAGCTTCCCATCCAACACACAGAAGCCCAGTTCCTGACTCAAGGCCCTTATGAGCAAGGAGAGGAATTTCCCCCGATGTCTGAAATTGTTGCCATGAGGGTGGCAACAAAAATTGCTACTTTAGAGCTCCAGTTTCACTTCTTACAGCCCTACCAACAAACCCCTAGCAAGGGCAGAATAGCAGCTATAGACACACATGCTTCCATAAGGGTACAAAGATCTTCGCTCGTGGTGCTATTGATCTGCATACTCAAAAACCACAAAACTGGAGTCTTTATAGAACCATAGAATCGCCTAGGTTGGAAGGGACCTTTCAGATCATCTAGTCCAACCATCAGCCTAACTCTGAAAAACACCATCACTAAACCATACCCCTAAGCGCTATGTCTACCCATCTTTTAAATACCTCCAGGGATGGTGACTCAACCACTTCCCCGGGCAGCCCGTTCCAAAGTTTTCCTTGTCAATTATTTGAGGTCAATACACAGAGGGGTGAATTCTTTCCTTTACAGTGCAAAAATAATTCCTCTCACACTCCAGGCAACTGTCTAGTGCAAATCTATTCAAGATAACAGCAAAGGAACTGATACTGTTCTCTTACAGATCATTAATGACTTAGAGCAAGCAAGATGCCAGCATGACTGTTTTCAGGCTATTTATTAGAACAAGTACATAAAAAAGATGCAAACTGGAATATATTTGATTTGGAAGTTTGGACTGCAGAAACTTTTTTCTCCCCTCCCACTTCTTAAGAAGTCTGGAAGTCTGAGATGTCCTTTTATTTTCCTCTTCTGTCCCAATACACCAATTCCAGCTCCTCAAGAGCCACCTTGAGGGAGAAACGAGGAAGCAGAACACAGAGGATACTGCACACTTTCTGGATAGCACTAAATAGCAAATCTAAAGCATTGACCTTGGAAAACAGAACCCCACTCCCCTTCCAAAATAACTAATGCCAAAAACCACAACAGTTTGGGCTTGGAAGTGCCCATTACCGGCAAGAGCATTTGCATGCTATTTTTCACTCCTGTTCCAATTAGCGGCTATCCCTGCTCAGCAGACCTTGCTGAAGCTTTTAAAACAACTCTCACAGAGCCCACCTCCCCTCATACCTTCCCAAATACACAACACAAAGGCAGTTTCCTGGGGGACTGATACCAATGACTATTGCAGTAAGACAAGTGAGGAAATGAGCTTCTTCACAGAACCTGCTTTGTCTCCCTGCTGCCCTAAGGACCTCTGAATTACCCTTTAAGACACTCTCAACTGAGAAATGACTGTACCATGTTTATACCAGAAATATATTGAAAAATTAACTCTACAATTAAAAAAAAAAGAAAAGAAACACGGCTACATCTACATATAAAGGTTCTATAAAGGGAAGTGAGATCAACCTTTTAAGAAAGAGAAGCCTATTTTAATTCTTGAAACTGGTTATAACCCAAGGCTTAGGGAATCTTGTAGCCAATGTTTTAAGGGATTCACTCCACATTCAGCTGTGAATTTGCAGGCACTGCAATGAAGGTTTCATGTAGACTTTTCTTTCCCCTCTTTACCACGCAGTTTTGTGAGGGTTAAAACAGATCCATATAGTTTCTCCGAATTTCTATTATACATGCAAACTGGTTTTTTGCCACCTTCAAGTTGTTTTCTATTTACAAGCCTTTTTAAGCAACATCAGTATATAGCAGCTATTGGAAGAAGATGCTTAGTTTGGCCATTTGCAAATCTTTCCAACCACAGCCATCAGCTTTTTCAGGAGATTCCATACAAATTTGTAACAATTCATACTCACGCTTTCCCCCCCAGAATACAAAAGTCAGATTATCCTCAAGAGATGCATTACAATTCATTGCCCTGCTGAAATTTTAGCCTGCATTTAACTAAGCTTGAGTTACTTAGGATTTTACATCATGCATAAAGCCATCAGCATTAACAATGATGAACTAATATAGTTTCAAGCATTTATTTTTATCCACAAATTTAATATAGTTAAATTACGGTTTAAGGAACCCTGATAAATAATTTGCATCATAATCTTACAGATAGTTTTTATTGCTGGAATATTAGCTCTAAGGTAAATCCAGCATTTTTGCAAGACAGACATGAACCATTATCATTATGATGGCCAGGAAAGCATGTCAATAGGTAATACTTATGTCGAAGGAGACATGAAATTGTATGCTCAAGCTCTGATCACAGAGAAAGCTTTCAATAACAACACTTATTAGCAAGGACTGCTTAAGCAAATAGATTTTTTAGACTTTAGTTTTAAACACCAAATACTTTTCTTATGAGCTATTGTTTTCATTGTAATTGCAGCTGACATCTAGGACTCCCTGGAAAACTAGAGCCTAATTTGCAAAATATGTTGGAGTTTTGACATTTCCTTTTGTTTCACTTATGGATAGGATGTATCTGTCTTGGGCATTTTTTTTTTTTACAGTCTAATTATTCTAAGACTACATATTTACAACAATTTATTATATTGGTGACCTCTATGACTTGCTCATAGCTATACAGGATACAGCAACAGAATATATGGCTTCAGCCAGAGACTTCATAGAAAGACAGAGAGCCCATAACTGGAAGTGTCATAACTTTCCTTTCGGATAAAAATATATATTTAGTTCTATTATCTTCATTTACTAGCATTCATTTGAATCTGTGTTATTTTATTTGTGATTCTTATACACTTCAGACGTACGTTTAAATTGCCTCTAAAATTGGTTGATCTTCACTTCTCTACACAACAACAAAACCACACAATGCAGAAGAATCATCTCTTATTTTTTTCACCTTTAACTAGAGGTTTAATATTCTTCCCATCTCCTTATATAAATTCTTCTCCATTCCCCTAATATTTTTCCACCAACTATTTGGTCTCAGTAACTACATTTCACTATACTTTTTCAAAGGTGAAATGGCAAACTGAACACAGGCTTCCAAATGAGAAAAATCAGCACAGCGGCACAGCTCTGCTGTTACAGCCTATTTGCTTCCTCCCGCCTGCAGTACCTCCTGTACACTTCACAAGCTGGAAGAAGGTTGATGCTCCAAAGCCTGTATTTCGCACCTCCCACAGGTACACACAAGTGGCACAACAGCTGGCACAACAAGGCTGTACCTGCATACCATTAAACATTTTGAAAGAGATTTCTAGAAATAGCTATGCTACTGATTTAAAAAAAAAAGAATTTTTCTATTCACCTTCAGTGCTTTTTCATCTCCTGATGAAAAGGTACCATTTTTCTTCTATCGTGACATTACATGGATGTACCAAAAGTTTGAATGCAGAATATAACGTCACAGTGACAACATACAAGTTCTTTTCTCATAGATTAAAAAAAACTCCCCATCACCTCTGTTGTCATCTAAATTAACTCATATAAGGTAGTGCAATTTTACCCTCTGTTATAAATTTTGGCAGTGCATCATAACCCACAGTAAAACAAACCCTAGCAAATAAACAAAATTGCCTGAAAACAATGTGCAAGGGGGGTTAATACTCGGAAAATTCAAAGCTTCTCCTAGGTGTTTCATCTTTCAGGGGTGGTGGGGGATCCACAATTTTAAAAGCAACAAGGCAGCAGAAACACCGTCAATACTGGATTATTCTGAAGTTGTATTTACAACATACAGTTAAACCAAAATCAGGAAGAGAACAATGAAATAAGCTGCAGTTTGAGTTAGGCAACTGCACGATCTGTTTGATTACGGATTAACTAATGCAGGATTGTATTTGCACCGAACACGCAAAAAACCAAACAGTAGCCTTCAGCTAAATTTGATGTATTTTTAGATATCCAATTAATTTAGACACAATTTTGCACTGTGTTTACCTTTCAAAAATTTCTGTATGTACAAGTACTAAAAGAACTACCATTACAGAGAAAATTTGTTAAGTCTTCATGTGAGAGACCAGTTCGTCTGTGGCCGTGAAGTTACAGAAGAAATTTTGCCTCTCTTAAATGTCCTCTGCAAAATTAAGAAAGAATTTTTAAACAGGATTTTGAAGTCTGTATTGATAATAGCAAACGTGGATTAAGTTTGGGTGGAGGGAACAAGAGAACCATCTGTACATTGTGTAGTTAGCCAAGTTGTAGGATGCTTTACTTGCGAGATGATTAGCAGGAATTATCATAGTTTTGACTCATAAATGGCAGATACTATGTTTGGGCTGAGGTCACTCAGGTTCAACAAAATCAAAAATAGGCTTCCAATAGCTCAATGCATACAGCATCACACTTTAAAGGGAAATATCATACCACAACAGTACAACCAAGGGGTTAAAGAAGGAAAGACCACATAATTTAATAGATAATGATGCCATAACTAGAGGAGGTTTGAGTCTTAAGTAACACATAAAACCCACACTGGAGACCTGTTCTTTTTAGGGGCTTGTGAAAATTTCTAAACTGTACTGAGTCCCTCCATTCACAGACCTAACAGATAATCAGATATGGAGACTACTTAGAGCTGATTGGGGTTGAAAGATTAAAAAAAAAAAATCTGTTAGAAGCTTTGTATTTTGTGAGTTAACATTAGAAGGAACAACTATGATTATCTACTATAACAATTCCTGTGTAACATTAGCCATGTACTTTGATCCACTTGTGCCAAATAAGTGGGGTTTGGCTAAAGTCTATTTTCTGGAAAGGAATTTAGTTCTGACTTGAAAGCTTCAAGAGAAAGACAAGCCCCCTTCCCAGCTGTGGTTTGTTCCAGTGATTAGCCATCCACATTTCTAAAAATCTGGCATTTGTTTCTAGCTTTAGATTCAGCTCCCGGTGCTGGGGAGGGGCTACAGGCTTAAGCTTCCAGTTACGGCTTCTCACACCAGCTCTGTGACTACCAGCATTTCCCAGCTACTGGCAGATGCTATTCACTGAACTTTCAGACCAGCTTTTATTAGACAAAAGAGATTAAATTTGTATCCAAAGAAACAAAAACAAAACCCCACCCTAAAATGACTGAAGAGCTACTCAAGTTCTCCCATAACGATTCATTCTTAACTGATTAAAAAAAAAATCCTTTTTCCAAACAAGACAGACCTCTACCGTTGGACTAAGTTACTGCAAGTTTATCAAGCTTACTCATTACCCCAGAATAATTTTATGCTCTGGTTGTAGCTACACGCTGCAATTCAAGGCTCTTGTTGCAGTGTAGTGGCACAACACCTCTGAGGTGGCTTTATGGCAGAGGTAGCCATGCACAAGGAGAGGAGATGAGGAGTCCCTCCCCACTAATGCATTTCTCTCCAAGGGGCCATCTGATGGCAACAAACATGCTCAGAACCTCATGATGAGCCACCCTTTGTGGCACTACTGCACCTGCTTAAAATAAGGTGCTGTAGATCTAAGGCTTAAAAGATGGAATAGCTGAAACTAAGAAATTTTAAGAGAGTAAGATGAATGCATACACCACAAGTATCAAAATGCCTCATTGTAGCCCTGCTTTAAGGCTTTAAGTTGACCTGAACTGAGCTCTACGACACTAGAACTAATACATGTCACAGTTGGGTACAGCATCACAAACAGCATTCCAGCCCTGCCACAGTTAAACTGACAACTGTACCCAGGTCACCCAGTGCTAGTCTCCTTCTCAAATCCCTACACTGCACCACAGTTACTGTGGTCTGCAACATTGCTCTATCCCTGTGACAATGCTCCCAACATTGTGCAGGAGTTGACAACATGGATATTTATTCTGTTAAGAAACAGCTACCGCTTCCCTTACACCTGCCATTCAAATAGCAGACTATGATTTAAGAAGAAACACAGAATGAATCTTTCCTAACTCTTTAAAGCCAGAACAGAGGCTAAAATCCCGATTATTAGAATCATTTGGCTGGAAGCAACCTCTAGAGGTTATCTGGACCAACCTCATGTTCAAAGCAGAAGCCACTCCCAAGTTAGAGCGGACTCAGACTCTGTGGCAAAAATGGGATAATTACGGGTTGCGGTTTGTTTGGGGGGCAGGATTTGGGGCAAAGGAAGCTGTTTCTTTTAACACTTAACTGGAGTACAGCTGTGCAGAGAATTAAGATAAAGTCTTGCTACAATAAAGTAAATAATTACAGCTATAATACTTATTCTCTAACATGCACCTCAGTGTTATCATCTGTGATAGACTTACACCACATCCAGTTTATTAGGGTATAAGGATACAAGACATCATAAAGTGGTTTAAAATACAGATATACAAAATTTATCTGGAAGCTCTGCAAGAGCTTAACTTCAAGACTAGAAATACTTAGTTACCATGGTTAAGTTTCACCCTGCTTTTTGGGTTTGTTTCAACTCTTCAAGACCTGCTGTCTTCCCTTCAAGAAAATAAGACACTCAATAGTTACCACTAATTAAAAGGCACAGTATTACAGTAGTCTCAGTAGTACAAGCATCATTATCAATGCCTAAAGTGTGACAGTAACATGACTGAGGCAGTTCCATCTGTAGAAAATATAGTGAATGTCCACCTTACATGATGTGGAAACATGTCTTTGATGGCAATAACTCAGCCAGCTGGAGAAGGAATTCACCCCAGGTAACAAGGGACCACAGTTTCCAAAATACCAGGCTCCCAAGGTTGCACTGCTCACTACAGCAACAGTTCTGCTAGCTGCTAGAAAGATGAGCAAGTCATGCAAGTGAGCTATCTGATGCCTGAACTGGTAACTTCCTAAATATCAAAAGCTTTGCGACATCTTAAGTTTAAAGTAAATTTTACTGAACTTTGGAGGAGCTCCAGAAGCCGACTGTTTAGTTTTACTGAACCCGCACTAGATGTCAGCATTGCCCGCGGCACAGCAGGGCTCAAGTGGCCCAGACAGACACTGAAAACAGGGATTTCTGAAGCACCACACTGTGCTTTCCTCCTAGACAAATAAGGTTCACATTGGCATAGGACTCAATTAACAAGAATAAAAACTGCTTTTTGCTCTCACAGACAAACATTAGGAAAAATCAGGTTTGTCTTTAAAGCGTATTATCTCTCAAAGCTGAGCTAGTCGCGTAACTAGACCAAAGAAAGGTTAAAAAAAAAAAACATGTCAAAACATAGTGGCAATAAGTGCAATCTGGTTTCTGTAGGGAAACAAAGAAGCTGGCAGACTTCTGCACTTATTTTTGAGAACATAAAGTTTCTCAGAAAGAAAGGAAAGTCAAGGTTGTTTTGCAAGAAGCCAAACTTAGAGAGCCTGCTTCTCAACGGATTTACGGCTATCATCCCTCAGACTCCTTTCTTCCTCTTGCCTTTTCGGACAGGGACACAGCACGCAGGTTTCCTAGCCTGCTTGTTTTATTGAATAGTACATGCTGGCTTGTGGCCAAGTACAGTTCTGCTTTTTCTTCTCTTCGTAGAGCACTGCTTGGAGCCTCTCATCCCTCCTCATCTGTAACTTTCAAAAAACCCTTGAGGAACAGAGGTCTAACCGCCTACCCGTCTTTCAAGTCTGACCAAAGCTGGCCATAGCATTCAAAAGTTATTATTGGGGATGTACTATCAGTGCGATTGTAAGTGTTGCTTTCCTAGGAACAGGCTAAAGATCTAGTCTATCAGGCTTAGTATCAACCTCGGCAGCCTTCAACAACAAACTGCTGCATAATTGCTTGCTTACAGGTCATGCAGTCTCAGAGTATGGGAGCTTTTAGTACAATTCTTTAAAACAAGACTTACATTTGTCCCCATGGCAACAGACTGCGGGCATGTCCACCCTGCAGTTAGAAGATGTGACTGCAGTTTATTTGCTAGCTTCAGTCTAGCTAGTTCAATATTATAATACATCCAAAGTAGTATGGGTTACGGTCTTCAGACACTGAGTACACACTCATTAGCTAAAGCTCATGCTGCCATCCCTTAGCTACTCCTAATACTGAACCTTTCTATCCCACAGCTGCAGGAAGACCACAACCAGCTACAGAGCAGCACCTGGTAAGAAACACAGATCATGCTATCTGAAATTATTTCAGTGTGCATTTTACAGAAGTGTAACATGTTCAAATAACTTTAAGAGATACATTGTGTGTCTGCCCTCCCCCCAGAAAAAAAAGTCACTTAAGATGTTTGTGACTAATATAGACATAGGACAGGAAAGGCAACACTTCCCATAGCATAGATGGGGGTACCCAACAGACTTTTTGCTTCAGTTGCCCCTTTTGCCTATGGATGTTTCCAGGTATAATATTATGCCAAAATGCTCACCGGCCTGAGTAGGAACATGTCCTAATCCATCTCATCAAGCTAATGTTCAAAAACCTAAATTAAGTCTTTGCTTTGTTTAAGCAAAAGTCACATCCACCCATCACAACACTAAGTCTGGTAGCCCTGTGCAATTCTATATGGTGCATCCCAGCAATACGTGATGAAAATTATTTTAATTCAATTTCTTCCATGAGCACCCAGACCTCTAGGGTTTAGGCTAATGTTCAAGTTGCCTCAGCCTTATTCTTCAAATTAGTCAGATGACCAGAGGAAAAAAAAAAATGTATGCATCAAAACACCTTTGAATACAGTTGGTACCATCTTCAGTTGCTGAATATTTCTACTAATTCACACAGATTGAACTGCATCACAGTAGACACACAGCAAGACACACCCCTGGGGAGTGAATTAGGCCCCTTCCACGTCTTCAAGCAGTGAGGAAAGTTGATCCTGGTCTCCCATATCTGCTTTCTTGTGAGAAGTGGAGAAGTCACACAGGAAGCTCTCTTGCTTCTACTTTAAACAGATTTAGCCTACTATTTATGTTGCCATATATGAAGTCAAAGTATTTCAGAAACATGGAGAAACAATGAAGTTATTCATTTCAGTCTTGAAGATATGCTTTGTTACAATAATTTACCATATGGAACACGCAGATAGATTTGGGCAGCCACGTCAGCAGTTACCTGACTCTCCATAAACAGCCTGCCAAACTCTTGACTTTTTCTCCTTATAAGGACAACACTTTTCACTATCAGATCAAAAAAAATTATTGTTCTTCAAATCTCCATGTAAAACCTTGGGCCCCTAAATCAAGCCTCTCTTCTTCATACAGAGGACAGCAATATCTCTCCGCTAATAAGCTGCGGCACACATAGTCTTCAGCCATGAGCTTCATCAGAATATCAACTGTTCAGGCCCAGAAACAGTTCCTAGGCCAGATACTGAAAGGCTAAAGGGTTTTGCTGCTGATGAGACCATAAGCAAGACAACCTCTTCTGTAGAAAGAAAGCTATACACTCCCAACCCCCATAAGCAAGTCTTCCACTGTTTCATATCTTCTTTAAAGCTCTGGAGCCATGAGATCAGGGGAAACTCAGTTTTCATTATATTTTCTGAAAACATTTAACTTGTTTGGCTATGAAAAGCCCAACAGAAAAAAAAATAATAAAGTACAAGTATTCCATTACATGATCTTACTTTTCCTTTACTTTTACAGAGAAATGAAAGATAGTTTTAGCAATGCAAGTTAGTGACACTAAAGTCACATGACCAAGAACAGTATATTTGGACATTACACGATGCACAAGTGCAGAAGAAATAAGAGCTAAGAGAAACCGTGCAGGATGAGCTACTCCCACTTTTTCCAAGACACCTCTAGATGATCTGGCAGCAAATCAATGGTAGCACAGAATTTCAGAGGGTTTCTCTGTCCACTGTGACAAAGACAGACAAAGCTCAAGTTCCCCGTGTCTGCTGCAGACAGAAATTGAGACTAATCACCCTGCAGCTGCCACAGGGGAGGCATCCAGCACCTGTATTCTCTGCTGCAATGAAGTGAACAGGATTTGCAGGTGCTTCCCATCCTCCAGAAGGTCTTTTATTACTATGAAATGAACATCCTAATTCCTCTTCAAATGGCACAAGCCATTATATCCAGACAGCTAGGGACAGCAGTCCTACACTGCTTCTCCTGCAGTCAGCAGCTGCCTTGTATAGTGCTTATGGTGTCGTTAAATGCTTCCCCAAGCTGGCAGCCAGGGATACAAGAGCTGCTGCATCTCATAGGAAGCAGCTCTTCCAACTGTTCACACAGGATGCGTCTACATTAGTTAAAGAATGAAAAAAGGCAGGAAAAGCAATCTAGGCAGAGCAGTATTTTAATAGTCCATTTCTTTCCCAAGGCCTGGGACTGTTCTCATGCCAGCTGTACAGCTGAGATACTGTACCTCTGCTCAACGGGAAGGATCAAAAGCTCTGCTCAAAATAGACTGCATAAGCACACTGGAAACCTTTGGTCTGCATGCATATATTTCTTGCTAGACAGTCTGACATACAACCAAGTGCATAGCTGCCTTTCTATCAATAAAGTTGAAGGCTAAGACCTTCAGCAAGGTCAAGGATTACTATGCCAGGAATAAATTATCAAATTTAAGATGAAGCTTGGTAGATTGACATAGGGCAACAAGTTCTCTCCCTTAATATCCACAGCAAAGAAAAAGTGAACTTGGCTAATCCTGAAGCACTATTACCTCACATTCATAACGAAGTCATGAGCAAAGCCAGTTGGAAAGAACGCTCACAAGTGTTCACTGATAATCACAGTTGTTTAAGTCACCAAATGGTAACATTTGTGTTGTCCACTTGTCCATAAGTATGCTTGCAATGCACTGTTAAAGGCCACCAAGATACTAACATAAATAAAATACAGTTGTAATGCCCAATGGCAACACAATGACTATAATGTAGGAATATTTAGAGAACAGGTACCACATACAGGCCAGTACAAAAAAAAAACACAAAAACACAAAAACCAACAGCACAGTAGAAATATAGAAGGCATTTCTGATTTTTAAGCCTACTTCAACTCATTCTGCAATAGCCAGGAGATCTTCAGCTCCAGACGCAGGGAGTGGAAGTTAAGCATCAGTTAATTCCCAAGAAAACATCCTGTGCCTGTCCCCTTGCACCACCTCGCAAGAACCACCAAGAGTCCCAGCACCAAACTGGGCAAACTAATGAAGGCGCCATTTCAAACATGTAGCAAGCACTTTCCATAGCCCTAGATACTCCTGAAAGAGAACTCCGGGTGCAAAGATAAAACGTTTCATGGGCAACCCACTCTGTACCCGTAATTAGAGCCCAGTGTACAATTACTTAATTAGCATCTATACTACTAGAAAAGTTAAAGATAAAAAAAACCTCAGGTCCCTACAGCATGTTGCCAGTCTACAAGATTTGTAACTAAATGCATATTTCAGGCTTTTCAAAGAAACTTAGTCAAATTTTCTTCCAAAGCTGATGGGGCAAGTTAGACTGCTTTAAGTGGACTGTTAAAAGAAAGACTAGTAGAACCTAGTAAAATCTGTGAGAACAAGAATAAAGAAGAATCATTTACTACCGATCTAATCGGTCACAACAGTGAATCATCAGCCAGTTAAGAGATAAACAGTTATTCTATATGGAAGCTGAACTTAAAATTTCTTTTCTCCCAATTCAGACATTCTAGCTAGTTTTCTATTCTTTGCCACAGTTAGGGCTTAAAAACTTCAGGTTCTCAGAGCTACATTTATTAAAAAAAAATTATTGCAGAGCTAAGGAGTTAGAGAAGTTAGAGAGAGAATCCAGGAGTCACAATATTAGAGAGACTCCTGGCTGATCTCCTGATGTGCTTGAGAACTCCTGCTCGCCTGTCTGAAAGGAACATAAGTTTTCAAATTCCTGTTTCAAATCCAGGAAACACTTGCATGGTTCCAGGGACAGGAGCTGGATTCTGCTTATCTTTCTCACCAATAGGACTNACTTACCCAAAGCTGTCTCTGAGAACCAAAAAGGTGTGCAAGTTTGCCAGCTACACACAGCATGACAAACCATATTTCAGGAAAATGACTCAGTAAGTTCAAAATGTTTTACACATTTAATTAAGCCTTACACTAACTCCAGTTGGCAAGCAGGAGTATGAATCATGGAAACTAGATCACAGGAGCACAC